>MU182953.1:201112-249217 GCA_016904865.1 Pissodes strobi | reverse complement strand
TTTTGAAAAATTTAAAAGAGAAGTGTTACTAGCCAGATTTTAAACACTAAAATTACACTTTTCATAGATAATTACTTCGTTTTACATTGATTGTCTTTAGAACTAAGGTGTGACCTCCGATACCAATACTACATGTATTGACTATGAACTTACCAGTCTTCAGGTATTGATAATAATTACCATGCACATAGCCAGTAATATTTATTAATATAGACATGATCAAATTGTATGAATATATAACTGTAAATAATTGTAAATTATGATTCTTAAATAAGCTCGTCAAATACCTAGATTACGTGGTAAATAATGCATTTTGCTGTGGCTGTGTACAAACCATAGACAGTAATATTTATTAATATAGATATGATCAAATTGTATGAATATATAACTGAATAATTGTAAATTATGATTCTTAAAAAAGCTCGTCAAATACCTATTACGTGGTAAATAATGTATTTTGCTGTGGCTGTGTACAAACCATAGACAGTAATATTTATTAATATAGGCTTGATAAAATTGTAGGAATATATGAGTGTAAATTATAAGTTATGATTCTTAAATAAACTATTTAAAAATAAATAGGTATTTGCATTCTTTCTGGTGAGATATAAGTTTACTTATACTACGTTTTATGTCATAATACAGTGTTATTCTCTATTTTGATATGTATTAACAAAAACAAAGTTAGAGAAAAACACTACGAACACAGATTACTAATTAATTACATAATATATGAAACTGTAATATTTTTGGTTGAAAGTACTGAATAAATTGTATTTTTTGAGGTAAATGTAGTGTAGGATTGTACATTTCTTATTCGTTATTTTAAATATTATATAGTTCAGTTTAATAAAACGGATATAAATGTATTTATAAAGTATCCAATATGAAACACCCGAACCGGTAAACCGAAAATAGGATTCATGTGAGAAAAAGCTCTTTCGCTTTTCATGTGCTTTCCATAAATGTCCGATTTTAATTAAATATTTTAAAATATATATGGGCTTAAAATTAGTAATGGCGTTAAAATTTACATTATGTAACATCCTTATGAAACTATCTTTAAACTTTTGGGTCGGGTATCAAGATAAATATTGTTAAAATAAAGTTTAATAAAGTAGGAAATATAATGCCGCCATACGCTTGAATTTAAAATTAGTCACCAATGACGTCATGCGCACGGCGGACGAGTTTTAGACAGCGATCGATCATATCTTGTATTCTTTGTATTCTTTGTATCATGATCATTTTACCATTTTGGGGTTAAGATTGTTAAGAAACTCTTGTGTGCAGTGTTGTCAGATTTACGAGCCGCCCCGCTGTATATTTTTTATTAGCCGTATTCGATTGAGAATGGAGATCAGTTCAAAATTAACTGAAACTGAACTGATTTCAGTTCAGTGAGCCAAGGTCAAAAGAAATTATAAAAACAATAAAAAAAAGCCGATTGACAATTGACATTCAAATGCCATCTTTTATCTGAACTACGGAGGCCCTCCGTAATCTGAACTACTGAACTGATCTAAGTGATCCCGGTCCATTTTCGGTTCACTTACAGGTGAGCTGGATCACTTTTTAGGTAGTGGGGGCAAAGTGATATGTGATATTTTTACAATCGAACACGAACCAGTTCAATAAAGTTCAGTTGAATCGATCCAAAGTAGTGAATCAATACGGCTATTTTATTAGGAGTTGTTGCATTTATATACCTATTAAGTGTTCAACCTATTTTTATACGTTTATTTTTAATAAAGGTTTTGTCTGTCTTTTATGTTTATGACTAGCACGTAAACCCCAACCCCGCCCGTCAATAGTTTGACGTTTAATGCGATGTTGCCAAGATTTACGAGCGGCTAAATAACAAGTTGCGATCCGTCAGCAGGGGTATTATTATAGCTTTGCATGACCCTTCGCTCGCTCCGGGGCTCTAGAAAAAGAAACTAACCAAGTGCTAACCCAAGGCTAACCAAAAAACTAACTAATCCAAAAATAATAAATAAAAAAGTCTTGCATTCGGCCGGGATCGAACCAACAACCTTGGCATTCTAAATGGGAGCCACACCGCCTGAGCCACGATATCACATTCCTGATTTGCTCAAAAAGTCTTATACCAACGCCTGAAGTCCAAAAATGTAAACAACATTGCAGCGGCGGATCTAGGGACTCGTGGACCTCAGGGCAAAAGATATTTATGGGCCCCGACCCCTTGTATATTTTCAAACTAAGTTAAGGCCTGGTGGGGCCCTTCTCAACCTTGGGCCCCAGGGCGGCGCACCGAACTGCCCGGTGATATGTCCGCCACTGCAACATTGACACTATTGACGGGCGGGGTTGGGATTTACGTGCTAATATGTTTATGAGCGTTTTTACGCAAAATAAAGGTAATATCCCACTATTGGTCCTATTTTATTAATTTTGTCAAAATAAACAGTAATCTTAGAACTTGGAAAAATACACTTCGCTTTACTTGACTTGTTATGATAAAAGATCAGAGATATGGAAAATTTAAAAATAAAATCCGGAAAACAAACATTTCTGGGAATCACACGACACACCTTACTAAATTCGGTACTTGACCTTAGTACTATCATTGTTTATATAAACAATTGACTATAGTACACAAAAATGTATCTTTCTCACTTTCCTTTGCATGCCAATGAAGTCGATACAAGTTCGCTCGGCAGGTAAACGTTAAACCTTAGATTAGGAACCTTAAACCATTTTATATAAGTATTATAAAATGGTTAAACCTTTGTTTATATAGAGAATGGTTAAACGAATCGAATTTCGTCCACAGTCAAGGCCACTTATAGCAGGTGGCCTTGCCACAATGCACTGGAACCTGGAACTTGTAATAATTAGGCTTGGGGTTACAGCATTACCGATTATTGTACTGGTGTTAGTACAATCAAATAACAGTTTTTTGAAATAGGGATCCATTCAGTACACTAAAATTAAGTGTACCTGTGTTGAGAATTTCTTTAAATTAACCAAAATAGCATTTTTAAACTTCTTTCGAAATGTAATAATGAAAGTTATCTCATGGACCTTAAACATTCCATTATTTTATTTTTGGCAAAAAAAACGAGGACCCTCTAGATTACATGGAAGTTGTGCTAAAAGGAACAATCTTAAGTTCTTGAATAAGACTCATCTTATGTGCTGTCAAAAAAAAGTAAACAAAGACGATGTTATTAATGCCGATTTAAGTGAAGCCAAGCATGAAAATGCTAAACTGAAGTAAGAGGTAGGGCTATTAAACCGACTAATGGAGGAAATGAGCGATAAGAACCTAATTCTGAAGGAAAATAATCGGTTATTGCTGGAAAGAATTTCCACTTTGGAAGCCAATCAGAAAACAGGAGTAGTTGGAGTAACTCAAGATGATGTACGAGGGAAAAAGAACATGAGGCCTCCCGCAGTGTTGCCAAGACTGCAAGTGTCATATTCCGAAATTATGCAAACGGACAGTAGCCGCAACGCACGCAGTGCTGCCAATTTGTGAGTAATTACTCACATTTGTGAGTAATTTCAAATCGTGTGAGCGTAAGTTTTTTTTTCAATATCTTTACTTCGTCAGATGAAAAATATGAAAAAAAAAAAAAATAAAAAAATATATATATATTTCGCCTTACGTAATTCTTAGTTAATAATTGTAATTTTCAGTTGTTAGTGTTATTGTTGGCAAATAGGGGGTGCTAGTTGTTGCGCCGTATAAAGGATCCTGCCGGGCAGCTTTGGATGTTGGCGCTAGTAATAATAGAGGGCGTAAATGGTCGCGGAATTTCGGCATTTTTTCCGGGGATCTACCAAGTTTTATACCTTATCTTTGCGAATTCCCTAAATGCCGGTTTTCTCAATCGTCTGACTTCGGTTGTAGCGAAAAGTTGGCAACTATAACTAGCACCGCATCGTAATTTCGGGCGTAAATTGGACGATTTTTATTTTATATTAGTATTTTTTGTCTAAAAACCATACTAATTATGACGTCATACATTAATGTTGACATTAGGCGCGTGGGTCAGTGGGTCACTCCATCACTCAGTTCACCAAAACAAATAAACAAAGCGGAGTATTATACATCTTTTTTCTTAAAAAGTTAGGTATTTTAGTATTGAAATTGTGAGTAATTTCAAGTAATCGGGGATTTAGGGGATTGTGAATTGTGAGTAATCAGGACTATAGTTTGTGAGCAGTATAGAAAATACAATTGGCAGCACTAGACGACAATCCAAACAGTCTACGACAAACGTCAATGCCAAATGTCTCGTCAACTGACTTCAAAATTACAAATAATAAAACACAAATTACTTCGCCAAATATAGTTATGTCAAACCAAGAACAGGATTTGCAAACACAAAAAATATCAGTTTCCAATGAAAAATGGACCATTCAACGGAAAAGGAACAAAGCTGAAAGGAAAATCGGCACAAATAATAATAATGATGAAATCGGGGATTTTGAGGATAGCGGTGAGGATTTTAGACTACTAATGAGTCTACCAAACAAATTTTCCGCAGGTCTTGATGAAGTTCCAGTTATTGTCTTGAAGCATATAGCACCTTGGATATGCCAACCTCGAACAGATATAATAAATCAGTGTTTTGTCATGGGAATTTTTCCCTCATCGGTGAAGACAGCAAAAGTGGTTCCGATTCATAAAGGGGGGGCTAAGCTTGATTTGGGAAATTACCGCCCAGTGTCATTGCTGCCTTCAGTGTCCAAGGCCTTTGAGAGAGCAGTCAGTTTACAACAGACTTATGCATTTCATAGAGCAACATAACATCTTTGCCGATCAGCAATATGGTTTCAGTCCAGAGAGATCCACACACTTGGCAATCTACAAGGTCATTTCTTGCATTGTCGAAAATGTTGATAAAAATAAGAAGGTTTCTGGGTTGTTTTTTGATCTCTCAACGGCCTTTGACACTATTGACCATCAGCAATTGTTCCAAAGGCTACGGAGTTATGGTATAAGGGGATAATGTGCTTCCTTAATAGATTCTTATCTCTCAAATAGAAATCAATGTGTGTGTATAACAAACAATGGTAAGGAGTACATCTCTCAAGCTACACAGGTCAAGCAGGGAATGCCCCAGGGTTCCATTCTGCATTCTGGGGCCTGTTCTCTTTTTACTATATGTAAACACTCTGAAGAATTTGTGAATGGTCTGGTTTCGCAGTATGCCGATGGCACATCTGTGGTGCTGTCTGAGCTTAACTTGTCTGACCTTTCAGAGAACTGCTCAGTGGTGGCTAACCAAATGCAGAAATGAGGCGAGGGAGGCTGAACACGGACAAAACAAAGCTTGTCTGCTTTAGCAAACACCAAAATATAACCAATTTCCTTTATGTGCGTTTGAATGGCAGATCAGTTCCAGTTGTGGAGGGTGTGAATTTTTTGGGTGTTCATCTTGACCCAACCCTCAGTTGGAATATACACCTTCGAAAGTTACAATCCAAATTAAATAGTAATTGTGCTTTAATTCGTAGACTAAGGGAAATTTTATCAATAAATTCAATACGACTGTTTTACTATGCCAGTGTACAATCTATTATTAATTATAGCATCTTGTTTTGGGGCAAGTCACAGTGGGCACTCGATGTGTTTAAAGCACAAAAGCGTATTGTCCGCTGTATCCTTACGTTGCATCCTAGAGAATCTTGTAGAGGTCATTTTTCTCGGTTGAAGTTCATGACTGTATGTATTTTTTGTCTCTTGTCATGTTTGTGAAGAGATTCCCAGGAGACTTTCAACAAAACCATGGTAATTATTCAGAGAGTATGTCGTTTTACCAGGGGTAGGGACCACCTTAGCATACCCACTCACAGAGGTACACTGTCCAAGTCTTAATATCGAGGGTAGGTCATTGACATAAAGAAGAAAAAGAAGTAGACCCAGAACAGATCCTTGTGGTACCTCTGTTGAAATTTTTAACTGATCACCCTTAAAGATAACTGACTGGCTTCTTTCCGACAAATATGAGTGAAACCATTGCAGAATACTCCCTCTAAACCCATATACTTCAAGCTTTTGCAACAGTAACTCATGCGACACACAGTCAAAAGCCTTAGCGATATCACAAAAAACGACTGCCGCTGCTTCTCCGTCATTAAGTCCTAAGTAGAGTCTTTCCAACAAGTGAAATACTGCATCACTGGTATTTTTTGAAGCTTGAAAGCCAAACTGAGAGGTGTTAAGAACTTTATTAGCTTCCAAAAATTCTACCATCCTTTGCCATGAATCACACTTAGAGCTAGATCTAGCATGGTAACTAATCAGCCTGCAGTTTATCGATCTTTGCGGTGCAAAGGATTATTGTCTGTGAGTGCTCCGGTGGTTAGCTACTGGACCTGCGATGTTCCGGGATTCAACTCCTGTCGGTTTTTTAAAAAATTTTAGGCTTGTTTGTAAAAAGTATTTCTTCTTTTTTTTGGGCATGCCTTGGGTTAGATTTGATTAGTTCCTGTCCCCTCAGCCCCCGTAGCGAGCGGAGGGTAATGCGTGAAGTGAAATAATACATTGAGCTGATTAGTTACCGTGCTATATCTAGCTCTAAGTATGAATCTCCAAGGAAAACAAAAGATTGTATGAGAGCACCTATTTATCTGACATTAAGATGCTGTTTAAGAGGCGCGGCTAACTAGGCTTAATTATTTAAAGTGAAATAACTGAAAAACGGTTAGTCCAAATATAGGCAAACTATATATTTTTGAAAAGCACAGGCTAAGGAGATCTTAAGACTATAGTAATATATACGGCATTCCATTTAAAGTAAAGAAAATTCCAAATCGTCTTGTTTTCCGATAATCATTTATATTTTTGCTTAGTTTGTTTCAAATATTCAGGTGAAACTTTTATTTGAGCATTTTTTCTGTGTGTCCTCCTCCCGTTTCTAAACAGGTGGCAATTATAAAAAAAACCCTGGTAATCATAGTCTAAGGTTATTCTATTTATGTGGTTGCCTAATATTAGGTTGGGTTTTTATTGAATAAATGGTGACGTGCTCAAAAATCAAAACATTTAGGCCATACATTTGTATGAACTCTTTGTCTTAAACGAATTACCCCTTAAAGTTTGTCTACGTATGTAAATAACACCCCGTATATGATTTTAAATTGCTCCACTAGTAAACGATGAGTAATTATTTAATAACCATAACCGCCATGACATTGCAACTTGCCAATTTAAAGTCGTGTAGTACAATTATTGTTGGTAGTATTAGTACAATATTTGATGTCGCTATATACCGCAGACCGCATGACGCATGCGTATTGGTAGTGCAATTGACGAAAGGACGAAAGGGGATTTGTTTGTTATTGTTTTTAGGTTTAGGTTTAGTTTTATTAAGATGGGGGGTAAGGGTAAGAAAGGGTGCTAAAAGGATGCAGATTCACTTCACATTCACAGGTAAACAAGCCAGTTCCTATTTACCTGCTGCTCGCAGTCTAGTCTATTCTATCGGTAGTCGGCGTCGGTACAATACATATTACAGATTACAGATGATTTCCTCATATTTCGTAATATTGTAATACATATTAGAGAAATTACGAAATATTTGTTGTACGATGGGGTTGTCTTGCTGCAAAACATTTGACGATAACGTGGACGTTGGCTTCCCAGAACATGAAGGACAACAAAGTACTAACCGGGGTACTACGCCTCCAATCACACAAGTTGAAACCTGCTTACCCCCGACTGGATCCATCCTAGTAAGTATTAAGTAACAACACAATATTCAGGCATATTTGTTTAGATAATAATATGGTGAATTATGTAAGTATATGGATGTTTTCAGTTGCTTTAGCTTCCTAATTATGTGTAAACTACTACACCATTCATTAAGGTATAAATAATATTGAGACAAAGAGGGCTATGGAATGGAAGCACTTGTCATGTCATAAACAAAACTATAGTGACAGATTACATCAGGCCTGTTCATTTGGTTTGATCTCGCTACTCTAAGCCGCTTGGAGCAGGTGATTGATGTTCATTTGGCTCGAGCAGATGATATTTTTTTGTTCGCTTGTGATGGAGCACTCTGCTCGAGATCAGTGAGATCATGCTCTACTTGCACCTAGTCTGGAGGTGGAGCAGTTAGAGCAAAAGCAGAAAGCCGAATATAAAATAATACTATAACCCCACTATTTAAATTTTGAAAGGCTGAAAGGCATCGTGATTTTTTATGAGAAATATATCTCTGTATATAAAATATCCAATTCACGTGCTGTCTTAACAAAAAGTGCGTTCATAGGAAGTCGTCCGAGCAGGGAATATCTGCTTGGAGTGCAGTTATGGCATTTCGTGTTCTGCTCCAAGTTGCTTTGTTTGATTTTCAGAGCAGGTTGAGCAAAGCCAAATGAACAGACCTATGGAACTCATATTTGCTGAATTTTCTTGGGTTTTGGTCATTTATTGAAATAAACTTTGTCTATGGTTTAATCTTGAATTGAATTAAATGATAATAATATTTGATTTTGCGAAAAGAAACTTACCTAAGAATGTAAAATTCAAATTCTTTATTGGTGTTAATTACACAAGTAGTGTTTACACAGGTCATAAAAATTTAAAATTTGCTAATACAATGTAAAAGTTTAATATTAAAATTTCAAAATCTAAATTACAATTACAGTTTACAATTATTACATCGACAACATCACTTAAAATCTAAAAATTACACTTATATTTATATCACTGTTTGGTACAATAAGGTTGGAATTTACAACATAAGACATATACTCTTCAATGGAATAAAGACATTTTGACATCAAAAATTCTTTTAACTGGCCCTTAAACCTATTTACACTCTGGCGGCGATGATGGTTGAAAAGCCTTAGACCAATTACATTTGGGGACCTATACATTATCTGGGTTTTATAGGGTGGTATATAGAAATCTTGAGCAATTCGGGTGCTAAATGAATGTAACTGGCCATGCCTTGTATAGTTATTCCTATTTTAAAAAATATGCAGACATGTTTCAAATATGTACAGACCGGCAAGTGTTAGGATATTAAACTTTTTAAAAAGATCTCTACATGATGTTCTTCGATTGACACCCTCTGATTATTCTTTTTTGCTTAATGAACACATCCTTTGATTGCGTTGAATTTCCCCAAAAGGACACACCATATCTAAGTATAGAATCAACCTGTGCATGATACATCATAATTAAATGTTTGTGTGTTAGTACATTTCTCAAGTTCAACAGTACATAATAAGCTGAGTTTAGTTTTGATATCACATAATCACAGTGTTTCTTCCAGTCCAGACAGGAATCCAAGTATATCCCGAGAAATTTTACATGTTTAACATTGTCAATATTCACATTATTTAGTTCAAATTTTAGTTCCTTTGTCTTGTGTGAAATCTAACACATTGTGTTTTATCCAAATTAAAATATAAACAACTACTTGCACACCAACTGTACAGTCTAGATATTGCATCATTTACTTTACATTTCAACAGTTCGTCGGATGAACCTGAAGCCACAATGGGGGTATCATCAGCAAACGAAGTTATCGATACCCCAGGTACAACATGTGGCAATTTATTTACATATAATAAAAACAGCACCGGGCCTAAAACAGTACTCTGAGGAATCCCCATTAAGCATTCTTCAGACCTAGAATTAACTTCCGCCCTACTGCCGTCAGAATGCAAATGGTGAATAGCTACATACTGCCTTCTGTCTGCTAAGAAAGATCGCACCCATTCCAATGCCTGATTCTTCAATCCATAACAAACTAGTCTTTCTAAAAGTTTAGTATGATCAACACAGTCAAAGGTCCTGCTGAGGTCACAAAAAACCCCAACAGGGCCTTCCCCTGCGTCGACCAGTTGTACTATTTCATCATAAAAGGTGTGAATTCAAATTCAAATTCAAAATATTTATTCGAGTACTCAAATACAAAGTATTCTTACTTATGTCATAAAAAAAATAAAATGCTCAAGAGCTACCTTCTAGAAAGGCTGTACTCAAGAGTTACTAAAAAATCAAAACATGCACATATTTTCACAGCACATTTTCTGACTGTAGGAATTCCTCATTACTGTAGTAAGCGCTAGTCAGCAAATGCTCCTTGATAGTTTTGCAAAATTTCATATCAGAGAGAAGTCTCACATGCCCGGGCAATTTGATGTATAGCACCGGGCCATAGTAATTTACGGATATCCGTGATCTACCCAACCTGTGAAAATCCACCCTGACATCATCAGCTTGCCTTGTCTGATAATTGTGGAAAAGACCATTAGCCTGATATGACTCACGATTTTTGTGACAGTACATTAGATTTTCGAATATATATTTACATGGTACTGTCATGATTCTCAGATCAACAAAACTCTGCCTAACATCATCTCTATATTCCAATCCAGCAACAATGCGTACGGCCCTCCTCTGCAATGCGAAAACACGTTTCAGGTGGGCGGAGTGTCCCCAAGTTAAGATGGCGTACACCGTCGTGGACTGAAAAACTCCATGATATGCCTGAAGCAGTGAGTTTCCCGGAAGTACCCGAGCCAAATTTCTTAAAAGAAATTTACCTTTAGTAAGGCGCTGAGCCATTTGATCCACATGGAACTCAAAAGTTAACTTAGGATCCAAGTAAACTCTCAGGCCCCCCCCCCCCCCGGTTCCCCCCCCCCCCCCCAATGGTACGCAGCCCCAAGGTCACACTCATGGTCTTCAAATCATTCATGAATAGTTTGTTCGCATGAAACCAACACTTTAGATCATCCAATTTCGAGGCCATCCGTTCTCTCAGTCTCTCCTGAGTTTCATCTCTCCCAATCAGTGATGTGTCATCAGCAAACAACAGAATTTTTGAACCTGGAGATGCATTATTTATATCATTGATACATATAAGGAAGAGCAATGGACCCAGTACAGAGCCCTGCGGCACACCATGCTCAAGCTCTGCCCAGTTCTCAGAAATCCTGCCATTATAAAAAGTTTTCAAGATAAGCACGCATCAAGTGCACACTCCCAGCATCAAGTCCATAGTGGGATAACTTTTGCAGCAAAATCCCATGGGACACGCAGTCGAAGGCCTTCGAGAGGTCACAGAATATAGCACTGACATACTGTCCCCCCTCGAACGCCCCCGCCACATATTCAAGAAGGTTTAGCACAGCAAGTGTGGTTGATTTGTTTGGTAAAAATCCAAATTGACTGTCCGTAAAAAGATTGTTATCATTAAAGTAGTTATACAGTTGGTTTTTTAGACGAATTTCAAAGACCTTAGACAAGACAGGTACTAAGGATATGGGACGGTAATTGTTAGGGTTAGACCTGTCACCCTTTTTATATATCGGTACCACATTAGCATTCTTAAGGCACGAAGGAAACGTACTGCTTTTAATACTCAGGTTGAGCAGCTTTGTCAAAGGAACCAATAAGACATTCCTAAGTGACTTCAGGAGGGGAACATTCATATCATACATATCCCTACTATGTTTATTTTTTAAGGATTCTATAGCATCTCTTACATCTATGAAAGTAACTTCTCTAAAAGCAAAAGTGGGTGTGTTGATATCTGGTGTTTGTAGATAGTCCCCTGGTTCCCGATAACTCGTCTACGATGCCAGCAAAAAATGCATTAAAGTCATCAGCCTTAAGACTCTGCTCACCCTCTGCACTTCTGGCAACACCCCTGAACAGGTTTACAACCTCCCATGAAGTCCTGACCACACTTGAAGATGACATGATGTAGTTTGTGTAGGCAGATTTTTTTGCCTGTCTTATTTTCTTTCTATATTCCTTTTTACAGTCTATTGTTATTTGTTGAGTTGAGTTCTGCTGAGGGTCTATTTTTATGTAGATCTTTTTGATATCCTCGTTAAACCACTGTATTTTTGTTTTATGTCGTTGACCCCTTCCTTGCTTAACAGGAAAACAATCCTTTATGGCCTTCAGAATTACGGATAAGAAACTATTGAAAGCAATATCTACATCGTCATCTCCGAATGCAGCCATAAAACCCAAATCCTGCTGCTCCATGCGCTCAAGCATTCTATTCACACCCCTTTTTGTAATCGGACGGTGTTCATTGCAACCATCAATGCAGAAGTTATCACCACCTTCAAGATGCCAAGACTCTGTAAGAACAATAATATCACAATATTTCAGTTTATAGCCCTCAAGAAAACTAATTAGTACATTAAAGTTTTTCTTTATACTACGAATATTAAGATGTTATGCGGTTAAAATTTTATTACCTAAATCAATTTTATTGCCTAACATTTCACAGTTCGTAATAGTTTCCTCCCTAATGTCATTAACCAAACTGTCAAGATTTTCCATGAGTTCAACCTCTTCTTGTACATTATTAGCCATGGATAGTACCATAATCAATCTTACCCCTCAAAACAGACACCAGGTATTGATAGGAAGGGCAGCAAGGATCACCAGCTCCATGGTCAGTCTTATAATTTAGGTTATGTTTCTGATTAGACATCATACAGTTTTTGCACTGTTTATGAGCTTTATTGTCGCACTCACGAAAATTATGTTGTCCTGAACTCTGCTCACAAGAAAATTGGTTTGGGCAAGTGATAGCTTTATGAAAAGGTTCTTGACACTTGAAACAACGGGTAACACCAATATCTTCGTAAATTGGATACCTCTCCCATCCGATAAATACTTTCCCAACAGCCAAAAATCTCTGAAACAGGGAAGGAGAACACGCCCCAAATACTGTGTACCGGTCCTTAACCTTTTTTACAAATGTAATTTTGAGTTCATCATTCACGTTAATGAACTGATTTTGCTCTCTAATACACTCTTCCAAATCATCCTTGGCTATCCTACCATCATAACCTGTTATCTTTATGCGAGGTTTCCTTAGTTTTGATATTTCTATTTCGTAACCACTTAATTTTTTATCAGCTTCTTTCTTTAATGCATCTAGGTCCTGTTTGTTTTGAAACTTTACAATTAAATGCCCCTTTGCAGTGCTACGAGTACTCCTAATAGCAATTTTTAAATCAGACGGTTTAATATTTTCTTTCAAGTCAGCCTCTATTTTTCCTATGTTTTGGTTTCGCTTTGGCTTCATTATCAAACTAGGGAAATTATGGTTAGTTAGTTTGCTCTGAATTTGCTTGACCGAACTGGTCAAAGCATTACTGTATGATGTGTACGACATACCTGTTGGGTTTGAATTTTGCTGCACGTTTTCCAAATCTTCAATTTTCTTTTTTAATAAGGAGATAATCTCATCCTTGCTCCTAATAATATTTGTTTTGTCTTCGATGGTGTTTTTCCGTAGGGTAGAGGTCTCAAAAGATAGACATTTCTTGCAATAAAATTTCATAATCCTAACATTGAGCTGTAAAACTTTAACTTCTGACGAAGTCACGCATGCACAGGCCTTGCACACACAAACTCGGCACCCATCGCACTCCATGGTTTTCAGAAAATTATATGTATAGATACTTCTTAAATTTTTGTTGTGTAATTTTCATTTTATTGCCGCATATGTATCTTTGTTTTGCTTATTCATTTTATTGTATTTTACTCTTTGACTGGTAGACTAAGTATATATGTTTGTATATTATTTTTAAAATTGTTATTTTCCCTGCTTTGTAAGCAAGATTGTACGATCTTTGGACGAATAAAAGCATTTTGAGTTTGAGTTTGAAATAATAGAGAATCATTCGAAACATTAACAGTAATGCCATTGACAAAGATAGAAAAGATTAGTGGGGCAAGATTGCTCCCTTGATGGGCACCGCTTAAGGTTAGATAACAGTTGGACTTGAAACCATTAAATTCAACAAACTTAGAGCGATCACTAAAATATGAAGTATAGAATTTAGCAAGGCCATGATAAAATCCCATAGCGAGCATTTTTTGAGTAATAAGACCATGGTCCAACCGATCAAAGGCCC
Organism: Pissodes strobi; assembly: GCA_016904865.1. Taxonomy (NCBI): domain Eukaryota; kingdom Metazoa; phylum Arthropoda; class Insecta; order Coleoptera; family Curculionidae; genus Pissodes; species Pissodes strobi. The sequence continues at coordinate 235,324 of MU182953.1, read as the reverse complement.
TTCAAAAAATCAGTATACGCACAACATCCAGTTGCTTCCTCTTTCCAACTGCTTTGTATGCGTTTTGTAAGAAACATTTGTTATTGTTGACCTTTTACAGAAGAAACCATGTTGTTCTGGCGAAATTTGGTTTTTTGAAACAAGCTGTTGTAGACACACACCTCAAAGGTCTTGGACAAGCTGGACTGTCATTCATCAGAGGTGTGATAGTACTAGCATATCTAATCCTAAACTATTGGTGGCTCTGATTTTCGATGAAATATCTAAACTTAAACCTAAAGTTGTTTCGGGACCTGATAGAGTGCCAAACTATTTCTTATCATTCTCTTCCAAAAATCCCTAAACACAGCGGTGTTTCCAGCACTTTAGAAGCATAGCTTTGTGGTACCTACATTTAAATCTGGAGATAACAACAAAATAGAGAATTACAGAGGTGTGTAATGTGCATGCAGTCGGCCATTCCAAAGCTCTTGGATTATTAAGAAATCTATTTCTATTGTAAGGAACTCATAGTTGGTCAACAGCACGGATTTTGCTCAGGCCGGTCTACTGTGACAAACTTGTCAATATATCAGCAGGATCTGCTGGATGCCTTGAAGAAGGGAAGTCAAATGGATGTCATATATACTGACTTCTCCAAGGCGTTTGACAAAAGTTGATCATGGTTGCCAGCTTCCTGTCAAACTTAGCTCAACAGGTTCGATTGGGTAATACCAGATCCTTTAACATTAATGTGTGCTCCGGTGTTCCCCAAGATCGCCATTGTTCGCCTCTGCTTTTTCTTATTTTTAATAATGACATTACTTCATGCTTTGAAAATAGTGACTTTCTGTTATTTGCTGATGATTTGAAATTCTATAGAACAGTTATTTCTCTTGAGGATCAAGAGTAACTTAAATAAACTAAATGAATGGTGTATTAGCAACAATTTGTTTCTTAATATAGGTAAATGTAATTACACAAGTTTTCTATTTTTTTTTTTGCAGCTTTGTTTACAAAAACTAATTTCTTTTATAACAATAAAGCATTTTTGTTTACTTTAACTTATTTAGTTATGTCTCATTATATGCATAGTCAGTTTCCTTTTGTCCCTAATAAATATTTATTCTTATAATATCCTATATAGGGTCCAGCCGCTACCACTCACACTACAGTTTATAATCCAGCAAATCACACAGCCACCACACTCATCGAAGTCTACAATGAAAAAACAGATGAACCATATTCAAACGAGTCTACAGCAAAGGTAACCCAACTGGTCTCGACTACCACACAAGTTAATAATGCAACAAATCAAACAGCCGCCATGGCCATCGAAGGCTACAGTGACGAGAGAAATGAACCAGACTCCAAATTTAAGGAAACCCAACTGATTTCGATTACCGCTCCCAACAAAGACTACAATGAGAAAAGTAATGACCCAAATGTAAAAGAGCCTACAATAACCCATAATGAACTCCCACTGGTTTTACCGAAGACACGCATGGTGCAACCACCAATAAGGATCACCAAGAATGATCATATGCTTATAACTCTCTTGGAAAAGCTGCAGATACCTCATGCTCATTACATACCACCATCTCCACACGCCTATACGCAGGAACCGGTACCACTAAATTCAAACACCTATCACTTTGTTATGTCAGCTTTCAGGTAATTCATTTTGTTGAGGTATTTGTTGTTTGTTTAATGTCCATTTTAAATTGTACCAAATATTTTGTACTGAGATGTCTGTATGTTTGACAAGTAAAAAAAGGACATCACCTTCTTCAACACATTCCTTTAAAAAGTTTAGTTTCAAGTAGCACTGATTCATTAAGCGCGAAACCACGCTTTGCTGGTTTAAATTAAAAGCGTTTTGAATGTATTCTAAAAAATCCCATTCCTTCTTTAAATTTCTATATAATTATTTTAGGAATGCAAAATTCAACAATACCTATGAAATAACCGCAATATATCGCATTTGGAACCCGTTGCTTATTGCCCAATATACGTTGAAGAAGAATGAAGGTAAAGACAAATTTAAGGAGCATAATCTATTCCACGGCACGAAACCCGACCGAGTACATAGCATTCTGACCCACAATTTCGACTGGAGGATGGTGCGCAATGGACGGTTCGGGTGGGGGGTGTCATTTGCGAACAATCCCTGGTATGCCAGTCATTACAGGTAAGCCCTTGAATCACGATATTTATCATAATCATGACCAATCAAAAGAACAGCAACAAATGCAAATACGTTTTTAGATTCTTTAGAAAAACTACTCAGTCTTGCTACGAAAGGTAACCATATATTGTTCGTTTGTGGGGATTTTAATTGTGATCTTAACTCAAATATAAGAAACACAGTAAATATTAAAAATATGTTTGCCTCATATGGACTTTCACAAATAATAGAGGGTTATTCTAGAATACAGGGAAGTTCTAAATCTCTTATAGATAACATTTATATAAATAAAGATATTCCGTCTGACTCTTGTCAAATGGTCGATGTACACTTCTCTGATCACCGGGCTCAGATTGCCCTGCTTTAGCCTTGATGGTGAGAGTGAGGTTGTGCAAGATAATAAATGGGTTCGCATTTTTTTCTGAGGGAAATATAAATTACTTCAATTTTTTGTTATCCAAGAAAAGGTGGGTTTATGATCTGCTTCTGATTAATGATGTCTTAAAATGCACAAATTTCTTTTCTTCTTTCTTAAGCTTATTTAACATGGCTTTTCCTCTAATTTTACAAACAAAAAATAAGGACATAAAAAGAAAAGACAAATCCTGGCTAACTCCGGAGTTGATCAGGGAGAGCTTAGAGGTGAAAACTCTTTATCACCGAGCCAAAATATCAAATCAAGATAATGCTATGTTTCTTTATAAGCAAGCATTAAAAAGCCACAGGAATAATATTAATGAAGCAAAGAAATTCCAGAACTCCAGTAGGCTCATGAGCTCCAAGAATATGTCCAAAACCTCTTGGGAAATAATGGGCTCTCATGTAAATCTAACTAAAACAAAAAAAGATCCTGGAATTGGTAGTATTGTTTTTGATGGTAAAAAAAATTAACAGAGATCAGGAAACTGCCAATGCTTTTAATAATTTCTTCATAGGTTCTGTCTGGATTTGTAACATTGACACTAAAAATTCCACTACCATTCCTGGTCAAATGACATGTAATTCATTGTTCCTGTCACCATTTACTGAGGAACTAAATTAATAACTTCTGCCGTCTCAAACAAAGGTTCATCAGGATATGATGATGTGCCCTGTAGTCTGCTGAAATCCTGCCAAACACAGATAATAAAGCCACTGACATATCTAATTAACCTTTCCCTTGAAATTGGCTATTTTCCCGCTGCACTTAAGAAAGCTGTTATTGTGCCAGTCTGTAAAAAAGGGGATACTAGTTGTTTGAATAACTAGAGGCCAATAGCTTTGCTATCTGTTTTCTCAAAATGTTTTGAGAGGGCTTTTAAAATAAGACTGGTTCCTTTTCTGGATAAATATAATCTATTAAATACACACATAGAGAATGTGGGTTAAAAATAAGAGAACATGAGAAGCAAAACATGTCTATGCCTTCAAGAATCGAGAGACTTGAGCATGGGATGCTTCTATTGCCGGAGTCGATTTCTTTGCAGAGTCAAGGAAATTCTACAGATTTGCCAGTTCAGTCCTCCGATCAAGAGCGCTTGGAGCGTGTTTGCCATCAACAAAAAGCAAACATTGAGGTAACCAAAATTCAGCTAAGGAATAAAAAACAAATCCCTCCTCCCAAGCAGACCTACAGTCAGCAGGTAACTAAAAGATTATCTGGTGACTTAAGGCACTCAATCATTATTGGTACCGAAACTGGTAATGGCGACTTGGCTGCTGGTGAAAGGCGTCAATGGGTATATCTGGGTCGCTGCAAACCTAACACAACGGAGGACCAAATACTTAACTACATGAAGAATCAGCTGAGTATAATTGATGTAAAAGTTACCCTTTTGGAAAGAAATGAGGATCTAGCATCTTTCAAGTTGGGTGTAAAGGAATCTTTGTTGAAGGGATTACTGGATCCTAATCTCTGGCCTGCTGGAACAGCTGTTAAGGAATTTAAGCCTCGCCGTTTCTATGCAAATAGTTCCGGAAATTTTCGTCCAGCAGCAGAGGAGAATCAACGACAATAGAGCAGCTTCTCATCTTATACCAGAATGTCAATGGGCTTAGAACCAAACTTGTTGAATTTCTGTGTTCTGTGGCTACTAAAGATTACATGGTTATTGCCCTGACGGAAGCAGGTTTGGATTCAGGTGTAAATGACTCAGAAATGTTTGGTGCTAGTTACGCTGCTACAGAACTGATAGAAGTGCTATCAATAGCCTTAAGCGTAGTCGTGGTGGTGTACTTCTGGCAGTTAATAGTAACCTAAAATCTAGTCGCTTGACTATCGGCGCCAGCGCTCTGGAAAAGGTTTGGATCTCAGTGATAGTTGGTGACAAAACGTATTGCGTTGGATGCATATATATCCCTCCATCTATGGATACAGAAGTATACGAGCTACACCTAAATTCCGTTTCAAAAACCTGTGATATCTTTGAAAATGTGCTTGTGTTGGGTGATTATAACCTACCTGAGATTGTGTGGTCCTTAAGTGATCATCAAAGTGGTAAAATCACCCAAGTCAATCCTACTCTGTGATACTGTTTCGTTTCTGGGTCTATCTCAGTTTAATGGTGTGATGAATTCTCACTCAGGTATCCTTGATCTTTGTTTTTCAAATTTCGAAATCCATTCATTAAAAAGAACTGAGGGTTTAGTCGCTAGCGACCCTTATCATCCGCCATTGAGCATAGTGATAGATTCCAAGAATATATATTTTAAGCCTGCTAATTACTCTTATTATGACTTTAAAAATGCTGATTTTATTTAATTAATAATTACTTTATATCTTTTAACTGGCAATCAATCCTTAATGATAATTTAGATGTAGCAGTGGAAAATTTTTATTCTGTGGTTCAAAACTGTTTTAATATGTTTGTACCTCTAAAGCAATGCCTTTTTGACTCTAACTTTCCTCCAGAACTTAAAGCAATAATTTTCAGGAAAAAGCTTACTCATAAAAAGTACAAGCAGGTTAACAGTTACCAAAACTATTCAGACTATAATTGTTTAAGACAACAGTGTAAGGTGCTGACCCGAAATTGTTATAATCGGTATATTGTTAATGTCGAAAACTCAATAAACAGTGACTCTAAATTTTTCTGGAAATATGTAAAGTCAAAATCAAATCAGGGCACAGTCCCTAAGCAAATGCAATACAATTTGGAAAAGGACGACTCGGGTGAAAGTATTGCTAAACTTTTTGCAAACCATTTCTCTTCAGTTTTTAACCGTAGGAGATTGGTCGACAATGAGCCAAACTTTCAGTTTTCCAAATTTTGCTCTATTTCTAGTGTTGTCATCTCCCCTTCTGAACTCCAAAAGGTACTAACTGAACTTGATACTAGTAAGGGTGCTGGACCGGATGGGATCCCCAATTCCGTGCTAAAATGTTGTGCTCATTCTTTATATTTGCCTCTATACTATTTATTTAGGCAGTCCCTCGCTTCTGGGGTTTTCCCGAAAATATGGAAGATATGACATGTTACACCCATTCATAAGACTGGCAGCAAAAGTGATGTGAAAAATTACCAACCCATTAGTATTATCTCAGCAATTCCAAAACTATTTGAACATATAGTTGAAAAATCTCTGAACAACTGTTTCAAAGAAATAATTGTTAATCAACAACATGGGTTTATTTCAGGTAGATCAGTAGACACCAATCTGTTGGAGTATGTTACTTGCATTGCTGATTCCTTTGATATGGGTGCGGAAATACATGCTATTTACACGGACTTTAGCAAGGCATTTGATAGGGTGAATCATTCAATTTTGCTATCTAAGCTTTTAAGTTATGGTATTACGGGTGGATTGCTTTCTTGGCTGACCTCATATTTGGATGGAAGACAGCAACTGGTCAAGGTTGATGGTTACTTCTCTGCTCCTTTTTTAACAACATCTGGGGTTCCCTAGGAATCTCACCTGGGTCCCCTTTTCTTCAGCCTCTTTATTAATGATCTTGGTGACCAGTTGTCTTCCAAATACTTGCTTTTTGCTGATGACATGAAGTTGTATGCCAGTATTAAAAGTTCTCAGAATATGGCAATTTTGCAGAGTGATATTTCTATAGTATCTTCTTGGTGCACAGATAATGATATGTCATTAAATATTGACAAATGTTGTGCAGTCCAATTTACTAGGTCTCTTAGTTCTATGTATGCATCTCTTTACAGTATTGGCCATAATTTGCTTAGGACTGAGTGCGTTGTAATAGATTTAGGGGTATATCTTGACTCCAAGCCGACATTTTGTAATCATTATGAAAACATTATAAACAAAGCTAATAGGATGTTAGGATTTATCAAACGAATCTGTAAAGACTTTAAAAATGTACATGCTGTTGAAACATTGTACATATCTTATGTTAGGTCTATATTGGAGTGCTCTTCTATAATTTGGGCTCCATGTTACCAAATTCACATGGATAGACTTGAAGCCGTTCAAAATAAATTTTGAAAATTTGCGAGTTATGTTTTAACAAAGAACAATATAATTTTATCACAGGACCAGATCATGTCATATTTGGGCATGTCCACTCTTGCAAGTAGAAGGGCATACTTTGATGTATTCTTTGTTTACAAGGTTCTTAACAACATCATTTCTAGCATTGAATGCACTAAGTTATTTTCTATTAGAGTTCCTCAGTTCAATAAACGAAGTCATCACCTTCTTCATGTGCCCTATTGTCGTACTTTGTATTTGCAATATTGTCCTGTTAATAGGATGGCTAGAAATGTTAATAAGTTCTGTGTTAGGTTGGATCTTGCTGTTTCCAAAGTTAAATTTAAAGCTCTTGCACAAAGAATAATATTTGAGGTTAGTTAAGTCCTAGGTATAGGTAGTGTTTACTGTTTAAACTTAAAATGTATTTTTATACGTAAATAAATAAACAGATTTCCAATTTGGGTTTAGAGTTGGAAATTCCACAGCAGATGCCATTGTTTCCCTATACTTGAACATATTAGAAAATTTTGCGGTCGGAGCTTTTATGACCTCACAAAAGCTTTTGACACAATTGATCACTCCATCTTACTAAATAAACTAAATTTCTATGGAATAAGAGGTCCAGCATATAAATGGCTCAAGACATATCTATCGGGAAGAATACAATGTGTCAAAATAAGGAGTAGAAATGGTGTCACAGTTTCTGATTGGTTAAGTCTTGCCTGTGGGGTTCACCAAGGCAGTGTCTTGGGTCCCATATTGTTCATCTTATTCATCAATGATCTTCCACTTTTTCTTAACCAGTGCTATATTACCCTATTTGCTGATGATACATCCACAATCATAGCAGGTGATGACTTCAGCGACTTAAGCAATAGAGCAAATGAATGTGTGAGAGAGGTCTCTGAGTGGTGCTCTAGGAATGGACTAATTTTGAACTGCCAAAAAACTAGCATGGTTTTTTTGCTCCTATCCGAGTAAACTATGACAGAAGTTTGCTTGTCAAAAGGTATGGTGCAACCCTTGTGCAGAGTGAGATTGTCAAGTTCCTGGGTGTGCAGATGGATGACCATCTTACATGGCAAAACCATATAGATCAGGTATGCAGCACTCTGTCCTCTAAGATTTTAATAGGGATACACTGAGGGTATTTTATTACTCATGCGTAAATTCTGTTTTATCATATGGTTTGCTGGCTTGGGGAAACTCAACACATATTGAGCGTGTTCTCATCTCTCAAAAGCGAATAATCAGGAATATGTTTGGTCTGGATTGGAATAGTTCCTGTAGGCCCACCTTTAAGAGTGAATGTATACTAACAGTGGTTAGTTTGTACATCCTAGAGAGTGTCTGTTATGTCCATAAAAATAAAAGTTCTTTCGACCTGTGTGGTGATATAAATAGTTATGAAACCCGAAATGCGAATGCCCTCTACATTCCGCAGTCAAGGCTGACTCAGGCGGCTAGAGGCCCTGGTATTATGGCACTAAAGCTTTACAATCATCTTCCTTGGTCACTTAAAAACTTGCCAAGTCCTTCACAATTTAAATCCCATACCAAAGCGAAACTATTGAAGTGTTCATTCTATTCTCTAAATGAGTATTTCTCACACAATTTTTAAGTGTCTAAAGAACAATTTTGAGAGCAATATGTGGTATAGCTTTAGTTTTTTCTGTTATTCTGAAATTTCTAGATTTAGTGTTGTTTTATTTTATTTACTAAATAATATTTTTGTATGACAATTCCTATGCATTTTGTATGTCTTTATGGATATAAATTTGAATTTGCAGTTAATAAATCGTCCGTAACAGTTTCAAATTGACTCTTAACTGGTACTCATGTTGCTCAGGATTGCGTCGTTATTCTATAAGCAGAATGTTTCGAATATAGATATTATTCTTTTAGTACAAGGCAACATTCGGGTGATTCTGACTATGTAATGATCCTCGCCAAGGTACTTATTGAAGATGGCGATCTCTGCATTGGCTGCCAAAACACTAAAATACCAGAAGCAGGGTACACCACCTCCAACGAAAATGGTCAAGTATTAGTAAAATATGACGATGGTTCTTTTTACCCAGAGTTTCTAGTCAACTTTAGGCCGCGTGTATTCTACCAAAGACCATGGAGTAATAATCCATGGTATTACTATTAGCCAGTTAGTTGAAAAATTGCACCAAAATATTAACGTATGTGTAATAAAATAGTGAAACTAGTATCTGTGATAAATGCTCAAATTATCACGTATATTGCTTAGAGACCAAATCAGAATCTTATGTTGTTATAGGAACCAAAAAATAATACTATTTGTATAGGTATTGCAATATTGTGAAACTGTGAGACTTCTTGGTTGATTTAACTGTATATTTTACAGTAGATTTATAAAGTAAAATAATAGTGGACAAATCAACCTAAATTATGGTAATTTAGTTTTAGTAATCCCAGATCCAGTATAACCTTCTGCAATTAAGTCGAGATTTGAAATTATGTGCATCAATTTAGCAAGTATCTCTGGTTTAATTGGAAGTGCATCCAACTTTGATATTTTTAGTGGAATTACATATTGAGAATCTGTAAAAAATCAATAGAAATCAATGCAGTAACAGCAAATAACAGTGAAAATACAAGAGGGTTACATGGGATCTTAAGTTTTTAGTTTTTGTGACTTGTTCTATGAATAAGATCTACAGGCCATGTAAATGTATTTCTTTCTCTCTTGCCACATAATAAAATTTAAATATTACTGTTTATTACATATATAAAATCATTAAATGACAAAACCTGGCATTTTTTTCATATAAATAAATTTAAATTAAAAAGGTTTACTACAGATTTTTTATAATGAGTTTACAAATCAGTCATAACAGTCTAAGGCTGCAATGTTAATAGAGACTGATACATTTTACGGGAGCAATTTGGGTTATCACTTAAAATATACTAATATGCCAAGTCTAATCTAATAATCATGGTCGAGTTAGCAGAGAAAAGATAATCGGTCTTGGAACCAGATACTAGAAATAGAATCAGAACTACGCCAAACTCTTAGCTTGCAGTGCAGTATTACCTGACTGACAAAATATCCTACTATCTATACTTCTATGCATAGTAATTTTTAGATTTTATTTAATGTAGCGGCAAAAAGAGTTTACGCTTTAGAGCCGTTATATTAGTATTAAAGATTTGAACTTGTTATACTTTTTATATGTTTATATATATATATATATTGTTTAAATTGCTTTATGTTACGTTTTATTTAAATCTAGCATATAGACCAATAGGTATGGACGAACTACCGCAACTGTCTCAGTTTTTTTTATGTTAAATCTTCTGATTTCACAAATAAATAAATAAATATAGCCTTTATTTCCATCAGGTTAGTACCCACTTATAGGAAATTCACATACATATAAATACTATGCTTAATGATACCCAAACCACTAACCAATAATTACTGCAATCGGATTAGCAGGAAATTATACATTTAAAATGAAAGAAGAAAATAATTTGAAATATAACTCGCATATAGTTCCTTTATTAATAAAGTATTGCAGTGTGCTTTTACAAGTCAAGGAATAGAAACAGTATCGAGCACATTAGTGAGACAAACATTAACATATTAAAACAGTTTATGTTTAGAAATTGAAGTCACTTTCTAGGTACTCCTCAGTAGAATAGAAGGCATTTTTTATAAGGTAGTTTCTTACTCTTAATTTAAAGTGAACTAAATTTAGATTTTTGATTTCTGTAGGTAGGGCATTAAAAAATTTAATGCCATAATAGTCAGTGCCCCTTCTAGTACGTTGCAATCTGTGGTAGCTGAGAACCAAATTCTCACTGTTCCTGGTTGGATAGGAATGATTATCACTGTGCACTATAAAATCGTTTAGGTTTTGTTTTATATAGATCAGGCAGTGAAAAATAAAAGTGCAAGGGAAGGTAAGGAGTCTCAGTTCGATAAAAACATCTCTACAACAATCGCGATACTTTATGCCTGCAATTATTCTAACACAGCGTCGTTGTAACTTAAAGATTTGTGCAGAGTTAGGGGAATGGCCCCAGTTTAAAATTGCATAGGATAAATTAGAGTTAAAGTATCCATGGCATGCCATAAGTAGCGTGCCCCGTGATACAATTTTTGATAGACTTCTTATCAGGAAAGTAATTTTTGATAGTTTGGAGCTTAGGTGATTGACATGTGCCTCCCACGTCAACCCAGGATCCAGGTAGACCCCCAGGAATTTGACGGAATCCTGAGTATCAAGGTTTGATGGAGAAGTTTGCAAAGTAAAATTCATATTCTGAGTCTTGCCATTATTGAGACTCAGTTTATTAGCCAAAAACCAGTTTTTGATTTGTTCCTCTTCAACTAGAGTCCACTGCAAAATAGGGTCTGAGGGGTGGTAACGCAACAATGTGGTGGTGTCATCAGCAAACAAGATAATGAGCAAGTTTGTGATATTTGAGAAGTTTGGCAAGTCATTTATGTATATGAGGAACAACAGAGGACCCAGCACAGAGCCCTGAGGGACACCATGCTGAATCCTCTGTTTTTCCGATTGTTGATTATTTAGAAGAACATACTGCTCCCTTTCCTCCAAGTAGGACCTGACAAGGGTCACACTGCTTTGGTGAAAATTGTAGTGAATTGGTTTTTTATAAAGAATTTCAAAAGAAATGCAGTCAAACGCCTTAGTCAGGTCCAGGAAAGTAGCATAAGTGTTTTGCCTGCGCTCAAGCCCCTCCGCCACATAATCAGTTAGTCGATTTATAGCCAGGGTGGTGCTTCTTTTGTTACAAAAACCAAATTGGTTTGGTGCGAAAATGCTGTTTTGCTCAAAGTAGTCATTCATTTGATCTTTTAGTAGTGATTCATAGACTTTTGAAGCTATTGGTAACAATGATATCGGTCGGTAGTTTTATTCTTGAAAATAGGTATGACTTTTGCAAACTTAAGAGAAGATGGGAATTTACTGACTCGAATGCAGTGATTAAACATGTCGGTTAAAGGTTTGCTTATTAAATCTTTAAGGTGTTTAATGATGTTAGTGTTGATGTCATAACAATCTTTGCTACCGCTGTTTTTGAGGTCACAAATCTTATCAAAAACCATTCTTTGGGTTACTTCATGAAACTTAAAGCTATTACCTGTGTATTGTTTTGTTAAATAGTCAGAGTAGGAAAGTTAGTAGGAGAAAGATTTTTAATTATATCATCTGCTATTGTTACAAAAAAATTATTGAAAACCTGAGCATTGAGCTGAGCGCCTCCAGGGGCAGAAACATAGTTACTGTTGGATTTTATGATATTCCACATTGCTAAAGACCTATTTGGTGCACTGCTAATAAAGTTATCATGGGCAGCTTTTTTGGTATCAGCTATCTCTTTTCTATATTGGTTTTTGTAGTCACTTACCATGTTTTTAGGGACCAGAATTGGATTTTGTTTATTTAGAAGACGGAGTGTTTGTAGTCTTCCCCTCATATTCCTAAGATTATCATTAAACCAGCTGATTTTATGGACCGGCCGATTTTTCTGAACTAGCTTTGATTTAAGTGGTATATTTTTATCCATAGCATTGGTTAAAACTGCAACAAAATTTGCAGAGCTGATCATCCACATCCTCACTAGCTCCCGTTATAGATAACCAATCATAAAGTATTAATTGATTATACAAACCAGTAAGACATTCCTCAGTTACGGGTCTAAAAGTAATTCTGGTGCTGTGGTTATAAGAAAATTTTAAAGGTGTATTAAAATTTATTCCAGAGTGATTCTAGACGCCCTCCAGAACAACTGGAGAAATATCCAGATTGGACCCATTAAAATTTATGTATATATTGTCCAGAGTAGCGTTATCCCTAGTTTTAAATTTTACTGTTGAATGCAAGTCAAAGGAGGCAAAGAAGAAGTTAAGATACTCGGTCTCCTTACAGTTGTACAGTTCATAATGCACATTAAAGTCACCAACTATTATAGTATAATCTGTAGAATCTATTCTTTCCAAGACCTGAGACATAATATCCAAATATTTATTCAGTTCTCCCTTTGGAGATCTATAAACCGACAAGATGCTGGCATTTATAGAGGGAACATAGATCCCAGCCACCTCACACTGCAATTCTCTTGAGAAATCCACCAAGTTAAGCTCCCGCCAATCTAGGTCCTCCCTAACCCACACCCCCATGAATTTTATCAGTTCTACAGAAGCTAGTTATGGCATTATAACCCTTAATTTTTATTTGAGAAAACTCGCCTGGCCGAAGCCAATGTTCATTTGTACAAAAGCAGTCAGCCTTCGATTCATCGAGCAGCAATTCAAACTCTGAGATTTTGTCCCTAATACCTTGTACATGAGCGTAAAGTATATTAAAGTTTTTATTAATTAGACCCTTGCAGCTTACCCCCTCTTCTGGTAAGTGGATGATTTTTGCAGGCGTTGTAGATTTAAAAAATGGTTCACAGTAACCCCATTTGGCCACAGGTTAGGATCAAAGAAGACATCTTTAAGGTTATGCGGTACCCCAAGTTTAAAGGAGCTCACCTGCTGCTTGGTTGTCCTCATTTTTTCACATGAAATACCATTTATATTATGGGATTTGGATTCCAGATATGCAAGTATATCTTTACCTTCCGTTCTTCTAGACAGTCCAGTAACAAATATCCAATGGCATTTCTGTGCTACTTCTAGTAGTGTGACTTGCTCATTTTTTTTTAGTGTTTTATCTATGCTTGCTCATTTACATCCCTAATTGGAGTGGGCCGTTTAGTTGTTGATGGTGGTTGATGACTTAAACGGTTTCTCCACCGTTTGCTCTTCGCTTCTTGCCAATCATCTTTGTCATCAGAGTCGGGATTTATAGGGGGTAAAGGTGTTTTACTAATCCCCGTTCCAACACAGATGAGCGGATCACTATTAGATGTGATATTTTCACCATTATTTTGATTATTCGTCTGTTTTTGTTTATTTACTTTTTCAGTCTGACAAGTGAGGTTATAGTAGTAGTAGTAGCAAAGACAATTATACTACTGTCTTTGGTAGTCAGTGTTGCCAGATGAGTTTTACAGTAGGTAGTAGCTTTGTTTTTCTTATAAAGACAATGTCTGTACGCACCTTAGGCCCAGTTTTTTTTGTGATTGTTATCTTTAACAAGAAGATAATTTCCATGGAAACAATTGTAACAACAATGATTATGACGGAAATTATCCTCTTGGTAATATTAACAGGTACGTAAAAAACTGGCCCTCAAGGTATACAATGACCTCATTCAAATATTACTGTTTTGGCACAATCGCCCGAAGAAATGGCACAATTTTATGTACAAAGTGGCACAATACAAAATCATCTAGACACAACCTAATAAGCAGCAGATGATATTGACGTGGACATTCTGGGACTCCCACTTATTACAATTTGCGGATGTGTGAGATTGTGTGTATCCAAACAATATAATAACAGCAATTATTTTAATAAACGTTTCTTATCAATACGTTTATTTTGATTTTTATAGATAAAAACACATTGGACTATATGATAGTTTCGGGCAGGGTCGAGTCAATGCAAATTATGTAGAACGAATAATTCTATATAGTGATGTTTTGGATTAAGTTAATCGGTTTGGTTGTTTGTTGAAATTGAAGATACAGTAAGTTTATATTTTTATCTATGCATTTGTTTTGAGAAATGTAAATAACTACTTTTACTTTTAAAATAAACCAGAAAGGCCCCTAAAGTCTTCCACAAGGAAATCAAGCTCATGATATAAATAAATGTACCTAGAATATACAAGGTATGTAGGAACCACAGCTTATCATATATCTTTGTAAGCTCAAAGCTGTGTATAGGAACTATAATAATCAATGTCTAGATATAGGTTTCTTTGCCACTAACGTTTACTAAATAGATACATACTGTAAACTTTTCCACCACCGATGAATTTTAAATTAGGTATGCTCATTTTTACCCTATTTTAGATAAAATCTTTAAGAAACACATGTTTTGGTTTAGGTTAGTAGGATCTTTTTTATGTTATATGAGAGTTTTGTTTCTTTGTGAATGAGTTTCTTTGTGTAATTTCTAAATATCTAAATAATAATATTTTTGTATAATGTACACCAACATGAAGAGGTACAATACATTTACATTTTTTACATAGGTAATTAGTGAATATCTCGTAGGTGCCAATTGACCTGTCTTTGTTCTTATTTTAACAATAAATACTCGCCTCTGACGTCAAAAAAGTTGGTTTCTTCAACCGTCAAATCAAATAAGTAAATGCCCTAATTCTAGTGAAGTAAATAGAAATAATAAAAATACCGAGGAAAACAGAATTCACTATTCGCATCTATAATGCCTGTTCCACCAACTGCATTAGGGGCTTCTTAACTTTAAGTGAGGAATCGTTTCGTTTCCACCAAGCCCAATGCACATGTCGACAATGTATGTTCAAAAGCTGCAAAATCTGCATATCTCATTTTCCAACTTTCTAAGATTGCAGATAGGTCGGTGCATGATGGCATTTCATGGGCTTATCCAGTCAGTTAGTACTTATGCTCTATTATCTTGGGGTCACTCAGCTCATCTGGATAGAGTCTTTGCTTTACAACGAAGAGCTGTAAGAACTTTGGCAGGTCTAAAGTATCGAGTAGATGCTAGGGACGCTTTCAGGGATTTGAAGATACTTACCATTCCATCCAAATACATCCTTGAATGTATATTCTTTGTGAAAAGTTCAGGCAGGTACCAGCTGCTGATCACCACAGCCATGATACAAGGTCAAGAGGTGACATGGGGATTGAACTTCTCAGGCTCAAAAAATCATGGAATGCTACTCTGCACTATGCCCCCAAACTCTTCAATAAACTTCAGTATAATAAACTAAAAAAGGTCTTAGCAGCATATTTAATTGAAAACGCCTTCTATTCAATAGAAGAGTTTATTGACCATCGCATAAATGCTACCGAGAAGTCAACTGACTAATAATAATCAAATCAAATCAAAACATGCTTTAATGTGCAAAATACATGTGGTATTCATTGACAAAGCTGAACCATAACTATTTAAAAATAAAATACTTAATACTAAGGCAAGACCAGAATCAGTGGAAACAAAAAAAAAATGAATCACCCAAGCAAATTCTATCACAATACACATAGTCAGTAAAACAATTTTAAAACATTTAGAACTTAGATGTAAAAATCTGAACTAAGTCAACTAGTTTCACAACCGATCCTCAAGATACTCAGTAACAGTATAATAGGCCTTCCGTACAAGCAGTCTCCTAGTCTCCCTCCTAAATTTAGACATGTTCTGAATACATCTTATATTCACCGGAAGACGATTGAACATTCTCTTGGCTTTATAAATAAATGATTTCCTGATCTGGCCCGTTGTTGGTATCGGTAGAGGGATCTTGTGGATTTGTCGAGTAGTATATGGACCCTCGGTAATAGTGTGTTTATACTTCTTAATGACAAGGTATACACTCTCTGATATATATAGACATGGAAGAGTCATTATACCCTCTCTCATAAAAAAGGGCCTGCAAGACAAACACCGAATTAAACAAATACTCACTGCAGCTGCCCCAAAAGGGAATCCCATACCTTAGATGAGACTCACTGAAAGCACAATAGACCATTTTAGTAGCAGATGAGTCCAGTTCCTTTGCCACTGATCTTAAGGCATAACAACCAGAGGACAATTTTGCAGTAAGCTTTTCAATGTGTGTTGCAAAAGTCAGTGCCCTATCAACATGAATGCCAAGGAACCTAACATCATCTAGATTGTCAATATTTAATGTCCCCAGCTGGATGTCATCTAAGGTGCATTTAAATGTCAAAAGATTAGTTTTTTTAATATTGAAGGTCAACAAGTTACTATCGAACCAGTCCTTAACCTTTATTAGATCTGGCAGTAATCAGCTGGTTCAGAGATACTGAATCAGCCCCGTGCCAAAGAATGGTGGTGTCGTCAGCGAAGAGCGTAAATTTGCCCCTAAATCCAGGGAAGGTAAGTCATTAATATATAAAAGGGACATAGAGTAGGATGGGTCAGTATGGGTATGTGGTACTTAAAAATTGTGCAATATTGGTTATGGCTTCATTTGACTGATTTTTTAAATTTTGTTTTGTATTAGCCACTTGTATTTTTAATTTTGTAAACTAGGTGTAAGATAATTTTTTCTTTTTTGTATTTTAATAATTAGGTTAGTCCAACATGTTTTTTTTTTAAAATTGGCAATCTTGTCTTGACGTATGTAAAACTATTGTTGTAACCTGAATAAAGAATTTGAATTTGAAAAAACCTGCTTCGAGATCGAGACGCCCTAAATTTAGGGGTAAAAAATTTTTCACCTAAAGCTTGACGTATATAGTAAGGGAAGATACAATCTAAGTTCATTTTTTAGTACGTTTATTTCATGTTTCGTATTTTCCTCATCGAATAACGCCCGTATTTTTGTATTTTTTTTCTCAGTTAAACTATTTTTTTTTTTAATCTGCCTTCATTTTCTCGTTACTTTTTTTTGGGTGATTCTACCGATCTGTCAAACGTTAATAATAGCAAATAATATATTAGCCAAATTTAAAATTGGGGCACACTGTATCCACTTTACAACGAATTGTTTGTAGGTAAAATTTTTCTAGATATGTAATTATCTACATCAGACCCATCAGGATATTATGGTGAGGTGATATAAGTATCTACTACAGTACCTACCTAGATACATGAATCAAATCTCAAAAAAAAAACGGGATTTATTTATAAATTGACATAACTAGGGATGCTAATGATACTTCGATGCCTCAAAAGTGTCGATACATTTGCTATAGTATCGAGTGTTTTGGGCATCAATCCTTTTATAACAATTCTAAGTTGGTGTTGATAATTTTTTGCAGTAGAATAGAATAGAACACTTTTATATTTCAATATCATCAAAGGGGAAATGAAATGGCCTCACAAAAAGGGTCACACATTTTTAGTCTTTTACACTGCTTAAATATTCTCACAATAGTCATTGATACAATACGGTTCTATATCTAAAAGGATTTTCTTAACCTCATTCCTAAATATTTTATACAATTTTACTGTTTTTAATTGTTAGGTAACTTATATAATTTAATGCAAAAATACATTGGACTTTTCTCAAACAATGTAAGCCGGTGATGTGCATGGTAAAGTAATGGTTTGTGTTCTTGTGTCATAAGTAAAATTTAAGTTATTTTGTAGAAATAGATGTTTATTTTTAAATAGAAATATGATACACTCAAATATATACAGTGCATAGCCTGTGTTGTTCTTTGAAACTCCCTCAGCAGGAATGCCTATACCCCACCCTAAAAATGATGCGAACTGTTCTTTTTTGGGAAACAAATATTTATTTATTTATTTATTTATTTATTTTAAATATACGGCACTGCCATTTACAATAATGTATATACAAGTACAAATATTACAAAAATATTAAAACCATGATATAGGAATCCATACAATAACAAAAGCTTAGGTACAATTAATCACTACAAACATAACACTACACTTAGTCAAGAATTAAAAAATTTAAAAAATGTCAATCAGGGATGTAGAGCCAAAAATGAAATGAAATAGAGACGTTGATATATAACCAAGATGGGGTCATCTCTCACATATCTTTGGGATGGCAAGTCTATTAAACAAGTGATAGGTTAAACGGATCTAACATTAGCCCATTAAATTGCCTAACCGTTCGAACAAGAGGGGCAAACTGGCTATAATTTGTTCGATGGTGCCCAACATATAAGAGGTCGTGATGACGAGTGATTCTCTGTGGTACAGCAAGTGAGACCCCTTGAAGAAGAAGAGGACAATCCACACCTCCACACAAGATTTTGAATACATATCTTGCATCCAAAAGGGCACGGCGGCCTTCCAAGGAGCCAAGGGACAGAAGCCCTTGTAGAAGGTCATAATCAAGGTGTTCAACAGGTATCTTCAGTTTATAATTGACTATTCTTAAAAACTTCCTCTGAATCCTTTCAATCATGTCGATATACTTCAAGTAATGTGGGTTGAAAACAGGGCTGGCATATTCCAGAAGTGAACGGACCAGAGAGCAATAAAGAAGCTTAAAGCAATGTATATTGCTGAAACCATTTAGAGATCTGGTAATAAATCCTAAAAGTTTCAAGGCTTTATTTGTGGTTAGCTCTATATGTAGGTTAAACGATAACTTGGGATCAAGGGTAATGCCCAGATCCTTTACAGATTCTACCTTAACCAAATTGATACCATTAATAGAATATTCAAAAACAACAGGATTCTTTACTCTGTAAAATGACATGAAGTTACACTTATCAATGTTCAGAGTGAGCTTGTTATCCACACACCACTGTCCAAAACTGTTCAAGTCCTCCTGCATGTCCAAACAATCAGACACAGCCCTAATGGAATGGAATAATTTAAAATCATCAGCATAGAGCAAAAATCTAGAATGCTTGACAGTTGTGGACAAATCATTTATGAACAGGTTGAACAGTAGTGAGGAGAGATGACCACCCTGGGGAACCCCAGATGTTACATTAATCGCACGAGATGTTACGTTATTGATAGATACTCACCACAAACCTTCTACCCGAAATATAGCTACCAAACCACTCCCAAAGACAACCTCCCACTCCATAGTGCTTAAGTTTTTGCACGAGTATCTGGTGGTTGACCCTGTCGAAGGCCTTGGAGAAGTCAGTGTAGATTGCATCAACCTGACACCTATCCTCCAAGGCCCCCAACACATAGTCAGTGTACACCAATAGGTTGGAGACTGTTGAACGGTTACTAACAAATCCATGTTGCTCAAGGCAAATTTTTTGTTTAAAATATGGGGTGATTTTTTCAAGGGTAATCTTCTCAAAAACCTTGCTGAATAAAGACACCCTACTTATTGCTCTATAGTTTGTTATATTATTTCTATCTCCACTCTTAAAAATGGGTGTTACATAGTTGATTCTCCAATGATCGGGAAATTGGCCTGTTGACAAGGAAACATTATATATTGTGAGCAAAATAGGACACAAGACAAAACGACAATTATATATGAAGTCACAAGGGATGCCATCGGGCCCTGCAGGCAGGTTTAAACGTAACGACTCAATAGCCTCAAAAATATCGATCAGGTTGACATCAACATGATTAATACACTCAGGATAATCGAATTTAGATGCTATATTACATGAAGCATGTTCATCATCTGAGTATACTATGTATATTTGCTGATTTCAAAAAAATCAAGCCATATCTTAGTATCATATCAAATTAGTTACTTTACTACCACCGCCATCTATTATGCCTTAGTTAAAATGATATTTAATTTTCGTTTTATTTGCATAGGAATCTTGTGGCTGTTGTGTTGTTTCTTGAAGTAATTCGAGCTGTGCGGCCCCCCATGTTGTTTATGCTCCTTATACGAGAATAGATTTCTGAGAAACACCCAAACGCAACGCAAAATATTATTAATATAAAATACTTCACAGAAGGTGTGTAGGTATATTAATTTATAAATCTTTACCATTCTCAAAATAAAAGGTTCATAGAAAAAGCGAAAACACCAAATTTAAGTGAATATCGCTAAAATTTATTAAAGTTATTCACTCATTTATAATCCAGTGTTTTCACCGGTCGAAACACATAGCATAAGAAGCTAAAAATTGGTGAACTTCTTATGTTGTGTCTTCTGTCATGTCGATCTATATGTTTACTTATGCGTATGCTATGCATATGTTATGTCAATCTATAAATCCAGCTTTAAAAACATACCTACAGCAACAAAAATGCAAGTTTACAAACAAACTTTAACAATAACTTTTATGTTTCTACTCTAAAAGTAACTATTTTGTTAATTTTTGGTTTGTACATTTATTTTACAAAAAAACTTCCTTCTGTTCTTGTTGTTCCTAATTGCAGACAAATATACAAACTGCCATTAAATCAATTTTTTTTTAGTGAACTGATCACATAATGTCACTGTCTATGAATAAAGAATGCACAAAAGTAGTTCTGGTTTTTTCCCAACATTAAAACTATCTCAAATTGCAATAGTGGGCGAAATTCTACCCGTTCACCAAGAATCATTAAAATCATGATTGGCAAGTAAACTAGCCAATAATTACCATTTAACATAATCCAAATAACACTTTAAACTTTTATCAGTTTCAGAGGAAAATGAATAACAAAAAGAAAAAAGACACCTCTAAGAAGAATCTGAAATCAATTGGCAGGAATATAGGGCCAAATAAGGAAATTATTGACAAGAAAAAACAAAAGCAACATGGGAAATACAATACAATCAAAAACATCTCAAGGGGTATGTCTAATTTTCAATTTGAGCTTAAGGAATGAATTAGGATATAGGATACACAAGCTCATATTAGGAAACACAATTATATTATTTAAGTTAATATAACCAGGAGGAAAAAACTCATTTAGTCATAAATCTCGCATACTATTTTTGCTAGATGCACTACTAAAGTATAAGAATTATTTGAATTCTATATAGCGATTTTGTCCTATAATTTTTATTTATTTAATAAACGGGATTAAAACCCCATTACAGGAAAATATATATTATATTAATACAATAATCAAACCTAACCAAAAATAAATTATACATATATTCAACATAAAATAAATATATATACTACAGCCACATATATTATAGAAACCTAATGTAACAGATAATCAAATAATTTCCCTCCTAAATCCAGATAAGGTAATGCCCACATTTTCAATATAGTTAGTATTTAACAAATGCAATGGCCTCTCAACAGGGGAGTGAATAGCATAATTGGTACTATGGAATGGTATAGAAAACATTCTGTTTTGCCTAAGGATTCTAGAGGGAATATTAACATTGGGTTCTGGTACATTGTACACTATAATATTATTGGCTTTCGATGCTCTATCATTGACTTCAGTCAAAACTCTATCCATATTGGGTGGCAAATTTGGTGGTGAGTCAGACAATGGAGGTTGAGTTTGGAGCTGAGTTACTGAGGTTTTAATAGCTGGCATTTCAGTTTTTAGTGCAGTAAATGAGCTTGTAAGATGCTTTAATAGTTTCAATGTCATCACCTAGCATCCATATGTCATCCAAAAAACCTGCCAGACTCTCAGTTTCCAATTTCACTGCTTCGATTTGCTGTTCCAGTGAAGATACTCGAACTTCCATTTGAAACAAGTTCTTAAGTTTTGGAGCACAATCTTTGCATATATAGGGGCTTCACTTGTACCAACTTTGGCGCAATTCTTGTATTTAATCAACTAACACCAATCAGAAGGAAAACCAAAAACATCACCAGGATTTTTTGGGTGGATCCTTAAAAGTGCATTGCTGGTCACAAGTTGAGAAGGTACCAGACATACTTCTGTTGCTAAAAATATCCAACAGCAGGTTGCTTATAGGTTGGATTATGCAAACACGCGAATTTTTAAGAAAATTCATAGTCTATAAGGAGAACACTAGAAAACACCTGCAGCTATATACAGCCACACTAAGAGGAAATATTTAACTTATTTTTACAGGTTAGAACCTAATCCTCATTAAATATAGAAATCTCTATGTACCAACGATATTAAACAATTTCCACGAAATAACACTTGACTGAGCTGTATTTTGTGGTTTTTAGAGGCTCTATTTATTTACAAGGTATATACTGTTGGATAGGGAACGACATTGATATCCTGAACATTGACAAGGGTTCTCCAAGAGACGTTTAAACAAATAATAGACCAGATTATAGTGTAAAGTCGATTGACTATGTGTGGTGGTTGAGGTGTAAAAATGATAATTAATTAAATAATATTTGTAGCCCGTAGTTTAATGAGCTGTGATTACTAGGAAATAACATACATATGGTGGTCAAAACAGATACACTTAATTTCAATTAAGGAATTATTTTAAAATAATTATTATTTTTAAAACGGTGTATTTATTCTATTATTTCTAGCTACCACTGATAATAACAACTCTGCGGCCGCCCCCAGTTTGGCCCTTACGGACAGCATTCAAGAAAGCAGAGTTGGCGACTTAGAAAATAAATTTAAACAATTATCAGTTTACGTATGTCAAAATACTATCGAGACCAAGAAAGGGAAAATACTACAAGTACTATCGAGAAGTGATATTGAAGAGAAATGCTTCTGTAGGTAATATTTTTGATTTAATTAATAACTTCTAGAATAAATAAGTAGGTAAAAGAATTGTTTTGAAAATATTGCAGATATATAAAAGTGAAAATATTTTTTATTTAATTAAGAGTATTCCTAATATAACTGTACGTGGAGATAATCCAGTAATAAATAATAATCCTAAATTTTCTTGCAAACGATAAAAAAAATATCACAAAAATATAGGAAAATATAGAATTTTTAAGAAATTTTGACTTTGCTGGAAGGGAAATAATTTATAAAAGTTGGTAATATATCTTCGTTTATTAGACTGCTTGCATTAGGATTACCTATTAATTAGTACCTGGTTTATATAAAATTAGTGACTAGTGAACCATTTTTTGAATATACAGCGCCAGATGATGGCAAGAAATATGCAGCAACAAATCTAAGAGTCATGCATATTAATGATGACACTAACCAGGGGGCGAAAGGCCAGGAAGAACAAGCAAGAAAATAATAATATTTCATCAAAACGTCCATTCAATCAGAAATAAAATGGAAGAACTTGAAGTATTTCTCATGACTTCAATTGACTTTGTTTAACTGAACACTTTCTGGCCAGTGAGGAAATTGGTTCACTCAAAGTCAGAGGTTATACAACTGCCTCGTCCTACTGTAGAGTAGAACACTCACGGAGGCACAATGATATTGGTAAAAATGGTGCTGCGTTTATCGAAATAAATGATCTGGTGGATCTTTCATCTGAAATGAACTATGAAATAGCTGCGGTTGAATCGACAACTAAACCTTATTGTGGTTGCCATATATAGACCGCCAGGTGGAAATTTTAATGTGTTTATTTATTTATTTATTGACGGCCAGTGCCATTTTCTACAAATAACATACAAAAGTAAATTTATAGTTTATGTCTGGAATGGGGAATATGTTAGAAATTTTATCAGCTAATTTTAAATATGTTGTAATTGTAGGCGAATTTAATATACATTTTAACAATTTGACCGGCAATAGTAATGTCAATTTTACAGATCTTGTAAACTCATATGGTTTTACCCAACAAATTTTTAGTAATACTAGACTAAATGCCTGTACCGATAATGTTTTTATTAATTTTAATGCTATGATAACACATAATATTTAGGAATTGTAATTGACAAACACCTGAAATGGGATCAGCACGTCCTTAGATTAACAATAAATATCAGAAAGTTAATATATAAATTTTGTACAATTAGAACAATTTTAATACGCCAGCTTTTAATCCTGGTGTATAAGGGACTTGTTGAGTCATTACTAAGGTATGGTGTGGTTGTTTGGGGTGGACTATATCAAAACACATTATCTAGTTTAAATATTGCACAAAATTATATAAAAAAATAAGCGGTTTTCGACTGCTTTGCTCTACTCAAGGGAAATTTTTGATGTTCGTTCACTGTATTGTCTGTCTGCCTGCATATATGTTCACAGGTCTAATAAATTTAAACATTTTATAAGCCATCCATACCAAACTAGAATTAATGTTAATAAACATTTAGAAATCCCAAATGCTGCCACAACAAAGAAACTCAGATCAATTTTTTATCTTGCACCCAAAATGTATAACTTATTACCACCACATATAAGACATTTAAATTTTCCTAAGCAATTTTGTATAGCGTGCAGAGATTACATCTATAAACGTCTAGAAACTTTTAAGAACAATGTTATTGAATTGTAGGTACTTTGATGAAGTCAAGTTGATGGGTGGTTGTTGGTGACTCACATGTTGTTGTATTGTTTTTGTGAGGTATCTCTAGTTCTCATTTCTTTACTTAGTTTTAGTTATTGATTTTCAAGTAATTTTATTATACTATTAACTACTGGTACTGTGCACATGCAGGTATTCAGTTACCTAGGTGCATTATTTCACTTTGGGACCATATTTCTATATCTACTGTATATTTATAAATATTGTGCTGAGTTGTAACAAATAATACGTAATATATAATTGTAAATTGTTCAGATTTTAGGGCGGATATTATTGAGGCTGTATTGTCTGAAAATCGGG
Organism: Pissodes strobi; assembly: GCA_016904865.1. NCBI lineage: Eukaryota > Metazoa > Arthropoda > Insecta > Coleoptera > Curculionidae > Pissodes > Pissodes strobi. Next base: position 210,538 of record MU182953.1, on the reverse strand, counting down.
CTTTGCAGGTGGAGGTCAAGGTTGGTAACGTACCTAGCACCAGCTTGTCCACCTATATTGTATGTACATAGGCCAATAACACATCATGGTATACACAATATGTTTAATCTGTTGCACCGGGGGATGGGGTTTATTCGCACCCATGTTGGTGCTTTGTGCTCGTCGTTTTCAGAGAAAAGAAAGATGGTGAAAGTATGGTTAGTGCAGGCTCCAATGGGTTCCTCGTTTGCAAAATCTGCAGACCGCAATCTGTTTTGTGATTTGTGTATCTGAGACCTTTGTCTGTATAAAAAAGCATGTTGCCGCGCGCGCGCACTATTTTACCTCCGGCATAAACTAGAAACGTTAGGTTGCCGAGGAATGTGGTATCGCAGAAAAAATAATTCATAACATCTGACGACTGATTTGGGTTCTTAAGACAGTACCTTATCATCGGAAACAAAGTCCCCAAAAATCCCCGCATTGGAAAATTTACAAGAGCCAATGGAGATATTACAATTTTAATGTAAACTACTAGAAAGTGAAATTGGCGTTTACGGCTCCAAGGGGTCATCTGATCATGGTTCAAACGTATTTTTTTTTTAATAAAAAGTAATTTTTCAACCCGGAAATGATAATTTTTTCCAATCGGGAAAAATTCTCCGGAAATGGCCAAAAAACTGAGCAAAATGGGCTTATCTGATCAGTTTTCACTCTGACGCGCATCTTGTGTCCGTGTGCGTGTGAAGGCACGTGCACTGGCCTTTGCGCGAAGGTGCGCGTGCGGTTTTAAAGGAAATGAAAATGGGATAATTGAGTTGTTTAAAGAGAAATAAGGGCACATCAGCCCTTGAAAATATTTAATCAGTATAAATATTCATATTAAATATAGCAGTACCACTTAATATTTAAAAGATATGTGGACATACATTTTCCTGAAACAGTAGTATAAAAGCATGTACAGTTAGATCAGTATGGCTAGAAGTACCATGACTTGACAATTTCACAAATAATTATGAAATAAAAAAAATTAAATTACTCTAAACGCCATCTGGGTCGTCGGGGACTTCTTCATTATGAAGCAATTCTGCATGAACACTCTCCACTACTGTGTTCAATTCCCTGGGACCGGCATCCACATAAATTTCTACATCTGGACTTCCACGCACACTTAATTAAGCTCAAGAGACTCGACAGGGCAAGCGCACAAGCCGCGCTGGGTTGTCCAGTTTTCTCCAGCCGTACTTAGTTGCGTCCAGCTTTGTTCCTGTCCCAAGCCATTCTTGAACTTAAAAAATATCAACCTAATTAATATTTTACTAATGCAGAATGCTTGGCCCTTTTATTTTTCTTCAACTTACCTGTAGGTGCACGCGCAATGAATGTTGTCGAGCAGCTGCAGGGGGCAAAGTTTTCAGCTGCAAGTCAGCATCTAGCTTTTGCGTGGCGGCTACACTTGTTGTAGAGGGTGTAGCGAAGGTCATCTAGGGTGGCATATTTCGCTCCTCTGTATAAAGCAAGAAGCAATTTCTTACCGCAGGAGACGATCCTCTCCCAATCTGCTCCGGGCTTATTAAAAACTCCAACTTTGTTGCCCTGGAGAATTTTCAATGTTGATGCCTTTCCTTTTCCAAGAACTGCTGGCATTGTATCACAGCCGGAAAAGGCGTGAGCAAAGAGAATGGCTGACTTCACATTGTCAAGGTGCTCCTGTATCAATTCGATGTTCTGTGCCTCTTCCACAGGCCCCTTTATCGAAAAATCACAACTTCTGGGCAGGTTTTCTGCGCTGGACAAGCATGGCAAGAATATCCGTGTCTGTTGCAGCTATAGCAAAGGTCGGGCTATTATACTGGTCAAGGTATCTGCATCCCCGGGGCCCTGTAGCACCCCCCTCTCTATTCGAGTGCAGGCTTCAGAAGGCGTGTCCAGTTTGTTTTATTCTGACCGTTTCCCCGTAGTTCTTCGGTTGGTTGACAACGCAACGAAGTATGACTGGAGAAAGCTGGACTACGCAGCGCGGTTTGTGCCACACGCCACACTGCTCCGACCTCATCGCTGCCCCGCCGAGTCTACTGAACCTAATTAGGAGTGCGTGCAAATCCGGATGTGGAGATGCGTGTGGATGCTGCGGCCGGTCCACGGGAATGGTGTGCCGGGAATGATGTCATCACTGCAGTGGATAGTGTTCTAATGCAGAGTTGCCTCATAATGAGGAAGACCCCGATGACCCAGATGGCAACTAGAGTAATTTCATTTTAATTTTTTTTATTTCATAATTATCTTTGAAAGTTTCAAGTCATGGTATTTCTAGCCATATTTATAGACTGATTTAACCGTACATAGTAAAGCTTTTATACTACTGTTTCAGTAAAATGAATTATACTACTGTTTCAGTAAAATGCATGTCCACATATAATATATTTTAAGTATTAAGTGGTACTGTTATATTTAATATGAATATATATATAATTAATATGAATATATATATAAAAATTAAATATTTTCAAGGGCTGATGTGCTCTTATTTCTCATTAAACAACTCTTTTATCCCATTTTCATCTCCTTTAAAACCACATGCGCGCTCTCGCGCAAACGCGACGGCACGCGCCTTCACACGCACACATACTCACACATTTAACACACTCACAACACACGCACGCACTCACAAGTTGCGCGTCACCTTGAAAATTGTCCAGATAAGCCTATTTTGTCCCGCTTTTATTAAGCCACTTCGGGTGAATTTTTTTCCTGATTTTTTCCGGATTGAAAAAAAAAATTCAATAAAATATATTTGAATGATGACCAGATGACCCCTTGGTGCCGTGAACGCTAATTTCACTTTCTAGTAGTATAAATTAAAATTGAAATATTTCCATTGGCTCAAAATTTGTAAGAAAGTAAAACACTGTTTTTAAAATTAACTATAATTTTTTTTCTATGATTTTTTAATTAAAATTAAACGTATTGTACCTACTGACTTGTGGTGTGTTATATTTATAACCGAAAAAAGTATACATACAGCCTTAAACGTTCGTTTTTAATAGTCCCATGATTATGATCAATACTTTTTCGAAGTATGCTAACAATGTTAACAGTAATGGAGAAGGGGAAGGGGGAGAGAGAACGTACCACAACACTCACTGGCAACAACATTCATATCGAAGTATAAGATCAGTACAGCACATATCAGAAGTCAGAATGCGGTCTGCATATTTTGCATACGCAACTCCACTGGGAGCCCGGTCTAGGTGGTTTAATGATAATATTAGACAAATGCAAGAAACTTAAATTCCTAAATGACCTCTACAGAAATCATCAGTCTGCAGGGGTAGCATCCCAGATAAGGCAGTTCAGAGGTAGATACAGAGAAGCAGTTTGTACAACTAAGAAAAAGGCCAATTCTGATTTTATTCAGAGGTCAGATAACCGTGTTGGAGCGGCTTGGAAGATTATCAATGAGAGTAGTGACGCAGCACCTAAAACTGCGCCACCAGACACATCAGCGACAGATTTCAATGATTGTTTTCCACTATTGCGGATAGAATCTTAAGAGATATTCCTGATACATACTTTGAGGCTGACGTTTTTTTTTTGCAACAACTGGAAATATCGGTTCCTGTGGAGGGATTTTCCTTCTCCGAGGCAACATTTATCCAGGTTCATGATGCAATAGAGAAACGAAAAAATAAATATAGTCTGGATATAGACGGGATACGATAAACTTTGAGAATTCCTTTAACAAAACTCATAAACTGCTGCATTCACAATTGGGTCTACCCGGGCTGTTTTAAGAAATCAAAAGTAATTCCTGTTTTCATTCATATTAACAACAATCGTCCTATATCTTATTCCGGCTGTTTCGAAAATTTTTGAGCTGCTTCTGAAGGACCAACTTTATAATTATCCGGAGTCAAACAATATTTTAATCAACTTTCAATTTGGCGCTTTCGTAGAGGCAAATCTACAACGCTTGCCATTATGGATTTATTGTATTGGAGTATGGTGGGGGGCTTCAAAAGGGGGAGCATGTGGGTGGTATACTGGGTGACCTCTCGAAAGCTTTTGCTTGCATATCTCATGAAATCCTATTAAAAAAGCTTAATTGGTATGGACTAAGTAATGTTAGCAGCCATCTCATGCACAGCTATCTCACTGGCCGTACTCAGAGTGTCTGGGTAAATGGAGTATCATCCCGGGAGATGCCCATTGGACCACACCTGTTTATCATTTATACCAATGATATCTGTAGTGCCACTGACCGTAAGCTAATCCTTTTTGCGGACGATACCACGGCGCTATGTAATGGTAAAAATTTGACGGACTTAGAGACCCTAATGGAAGAATGTTTATCATGTTAGTGATTATTTCAGAAATATTGGTAGTAGTATGGCTGTGCCTGTAGATAAAAATCTGATTGAATACTATTCAAATAATACTATGTTTGACAAGGATAACTACAATTTATTTAAATTTCAGAAAATTGCAGAGACGGATGTTTTAGATCATTTCAGCAGATTAAGTCTAAGTGTAAGGGTTTTGATGAAATAACTTATGATATGCTACTATTTAGCATGGAATTTATTGCTCCTGTTGTTGCAAAAATTTTTAATGTTGGCCTGGTGAATGGTGTACCTATCTGTATGGAAAACTGCAATAGTGAGACCTATTCCAAAAGTAGCCAATATTACATCAACGGTTCAATTTAGACCTATAAGCATTCTGCCAATTATGGGAAAAATGTTTCAATTGCTTGTTTCTGGGATGATTAATGAATTCATTGGATCTAAGGGTGTATTGCCTAACGTTCAATCGGGCTTTAGGGTAGGTTACAGCAGCGACCGCACTTAGTAAGGTGACCTCCGACATTTGCAGAAACATTGATCAATCTTTACTCTCTTGTCTTGTTCTTTTAGATTTTAGTAAAGCCTTTGACCTGGTGAATCATGACTTGCTGATTGCTAAGCTGCACTATTGTGGCTTCTCCCCAGAAGCATGTGGTTGGTTTGATGGGTACCTGGCACAGAGAAGACAAATGGTGGAGATCGACGGAAATAGATCTAATCCTTGTGCTATTGAGTGTGGAGTTCCACAGGGAAGCATTCTTGGCCCCTTGTTGTTCTTGATTTATGTGTCCGACCTCTCAGCTTCTCACATCTTTCAAACCTCAGGATTCAGGTAGGATACTGAGTGGACTTAACAGTGACTTGGAGCGAGTTTTCACTTGGTCAACTAAACACGGTCTGTTATTGAATGCATCAAAAGTTCTTACCTAATTATTGGCACTGAATCAGCTGGGGCTAAATTCAATTTGTACTGTTTTGTGAACATTCATGTTAATAACATTGTAATACCTCATGTGGGGCAAACGAGAAATCTAGGTTTAATTTTTGATGAATCTCTGAGCTTTGAGTCACATGTGTTAAAAAAACTGTCATTATTATATCTCAAAATGAAAGGCCTGTACCCATTTAAACACTTACTTCCCCAGCATATCAAGATGCTGTTGGTTGATTCGTTGCTATTCTCACAGCTTGACTATTGTGATGTTGTTTACTATTATTTTCTTAATGCTGGGTATCAACAAAAAGTCCAATTGGCCCAGAACTCATGTATGCGTTTTGTATATGGAGGGCGTAAGTATGATCATATTACTTCAACATACCTTGCTAATTATCAGCTAAAATTTAATCTTCGCGTTGATCTTCAGTTTGCGCTTTTTATGCATGGCATACTTAATATGGGTTCTCCTAAATATTTGACACAATATCTGGTTCCTCGAAGTGACCTTCATAATATGAATTTAAGAAATGTAGTAAGATATAATATTCCCAAACACAGCACAGATAAATTTAAAAAATGTTTTGCTTATAGATCAGTAAATTTTTTAAATTCTGATATATTCACCTTGATTACTAGCTTAAGTAGGTTTAGTTTTAAAACAGTATATGTAAATGAATTAAGGGGAGAAATGTTGAATTAAGGGCATCCAATATTAGGTTAAAGGCCTTTTTATGTATGTTTAAATGTGATTGTGATCGTATATTAAGTTTTAACTAGCGATTTGTATCTTTGTGTAGTCTATCTAATAACTTGTATATTATATTGTATATTTCATTTAGTACTATTGTTCGGTTGGGTGTTATGGAAGAACGTACTTTGCGAATGACACCTTTTGTATATATACATTTTATGTTGTATGCAATAAATATTTTTCTTTCTTTCTTTCTTTAATGGCGTGAGTGGTCACGGAGTTGAGTGAGTGCTTTAGTGCCAGGGTTCGCTGATATATATCAACTGATATATATCATGATATATATCACGATATATATCATGATATGATGCCGGTTGCGTCCGTCGGGGATTTACATGCTCGATCTCGTGTGGTTCCCCTGCTGGTGCCGCGTGCAGTTGAGATTTCGAGGTCGCTTGACGCTTATTATAGAGCATTTGACTTCGGCGATTCATTAAAGAAAATTAAGCGGAAAAATATAATCAACATTTCTAGAGACAAACATCCCATATGGCAGCATTTTCATTGCCAATCAAAAGAAAAAAATACTAGTAAATGGGCAAAATGCAAAACCTGTGGAGCTGAAATGCAGGGTATAACACAGAGATTAATTAAACATAACATGATATGTAAGAACGACGAATCACAAGAGATAATAGATATCACTGAAGAAAACGATGCTTCTCAAACTTCTTCTCAAGGTACAGAGGGGCCCACAAATTTATTCCGAAAAGAGCCAATCCAGAAACAAAAAAGAGTCCCTGTGGAAAATCTGCAGACCTCGATTGATAGACAAGATAGGCATCTTTTTTAGCTCATAACAAACAAAACCTATGAGATTTTTTGTTTTTTTTTTCCCAATTTTTTCGGGGAAAAACCGTTTTTTGGCCCTCAAAGTCTTTGGTAATTTTAAGTCTCTAATTGTAGGCTGCATGAGCATGCAAGTTTAACTTGACTATTTATTTTTGTAGATGCGTCATCCGATGTCGACTTGCCACTTAATAAAAAATACAAACCATCATCTAGCAAGCTAAATATTATTAAAGACAACGCAGTAATAGCAACATCTCCGCAGTATTTAAAAGAAATTAATTTTAAAATAGCAACATATTTTTACGCCACAAATACCCCCTTTTCCCATGCGGACAGTTCACATTTCCACAAAATGTGTAATACTCTAAGACCTGGATGTAAGCCTCCTACAAGTCGAAAAATAGCTGGCGAGTTATTGGATCAAGTACATCAGACCGTATTGGAGCAAACCAAAGAAATTCTAAAAGGTACGAATTTGTCAATGTCCTTAGATGGGTGGTCGAATGTTCATAATGAACCAATTATTTGCTGCTCCGTTATGACAGCGTATGGAGATTCTTTTTTAATAAAAACTGTTGAAACATCTGGCCACCCACATACTGCTGACTATTTAAAAGATATAGCTATTGAGGCAATCACTGAAACTGAAAAGTTATTTGATGCTAAGGTGACAAGTTTAGTCACTGATAATGCAGCAAATGTATCAAAAATGAGAAGATTGCTAGAGATCGTCCCAGGAATAAATATTATTCAGAATGGATGTTCGGCTCATATTCTACATTTGCTAGCTTGCGATATACAGATTCCAGGACTAATGGAGCATATAATTAAGGTTATAAAATATTTTAGAAATACACATCTTAAGGCAGCCAACGGAAAAAGGTTAGTTATTCCACAAGAAGTACACGTGGGAACACTGCAACTGATGCAATAGAATGCTACCTGGAAAACCGGGCCTGTCAAGATAACAAAGAATCAGTTGACAGTAATATTTATAGAATTGTCAATGACATAACCATCACAAACAACGCAAGAGATTTCTTGCTTCGAATGAAACCTATTGCAGTTGCGCTGGATAGAATGCAACGAGATGGTTCGACAATAGCAGTGGCAGTTGAAATATGGAAGAAGTTAGGTGGGGATCTTAAGGGGCAGCCTGAAAATGTTTTAACAGTTTAAGAAGCGAAAAGAAATGACTTTGACACCAGCACATTATTTAGCCAATTTATTGGATCACAGATTTCGAGGACATCAATTAAGTAATGCAGAAAAGCAATTAGCATTTGAATATTTACAGAACATCAATGACGAGTTTATTCCTATAGTAATGGCTTTAAGTACGGGCTCAAAGCCTTTTCCTTCCTATATGTTTGGAAATAATTTTAAAACGACACCTCCAATGACATGGTGGAAGTCTGTAAGTTTGATTGAGCCAGAAAAGTACTTTGACTGGGCCAAGCTCCAAGAAGGATTTCTGGATATGTGCAGCAAGCATTTGATAGCAGTTTCAGCCTCAGCAGGCCTTGAACGAATTTTTTCGACTTTTGGATTTTTTCATAGCAAACTAAGGAATAAGCTGGGGAATGAAAAAGCTGGCAAACTCACGTTTTTGTTTAGGAACTTTAACCAGAATACTAAAGATAAAGCTGTCAATCTGGACTTTGTCTGGGAAGCAGGGACAACAAAAGCATCTGGATCTGATGCAACCCTTAGTATTGTATCTGGTGTTTCAGATACAGATTCTGAAGCAGAAGATGAAGTGCCACTGGCTACATTATTACATTAATCTAAAGTTCTGGTATTTTTAGTTTTAGCACTTAGTTTAGAAAAAATGTATTTGTTTTTTTCCTAAGTTCTCGTATTTTTATTTTTTATATCCATACGAATTTAGTGTATTTAGTATTATTTTAAAATGAGGACATTTGCCGTTGTTTTGATGATTTAAGCTTTATTTGTTAAAATAATTCATTAAAATATAACCTAAAAAAACGTTGTTTTGCTTTATTAAAATGTATTTTTATTTTTGATATTATATTAAACAATTAATTTTAAAAGTAAATGTGTTTTTATTTAAAAAGTCTGAAAATATCAAAAAAGTTGATTTACATCCATTTTCTTGATATATATCCGATATATATCGTTAATATCTGATATTTTGATATTTTCAATAAATATCAGGATATTTACGAACCCAGTTTAGTGCTAACCATCTGACTAAATATTAATAAAACGGAAAATATTGTATTTTCTCTCAGGGATGTGGGTGATGTAGTTGGGGCCGCGAATGAAGGGGCGAAGTTTTTAGGGATGCAACTTGACTCAAAGCTGATTTTTAAAAAGCATATTGATTCAGTTGCAAACAAAATATCACGATCAATATTTCTTCTGAAGAACCTTTGTAAGACCGTGGTGGAGGGGTTGTAGTTTTGATGGTCTTCCATGCATTAGTGAAATCTCTGGGCAACTTTGGCCGTCTGGCTTGGGGTCATCCGCCTCAGGCCTAGCAGATTGTCAGGTTACAGCGCAGAGTTCTGAGGATTGTTGAGAGCCTGGACTATAGAGTTGGTGTTAGAACGTCATTTATAAAATTGAAAATTCTCACTTTACCATGCCGTTATATC
>MU182953.1:152128-201012 GCA_016904865.1 Pissodes strobi | reverse complement strand
GGGGGGGGGGGGGGGGGGGGGGGGGGGGGGGGGGGGGGGTTGTAGTTTTGATGATCTTCCATGCATTAGTGCAATCCCTGTGCAACTTTGGCCTTCTGGCTTGGGGTCATGCGCCTCAGGCTGAGCGGATTTTCAGATTCCATCGCAGAGCTCTGAGGGTTGTTAAAATTTTGTATTTCAAGCTACTATGTTTTAGGTGATTTAATCTTCGAGAATTGTTTGCTTATGATGGATTTTTCTGACGATTGTAAAACTCTGTTACTAACATGAATAAAATTTAATTTACTTTACTTTACTTTACTTTTTTTAATCTTTAAGACACAAGTAAAAAACTCATCAATTTGATAGAACATGTGAGCATGTAGTAGACCTTTCAATGTATTCTTAAATGATTTATCATTGGAACTGTCAGTTATTTCCGTTAAGAGATGGTTCAGAATTTTGATTCCCACATAGTAGGGGCATTTTCTATTAACCTCCAAATTCACACGAGGAGGAACAAGAGCATTACTGTTTTTCATATCAGGCCGATGAATGATCGAGTGGATGCTAAGATGTTCTCTTTTCTTGAACACGAGCAAAGCAATCTTTGTAGGATTGGTGATGAGCAATAGAGATGCCCCAAAATTCGATTCCATATTGCAAAAGATGTTAAAATAGTATACTGCAATTGCAACCTCCTGGTTAACGCTTATGTTTGCTACTTTGCTGTTCTTATGATTTAGTAAATAATGGCTTAAAAGATGGTTGCATAACTGGGGCTGCCTTTTGCGATCTAAGCAAAGCGTTTGACTGTGTCTCATTTGACCTACTTGCGATGAAACTGAAATACTATAACTTCTCTCCTTCTAGTATTAAATTATTGAAGTCTTACCTTTCTGAAAGATCACAAATAGTTGAGAGTAATGGTATAAGCTCTGAGTTTCGTAAAGTTAAATACGGTGTTCCGCAGGGATCGGTCCTGGGGCCGTTGCTGTTTTTGGTATATATAAATGACCTGGTGGGTAGTGACCACTGTGCCGATTTCATTATTTTTGCGGATGACACGACCGTTATTAAAATAGCAAAGGAAATTGACAAATTGCAGGAGGATCTTGGTGAGACGCAGTCAAGGATTGCAGACTGGTTTACCGCAAACCAGCTTTGTTTGAATGAATATAAAAATCAGCAATTATTTATTTCAACTCGCAAAATTAACGTTAACATCTCCAATGATCCCGTTAGGTTTTTGGGAATGAAAATAGACTCTAAACTGCTATGGCACGCCCACATCGATCAACTATGCTCTCTAAAGTAGCGTCAGGTGTATTTGCACTTCGGAATCTTACACAATGTGTTTGCCCTAGAGTTGCATTGTCGGTGTACTATATATACTGACTTCCATAGGATACATCGCATGAAAACTGATACATCTTTTCATGGGCCTATGTTTTTCATTAAGTTACCACATCATATAAGATCATTGACACAAAAAGAATTCAAAACAAGAATAAAAAATTATCTAACTTCCAAATGTTTCTACAGTTTCCAAGAGTACTTAAATAACAATTTCTATGATCTCGTCTAATATACTTATAGGAGCTTAGTTCCACATAGTTATCTTTACTTGTTCACATTTATTATTGTTAGATTCCAGTTTTGACTTGTGTAAACTTTGTTGTAGCACCAATAAATTTCTTTGTCTTTGTCTTATAGCATTATATGGAAGTACAACATTTTTTATTTAGATGAAGAATACGACTCCTCCAATCCAAGCGCCTGATCAATGTAAACTTCTAGAAACTTAAGGGACTCTTCTCATATTTTGGTTGGAGCAGTATATTCCCCTATTTTTTTGTTGAGTTGAAATAGTACACTAAATGTCTTATCTATATTGAAAATTAGTTTGTTTGCCGCCAATCGTTCAGATAATTCATTTATCATATCAGTAGTATTCTGTTTTAGTTAGATTATTTAAGTGTATTAATACACTCGTATCATCTGCAAATAAAGTAAACTGGAAAAGAGGATAGTTGATGTCGATATCGTTTATATATAATAAAAACAAAATTGGACCTTAAATAAGAACCCTGTTTTCTGTAGGTTGAGCATACCTGCTCTACTATTTATGGAGATGTTTAAAAATGGCAAAATATGTCACAAGCAGTATAAATTAGGGAAAACACTTAAATAATAGTAAATATACGTTCCTTTTCAAGATTTTTCACAACTGGTGTCTAGGGGCTTATCCACTTAAAATTGTCCCGCTACCTCCATAGCTCCTAAAGGTATACATAAACATTAAGTTTACCCTATTATTTTTCAGATCCAAGAGAACGTCATCTAAAGAAGGCGCACGGTCAAATAGTACATACAGGAGAGCCACTTGCAGCAGTCTTGATAACCACTTATCCGAGCCATCAAATGTTTCTATCCTACAACTAAACTTTTGGACACATGACGATATATCATTGGGGCTAAAGAACAATGAAACAAGTTTAGATCAAATTATAATAGAAGAACAAATAAAACGGCGACAACAGGTTGTTCAAAATCGCAGGCCAACTGAAGACTTTGATAATACTAAGGACAAAATTGCTTCTAAACGCAAGTTTTTTGAAAAACCCAAAAACGACAACACTATACCTTTAGCAGAGATTATGAAGGAAGAAAAAATTAAACAACGATGTCAACAGATATCAGAGAGCTCATTTGAAGAGAGGCCCAATATCAAATCAGGCGAAGAAATCGTTGAGAACCGTAATTTGATAACAGATCTTCTGGCAACATTCCAATTGTATCAGTATATACCATTACATACAAATAAAGTATATACATTGGAGAAGGTTAATACAAATTCTTTGGACTATATTGAGATCACGAATTTGTTTAACAAAACCATGCTTTCATACAAAATGACATCTATTCGGAAAGTAATGAATCCTTTCCTCATATTGCATTACACCCTTAAAAAGGAATCGTGTTTTTATACTAATACCAAAGAAATGCTCTTATATCATGGTACGAAAATTGAGAACATAGACTCCATTTGTATCGATAATTTCGACTGGCGGTTAGTGGCAAGACACAAATATGGACGAGGTGTGTCCTTTTCCACAACTCCTTACTACGCGAGTCACTATAGTGATCAATCGGGAACGTCGAAAGCTATGTTTGCTGTAAAAGTACTGGTGGGTTTGGATTGGTATGGTAACCATAACACTGAAGTGCCCAAGGGTCCGTTCGATACTACAACAAATTCTGATGATAAAGTTTATGTTAAGTATGATGACTGTTCCTTTTATCCCGCTTATGTCATCTACTACACAAATAAGTGAAATTGTTAATATTATTAAGGCAGTATTATAGTTCGTAAGTTTAAAAATTATTTATTAAGATATATTGAGGTAGAATCTGGGGACAACTATGCCATCTGTTTAATTATCAATGATGCGGGGAGTTCTTCCTCTGAGGCACCAGCTTCTTTGCAAAATTACTTTTCCTTAAGCGTATTAAGATTAAGTATGCATGAGTGCATTATTATGCAGAGGAAACTTGAATGGTTCCTCTTCGAGTCGATTAAAACTATGAAATACTGTGTAGTTTATAAGCATAATGATTATAAAAGAAATGAGTTGTAGACTGCTTAGTTCTGTTTAAAAATGATATTTTTTACATTAATTTATGCCTGTTTGTTTGGTTGTCAGCTGTCGTCTTAATCCTCTCCCTCGACGATGATCGACCTCTTCTAGAGCCAGGATTGCTTTTTTGCTGATAAGCATGTTGTTGTTGCGGTTTTCCTCTATTTGTAGGCCTTCCTTTTTTTGTAATTGGTTTGGCTTCCCCCAGCATCTCCTCTGTCCATGTGATGGAGAATAAGATTATTTTGTGTTTCATATTCGTAAGGGTCAACAAGCTGACCCGTAAGTACAATGGCCTTCTAAAGAATAGGCCTTACATTATTCTAATAATTTAGGCTCTTGGTTGGGCATTTGCATTGGGACTTGAATAGTGTATTTATTATCTCCCTCCTACCCGGGATATACATAGGATAAGGAAAATACTGGATGTCTGGTTATAAGTTCTTGATTCTTTTGTGTAAAAATATAGGATAAGCAAACATTCCCTCCATTTATTTTATAATGCTGTTTGTACTTAATCGTTATTATTCGCATATGTTAATAAACACTTTTTCCATGTAATTTTGTAGTCTGATTAATACGATACTATATCTTCAAATACAAAAATGTTTTATGTCTATTATACAGTTTAACCGCCATATATTCAGATCTATTCTGGCACCTTCTCAGCGTGCAATAAGGGGCTATTAGGTCGTCTTTATTTCTGGTGTTGTGCTGGTGGACATCCCTATGTTGGAGAAAAATATGTTCATTCCTTCCTGCATAAAGAACGCAAGAAAGCATGAATACAGATGGAAAGGTAAGTATTCTGATGTGAAATCTGGAGATTATAAAGCTTTTAAAGTTGGAGCAAGAAGGGAGCTTGAGGAAGTTTTGCTAAACCCAAATAATTGGGGAAAACATTGTAATAAAAAAATTCACATTTTTTCGACCCCAACAACCAAATAATGCACTCCAAAATTTTGGTAAGAGAAACACCTATACTCGCACCTATAGGAGCATACAATCATGACCACGAGCTTAACCCTAACATACGAGTTGTAAATCTCAATGCTAGAAGCATCCGCCAGAAAACAACAGATCTAGAGTTTTTACTTCACTCACAAAATTTTCCAGTAATCATATGTATCACTGAGACTTGGTTGACAGCTGAGGAAGCAGCCTGCATTACCATAAATCGCTATGACATGGCAGCCTTCTATTGCAGACATACCTCACGTGCAGGTGAAGTGGCAATATTTGTTGTACAAACCTTTGGGAAATTTGACACTTTTGACTTCAAGAATATTCCCATTGTCGATGGCAGCTTCGAAGCATGTGCTACAATTATTGAAATAAGCAATATTATTCGTACTATCATTTGTTCTGTCTATCACGCACCTAGATCTGATTATAATGTTTTTTTGTGACTCACTAGAGAGAATGTTGTTATGTATTTGTAATCGTAAAGCTTTTATATTTGTATGTGGCGATTTTAACCTAAATTTTAGTAATGTTAATGACGAAAAAATATCTAATGTTGTAAGTGTTCTTAGTTCATATGTCCTGGTACAATCTTCTTTTGATATATCTAGATCTCAATTACTATTACAAATGTTACAGTCTCAAATTCTGATAGTTTGGATTAAATTTTTTCTGACCATAAGACACAAATTTTGTATTGCGACTTGGGTATCAGTATCAGTATCAGTATGGAAGGGGTCGCCCCTAGCGGGCCTTGCACTTAGGCCACCAATTGGACCCGTTGTGCCCCCAGCCCGCATTAGAGAACCTCCAGGATGCCGGTCCTCCTTAAGAAAGCCCGCATCTCCTTCAGACTAACACGACGCACTGAATCTGGCTCGATCGACGTCACGCCAAAGATTCTGAATCTTGCCCACGCAAAGGCGGGGCATTCCGTAAGTAGATGGTATGGAGTCTCGTCGTCCTCCATGCACCATCTACACTCCGCCTCCTCTGCAATTCTCAGCAGGGTCAGGTGCCGTCTAAGCCTACAGTGCCCGGTGTAGAATCCTACCAGGGCCCTGCACTCCTTCCTAGGTAGACACAACAGCCCCTTGGCGAGACTCTTCGCAGGCCCATGTATCATGAGCCTCGTCTGTCTCATCCCCGGAGCCGTCCGCCATACCTCCTCCGCCCGACTCTCCATCCAGGTCTCCAAAGCTCCTTCGCGGACACACTGGGCGATCCCCACACAGGGGTCGGGCCCCATGTATCCGCGTGCGGAGCCTTCTCTGGCTAAGGCGTCGGCTGTCTCATTTCCCGGTACACCCGAGTGTCCCGGTACCCAGACCAGCGTAACCTTTTTTCGCTTTGCAAGTTCAATCAGCCAGCTTCTACACTCCCTTACCAACAGAGAGCGCGTACGGACCGACTTCAGCGCCATGAGTGCGGCCTTGCTGTCAGAGCAGAAGAAAATCCTCCTGCCACCGACATTGAGCCTTAACGACTCCCAGACCCCCATCATGATCGCAAAAATTTCCGCTTGGAAAACCGTAGTGTGCTCGCCAAGTGAGGCGTATAATTCCCGCCCCAGAGCCTCACAGTACGCACCTGCTCCGGACAGTGTTCCCATTCTGGACCCGTCTGTGAACCAGACTAGCCCATCCCAGGTTCCCATCCTTCCCTCCGTCCAGTCCTCCTTTGTAGGGAAGAGGAAGTTTAGCCCCTCGGGGAAGCCTATCTCAGGAACCATCGCGTCACCTGGCATATCCAGGATGGCTAGGTCCCCAGACAGGCCTCGCCATAGACCACAATGGCCCCAGCAGGAGCCATTGTCCCTCCACATCCCCACGTCAGCCAATCTCATGGCCGCCCTGGCTGCCTCGTGCCTCACCCGGTCCGTCAACGGGGGCAACCCCACCAGCACCTCCAGGGCCCTTGTGGGTGCCGTCCTCATAGCCCCGGTGATGCAGAGGCATGCAAGTCGCTGTAATTTGTCCAGCACTAGTCTGGACGCCATTTTCATGGATCCTGGCCACCAAACAACCGATCCGTGCATGAGCATCGGAGCGATCATCGTCCTGTATATCCATAGCATAGTTTTCGGCCCAAGTCCCCAGGTCCCTCCCAGCGCCCTACGGCAAGCCCACAGGGCACTGAGCGCCGCCGCGGTCTTGAGCCGAATGTGTTCCTGAAAGGTCAATTTGGAGTCCAACCAGACACCCAGATACTTGACGCATTTCTTCGCCACAAGAGGGGTCCCTTCCAACGCGATATTGGGAGAGACCTCCAACTTCCTTTTTCTGGTAAAGATGACCATCTCTACCTTGCTGGGATTCGCTCTGAGTTCGTTATCCCTACACCACTGTGAGAACCTTGTCAGTGCTTCCTCCAGAAGCCTCTGCAATATTCCCACCTCGGTACCTTGTGCCATAATCACGACGTCGTCTGCATAGGCCTGTGCATAGACCCCGTGCTCTACTCTCAGGATACGTAGGATCTCGTCCACCACTAGGCACCACAGGAGGGGGGACAGAACCCCCCCCTGAGGACATCCCCGCGATGACTCAACCCTAACCACCTCATCTTCCAGCCTAGCCTCGACCCTCCGCCCAGTGAGCATGGAGCGGATCCAGCTCGTTATGACCGGACCCACCCCCGTTCGCTCCACCGATCGGCAGATCGAGCCCACGGCTGTGTTATTGAAGGCTCCTTCAATATCCGCAAACACGCACACCGATAGCCGTCCGCCTCCCAGCCCCTCCTCCAGCCTGGATACCAGGTGGTGAAGAGCCGAGTCCACCGACCTGCCCGTTCGATATGCGTGCTGTTCCGGACTCAGAGGGGCTCTTAGAGCCACCCACTCCCTAAGGTATCGGTCCACCAGCCTCTCTAGTGTCTTCATCAAGAAGCTGGTGAGACAAATAGGTCGATACGATTTCGTATCGGTATAGTCGTTCCTTCCCGCTTTGGGAATGAACACCACTCTGCTGTGCCTCCAGGGCTCCGGCACGTACCCGTGTGCGATAGAAGCCCTGAAAAGGTCCATTAGCGGCGTGCTAAGAAGTCCTCCGTCACGCTGCAACAGCGCTGGAAAGACCCCATCCTCACCTGCCGCCTTAAACGGGGCGAAGGTCTCGATCGCCCACCTTAGCCTATTGTAGGTGACCATCTTTTTGGCAGTGCCATAGTCAGCTCTAATGCTGAACCCGGCCCCGCCATCACCTCCCCGGCCCATGGCTGTTGAGCCTGGGAAGTGTGTGGTCAGTAGCTGGTGCAGAGTATCCGCCGGTGACGACGTATAGCCTCCACCTGGCTTACGGACACTGCCCAATTTGACGAGTGGATCCCTTGACAGCACCTTGCAGAGCCTAGCAGCGGCCGGGGCTTGGGATACCCCTCCACAGTAGGCCCTCCAGGCACTCCTTCGCGATCCTCTCAGCTCTCTTTTGTACTGTCCCCGGGCCACTTTATATAGGTCCCAGTCAGTATCCACCCCGCTGTGTCTAGCCCTATTAAAGAGCCTCCTCAGCTGTGTCCTAAGGTTCTCCAGAGTGGAATTCCACCAAGGAGTTTTCCCTTTACTGTGCCGCTTAGTCACGGGGCAGCTGCTTGCGAAAGCCCCGGCCATCGATGATCCTATCCACCTTGCGGCGTCATCCAGCTCATCGGAGGCCCGGTACTTCCTCGGCATGTCCCTTAGACGCCAACTTAGCTCCTCCCTATAGAGGTCCCAGTTGGTTGCTTTGGGGTTCCTAACTTCCTCAGCTCTCGCTGAGGAAGGGCCCAGTTCTATATTGATGTATCTGTGGTCCGACATCGAGTCTTCCACAGACACACCCCATTTCGTAATATCCGGGAACAAATCCCTGGTACACAGAGTCAAGTCTATGACCGAGCTTCGTCCCGTAGTGAAGAAAGTGGGCTCACTCCCTCTGTTGGCCACCTGCAGCCCTACAGATGCAATGAATTCCAACAACTCTTCCCCCCTCCGATTGGATCCAGCACTGCCCCACACTATGTGATGCGCGTTGCTATCACATCCAATCAGGAGTGGAGTATTTACCTCCTCGCAGTAGGTAACCAGATTCCTGATTCCCTCCGGCGGGCAAGGTTGTTCGGCTGGGAAGTACGCTGACGCTAGTACCACCCTCTGTACACCTACGCTTGTAGGAATCTTGACTAGGATAGGGACCAGGTCCCTAGTAGCCTTATCCCTTAGGAAAAAGGCCTCCAGTCCCACTGTCAATATACCTGCTCTGGGGTCCCCCATAGTCAGATCCGGTGTATACAACACAGATCCCGCCATGGACAGCCCCCTTACCCTGGATTTAACAATCCAAGGTTCCTGGATAAGTACAACTGCTGTACCCTCCTCTACTATCTTCCTGCATAGGTGGGCCGTAGCAGCCCTACTATGCTGCAGATTTATCTGTAAAATGGACATGGTCAACGCCCGCCCACCCTTCATTCATAACTGAAGGTTGCCCCTCAGTCTGAGTCAGACTGACGGAGCTCCTCCTCTGTGGCACCTCCCGGAGGGGGCCCCACCTCTACGTTAACCTCTGACTGAGGAGCGGCCAGCGGTGATCCCACCATGGAAGGACTGGCAGCCTCCTCAGAGGCCCCCACATCCACGTCCATGGCGAGCTCATCCTCGGGGCCCTCCTCCGGAGAGCTCCCGTCTGGAGCCGCTGGCCCCTCCTCAGGTCTCGACCCCGGTGCAGCCAAAGTTACCTTTACCTGCACCGCCAAGCAGAACAGGAGAGAGCCCCTGGACGCAATGGTGTCAGCGGACCTATCGTCCACCCCCATCACAATCCTGGAGCCCTTCTCCTCCGTCGTCCTCTTCCAGACTCTCCAGAGTCGGCAGTCCAGACCATTCTGGGCCTCAAGGCAGCGGACTATCGCTTCATCAGAGACGTCCGCCCCCAGCCCAGGAATCCAGACCGCCGCCCTCCTAAGCCTCAACCCTTGCGGGTCCACCTCAACCAGGTTGGCGACTCCCCAGGGCCTGACGTTAACCAGCTCCCTACGGATCCACCCCCTGGATTCCTCGTCATTCGCAATGATCAGGATATGGCCCCGCCACACCCTGATCGTGCGGATCCTCGGGGGAGCTACA
This sequence comes from Pissodes strobi, assembly GCA_016904865.1. NCBI lineage: Eukaryota > Metazoa > Arthropoda > Insecta > Coleoptera > Curculionidae > Pissodes > Pissodes strobi. Next base: position 191,325 of record MU182953.1, on the reverse strand, counting down.
TCTCCTCTCATAATGCTGAGGCTTACCCAGCGATTTAGGGTCCCGATGAACCTCAGCACGTCCTCGGGAGACAGGTTTGTTTCCTGCCCCCGAAGACCCACCAGGATCCTCGGTCCCTCCGCCGTGGCCGCCTGAGCGTATGACTGCGGGGCCCCTTGTGTGGAGCCACTCACAGTCGTACTTTCTTTCGCGGGTTTCTCTCTTTTGGTACCCGCCTTCTGCCGGTCTTGCCCGGGTGCCTTCGGATTGGCCCCTGAGCCGACCTTCCTTTTCCTCTTCCCGCCCGCCGTTTCCGGAGTGCCCCCTACGGAGCCTTCCGTTGACGGCGTGCCAGGTTGAGTCTGCGCCGAGGACGAGCTCGCTGTCAGTCCAGCCGCCAGGAGCCTCTTCCTCTTCGCCTTCTTTTTCTGAGCCCCGCTTCTGTTTTTAGAGCGGGACCCCATTACACTGGCTGGGGGCCCAGCCGTGGCCGAGCCCGAGCCCATGCCCCCTTCGCTGCTAGCAGGGGTAGCGGTCGGTCCCCTTGAGGAGCCCGATTGCTCCCCCGCCTCACAGGGGGGCATTTCTTTAGATAGGGGACCCTTTTCAGATCCCCCATTTTCTTTTTGTTTGTTTTTATCTGAATCCATGTTTGATCCCACGAGTATGGGGGAAATAAAAAGTCACCAGCCAAGGAGCCCCCACTTGGCCAGAAGGCAGAGATAAAACGGGGTGTGCCCGGTGCCCCGAGTTTTGTCGGCTATCGGCTGAATACACCCTCAGCCATCCATCCCTTCGGCGCCGACAGAAACCTTGGGATTGGGGGGGTTTTTATGGTGGTCCCCATCCACTTGGCCCAGGCGATTAAGCCAAGGCCCCCGTGCCCCCCAGCCCGCTACCTCGTCGAGGGTCATTGCGAGCCAGGCGGTTTACGGTATGTGCCGTGAGGTGGTCCGCGACTTGGGTAAAACCTCAAATATAAATTCTGGCAAATCTATCCAAAAACGGTTTTTCACGTGGGAAAATATAAATTATTTAAAATTTTTACTTTCAAAAGAAAATTGGATGCATGATTTTCAGACTATAGGTTTCAGTTTTAGAACAGAACCTGAGGTTTATAATGTTTTAAAATCAGCGACTAACAAGAAGTCTTGTGGAGTTGATGAGGTACCATGTTCTCTTATAAAGGACTGTATAGAAGAGATCCTCACTCCACTTACCTACTTGATAAACCTGTCATTTGAACATGGATATTTTCCAGCTGAACTTAAAAAAGCCATAGTAGTTCAAATACACAAAAAAGGGAACTCAAGTCTTATTGAAAACTATAGGCCAATTACCTTATTGTCAGTTTTTTCAAAGATATTTGAGAGGTCATTCCGAAAGAGACTGATTAGTTTTCTGAAACGTAATAGAATTTTAACTGATAGCCAATTTGGATTTAGAATGAATCGGTCAACTGAAGATGCCATAATATCTTTTTATCTACATATTCTTGAAAGCTTTAACAAAAAATTAAAACCACTGGGCATATTTTTTGATTTTTCAAAGGCTTTCGATACAGTAAATCATAATATTCTTTTAGAAAAACTTGCCCACTATGGAATTCGTGGTTTGGCCTATGAATGGATAAAGAGTTATTTGGCTGGGAGGTTCCAGGCAGTGAAAATAACTGGCAGCACTGGTATTACTTTTTCAGACTGGACATCTATAAAGGTAGGAGTACCACAAGGTAGTGTTCTTGGGACTATTCTTTTTTTAGTGTTTATAAATGATCTGCCACTGATTACAAACAGAAACTATATAACACTTTTTGCTGATGATACCTCTGCTATTGTAAGTGAGCATGATTATGTATCACTGTGTTCACAGGCAAATCAATGTGTCAGGGATATAGGTGAATGGTGTGATAGAAATGGTCTTTCTCTTAATAGTACAAAAACCAACTTTCTAGTTTTTGCACCAATTAGAATTGTGCAAGATTTTAGCCTACTACTTAAGGATAAACAAACAAGCCTTATACAAAAAGATTCCACCAATTTCTTGGGAATTACAATTGATCAGCACTTATCTTGGAACAACCACATTCAAAGTGTATGCTCTAAACTGAGTAGTAGAAATTTTGCCATATTACAACTTAGGCAATATGTTGATAAGGAAACATTAAAAATGTTTTATTATTGCTCAATCCAGTCAATATTAACATACACATTATTAGCTTGGGGAAACTCCAGTAATATCGGTGCAGTTTTTGTGTGCCAAAAGAGAATTCTCAGAACAATGTTTTCGTTGTCTTTTAGAGAATCTTGCCGTAATATTTTTAGCTCTGAAGGAATTCTTACAGTTGTAAATCTCTATATATTACACTGTGCCTGCTATGTTTTTAAAGATTTGGATCAACTTGAAAAGTGTGGTGATATAAATAAATACTCAACAAGAGCATCAGACAACCTTTACATACCAGCAGCTAGGTTAACCCAAGTTCAAGAAGGACCTGGTATAACATCTTTAAAAATTTTTAACCATTTGCCCTCCAACTTAAAGGATATCCAAAATATCAAACTTTTTAAGATAAAACTAAAGAATGTACTGGCTGTGAATCCATTTTACTCTCTTGGTGAGTTTTTTTAGTTGTACTTTTTAAGAATTTTATAATTATGTAAGATTAGTATTATATTATGTAGTTTCTGTTTTTTATGTTAGTATACTTGTTTTTTTTTACTTTTACTTTTGAATTGCTTTTACTATTATTGACAATTCCAATACATGTATTTTATGTCTATGGAAATAAACAATTTGAATTTGAATTTGATTCTCTGCAATCATCACGAAATTTGAGACCAGCAATTATTCTCACTGCCCTCCTCTGCAGCACAGCACACGCTGCAGCTCCCCAAGCCAATACACCATATGACATTATGGAATGAAAAAGTGCATAATATGCAGACTTCATTGTCTCCATGCTGACACATCCCTTGAGGTTCTGCAGTACGAAGGCATTACTTCTAAGTTTAGATGAACCATTATCGACGTGAAAGTCCCATCCCAACTTTGGGTCCAAAAATACTCCCAAGAATTTTGCACAGTCAACACGAGCATTCACACCTCTGCTATGTCTTATCCATATTTAATACAAGTTGGTTGGTGTTAAACCAAGTTTCAATCCTTGACCGTGCCTCACACGCCATACCAAGTGCATCCCGCAATGATGGCCTAATGAGAAAAATGGTAGTATCATCAGCAAAGAGAGTGAACGACGCCACTGGCTCACTAGCTGGAAGGTTATTTATAAAAATTAAGAAGAAAAAAGTACCCAGGATGGAACCCTGAGGTACGCCAATGTCAACCACTTTCTCCGCCGAAAACACTCCATCAGCTTTCACTACTTAGTCATCAGTTTGAGACCTCCGTTGCAGAACCCATAACACTTTAGTTTGCCCAGCAGAATGGCATGAGACATACAGTCAAAGGCTCTATTCAAGTCGCAAAAGAGTGCACAACCATAATTCATGTCCAGAAATGAGTCATAAATAGAAGACAATAGGTTCCCCAATTACCCCTGGGGGGGTAATCATTGCAGTTTCTGACAGGTTCAGATCAAATGTTATTCCTTCACCAGCTACAAATGTCGAACAATTATTCATAGAAGTTTTTATCAATAAGCAACGTTATGTCATAGGATCAGTTGTTTATCTACCACCAAGGACCCCTCTAGAGTGTTGCATAGACTATTGTGAATCAGTGAGTGGTATTTGCCAAACTTATCCTGATAGTAAATTTATATTACTGGGAGACTATAACTTACCGGAGGCACTTTGTTATAATGACGCCATGGGAGCTTGCGTGGAATGTCCACAGAACTCACACGCTATGGTGCTTTGTGAATATATGCAATTTTTTAATTTTTTTCAAAAAGTAGTGCATCCTAATGATAATGGTAGATATTTATATTTATTATTTTATGCATGGAATACAAAAAGGGTTTCAGTTAGTACCTTTCGTACATGCACACAGCCTTCACTCTTCATTTATTTAGATTTAATATTTACAAACATGTTTGAAGTCAGGGTTGTACCTGCCATTGATCCCTAATGCCTTTACAAAATAATCACATAGCTTACACATTTGATCTATCACGTAATACTGATGAGTCCAACTTGAAATATCAAGAATATTACTTTGACTTCAGAAATGGTAACTATTTAGCGATTAATGGCTACTTGGCCAGTGTCAACTGGGATGAGTCGTTTTTTGGCTTAGATATTGATTCTGCTAAGGTTTTATGAAACAATTAATACCGTTCTTAATCTTTTCATTCCAAGAAAGCTCATAAAAAGCTCTAACATTCCTAAATGGTTTTCTCCTCACTTCAAAAACTTAGTTATCTCAAAGAAAGCTAGTCATAAGAAATACTTTTATACAAAGTTTGAAGCTGATTACTTACTGTTTTCTGATTTAAGAACTAAATGCAAGGCAGAAAGTCAGAGGTTTTACCCGAGTTATCTAAGAACGGTTGGTAAAACCTTCCATCTCATTTCTGGAAATACATTAACGATAAAAGAAACTCTAACAGTGTTCCAGGTCATATGAATCTTGATGACCAAACTGCAGATGACCCCCAATCTATAGCTGACCTGTTCGCTGAGCATTTTGCCAGGGTGTATGATCTCACAATATGCACCCCACCTGAAACTGGGTCATGTCCCAAAGAAAATATTTCTTGCCAAAATATTAGAATTTCTGAAATCTATGAATCCATTTGTCAACTGAAAAATTATTTTTCTACAGGTCCAGACAATATTTCAAACTACTTTTTAATAACATGTTCATTCACAATTTCTAAACCTTTATTCTGTTCTGTTCAACTTATCTTTGTTAACCGGCATCTTTCCAACTAGATGGAAAGAAAGTTATGTAACACCTATTCACAAATCAGGTGAAAAAGAAAATATAAAAAACTATCGTGGTATCTCTAAGCAGTCAGCTGTGCCGAAGTTATTTGATAAGTTGGTCTATAATCAATTAAGTTGGCAGTGCAAGGGACTGTTATCAGCGAAACAACATGGCTTTGTAGCTGGGAAATCCACAATAACTAATTTGGTAGTATATGAAATGTACCTGTTAGAAGCCTTGGAGAGGAAAGAACAAGTGGACTCAGCCTACACTGGCTTCTCCAAGGCTTTTGATAGAGTCAATTTTGACCTGATATCAAAATTGTATAATCTAGGATTTTCCAATGGATGTCAAGCTTTCTGGAGGGTCTGGGACAAAGAGTCAAACTGTTTAATTTTTTGTCAAATACTTTTAAGGTTTCATCAGGAGTACCTCAAGGTGGCCACTGTTCACCTTTGCTATTTGATCTCTTTGTGAACGATGTCAGTGGTGGCTTGCAATCCTCAGTCCTGCTCCTTGCGGATGACTTAAAACTGGAGTGATTAGAGATCTCACCGACATTCTGATATTGCAGAAGGATGTTGATACACTTTGGAATTGGAGTCGCACCAATAACCTTGAACTTAATATAGATAAGTGTTTCCAGATCAGCTTCTTCACCGGCAAAGAAATGTCATTCAAACTATTCTATGAATAATTTGAACTTGGGCTATAAGAGTCGGGTTGAGGATCTGGGTATCACTTTTGATGAGAATGTTAACTTTAATGATCACATTTCGCAGATAACATTAAAAGGTCTGAAACTCCTTGGATTTACATTGAGAAATTGTAGTAAGTTCCAATAAATGTAACAAAAGTTGTGTATATTGTTCGCTCTCAACTTGAATATAGAACACAGGTATGGTCTCCCATGTAAGATCAGTACATTACCTTAATAGAAAAAGTGCAGAATAAATTCCTTAAATATTCTGCTTATAAAATGGGAATCCCAGCGGTAAACTATGATAAAAAAAATAATATTAGATACATTAAAGTTAACAACACTTTCCAATAGAAGGACTCAACTTGACTCTGTATTTATTTTCAAACTACTAAACAACATTATTCACTGTCCTGAACTTTTGAGTAGAATCGGTTTCAATAGTCCGCAGCGCAGACTGAGATCCTCTGAGCTTTTTCACATAACATTTCACACTACTAACTAGGGCCTTTAGATTTCTGAACAAACACTGTGATATTGATCCTTTTGGCTTGAGTTTAAATCAGTTTAAAGCTATTGTATATAGTAAATTATAGGGTTTTTTTGATGTGATTATATATAGTGGATTTACAAGAAGATATTATGTTTATTGTTATTATTATGCTGTAATGGGGTGATCCCGTAAATTTAATAAATAAATAAATATACCCTGCACTGTGTCTTTACGCTTTCTAAACCTAAATTGGCTGGTAATAAAGAAATTATTATTTTCAAAATAAGTAGAATCTCTCAAAAATCTTTGAGATTATTGGAAGTGGTGGAATTGGTCTATAGTTAGAAGCAAGGGCATTATCACCTTTTTTGAAAATAGGAGCCACAATAGCACGCTTTAGCACTACTGGAAAAATACCCTCCCCAATACATTGGTTCAAGTTAGTGAGTGGAACCACTATTAGATTTTTAATGATTTTTATCAAAGAAACCTTAATCCCATAGATGTCGGAGCTATTTTCATTTTTTAGGCTATCAATAATTTCCCTAACCTCACCAAAAGAAACTTCCCCAAAGGAGAAAGATGTATCGGGGACAGGAATATGCTCCATTGGATCAATACCCGCAGCTGGAATATTTTCAACCAAGTTGTGAGCCACGGAACAGAAATAATCATTAAAGACATCAGGCAAAATGTCAACATGCACACAAATCCCCTTTGAGCCCCTGTTACTATTGATTATTGACCACATAGCTTTCACAGTCATTTGCCCGAATTTTCGCTTACATTATTGAATCCTTATAAATCTGTCTAAAGATATTGAATTCCTGTCTGTCCAGGAAATGAAAATGTCAAGTCGCGCAGCTCATCATTAAACCAGTTCACTTTACTTGGGCAGCCAGCCCCAACAATATAGGTTCCCGAAATGATTGCAAATATGCATATTGAATACAATTGAAAAATATGTCAAATTTGTCTTCAAAAGCCATATCAACATCTTTAACAAAATCCCATGAAAATCCCTCTACTACATTAAAAAAATTATGAATACCATGATGTGTGATTGGTCTAAAAGTGTTTTTTACCTTTCCATCCTTAGAGGCTGATATCACATCAACATACAGCACTTGACCGTGATGATCAAATATGTGTAAATCAACCGTATCTGCTAAAACATCATGTACATTAAAACTCAAAAATATATTGTCAAGGCATGCCTGCCCTCGTGTTGGCTTTGAGATTGTTTGCTTAAGACCAAAGGTGTCTAAGAGATCGCAGAGATAAGTGACCTCTCTTTAAAACCTGACCCAAACAAGACATTAAAATCCCCAGCCAGAATCACTTTTGCTGTTTTACCCAGTCCTTCCAGCATACTACCCAGTGCAACCCAGAAAGTGTCAAAATCTCCCACCGGTGCTCTACAAATACAAACTACATAAAGGTTATGTGGCTTCAATAAAATACCAGACAATTCCACACATTTCTCAACAACATACCTTGACATCTCATTTAAAACTATACAATTAACAGACCTGACAACTAAAATAGCACCCCCCACGCTCTGAGGAAGATGCTGAAACAAAGTTGTCCGTCACCAAACACCCCGCCTCTTCAGGCGTCAGCCAAGTTTCGGTGAGACAAACAACCGATACCTTGAGATCCTGTAGTGATGCTCCAAGTTCGTGGATCTTGTTCCTGACTGATCTTGTGTTGCAGTGAAGAATTCCGAATTTATTAGAGAGGCTCAAGCCTTTGTGATCACTTTGGCATTGTGGCCACGAATTTACTTATTTATTTATTTATTTCATTTATTCCCAATATAGACATATTACATGTATAGGAATTGTCATATAAAAACAGTAAGTACATTAAAAAAATCAGACTTAATTAACTAAATGTTAAAACTATAATACAAAAAAAGTCTTGATAAAATAGGTGAATATTGAGGTAAATTCAAATAATACTGGACAATGGGGTTACATAAAAACTAAATGGAACAAAATACAGACAATATTTACACAATACAATAATTACATTAAACAAGATGTGATGTGAAACATTACCAAATTAAAACAGGATATGAAGATTATGCACAACTAAGTAGGAAATATAATATCCGAATCATAAAACTATTGCAGGGAATAAAAAGAATTATTAGTTAACAAGATTTTAAATTTTTTTCTAAAAGATCTAATATTTGCAGAGGATCTTATAGATTCTGGTAAGAAATTAAATATTTTTAATGATGATATTTCAAGGCCCTCCTGAACTTGCGTAAGCCGTGCAGGTGGAATATATAGTCAATGAGAGTTCATTGATCACCAAACCTTAAGAAATTATTTTTATTTTTAAAGATGTAACATGAACAATGAAATATGTAGGTTAATATTTATGACTGTGAGAATGCCCTCAGACTGATATATTGGACGGCAAGAGGCTATAAATGGAAGCTTATACATTGAACGCAGAATTCTTTTTTGAGAAATAAGGACTCTTGTGATGTGAGTTGAGTTCCCCCACGCTAGCAAACCATAGGATAGCACAGAGTGAATAGAAGCATAATAGAATATTTTTAGACGTTTAGAATCAATACAGTCTCTCAGTTGCAAGACAGCATAATTTTTTGATGACAATCTGTTGCAGATATCATCAACATGGTCACCCCAAGACAGATGTTGGTCTACTGTGAGGCCAAGAAAAGTTACTACTTCCTTTTGTTCAAACTACTGTCGTGTTTTACCCTTATAGGAGTAAAAACAACTATATTTGTTTTCCTTCCATTTAAACACAGTCAATTTTCCTTACACCAATTACTTATATCAACCACACACTGTTGAGCCTTTGTACTCAACTCCCCCAAGCAATCTGCATTTACTACTGCCGAGGTGTCATCAGCAAAAAGGGTTAAATAATATGAATTGGCGAAAAGGGGAAGATCGTTAATAAACATTAGGAATAGTATTGGGCCAAGTACACTGCCTTGTGGCACACCAGTTTTCACACTCATCCAATCAGACGACATAAATCCTTGTTCTTTATCGATCTGCACATATTGTCCTCTATCCGTTATGTAGGACTTTACCCAGTTAAGCCCGCACCCCCTTATGCTAAGTTGTTTAAGTTTGTCGAACAATAAGCTCAAGTTAATAGTATTGAAGGCTTTTGTAAAATCAAAAAATATTCCAACCACCTTCAGCCTGCTATTTAGACCGTCAAGAACTTTTAAATAAAATGAAATGATTGCATCCACTGTGGAGCGGCCAACACGAAAGCCATACTGTCTGCAGTTTAGGAGTTTAAATGAGTCGACAAAATGTAACAACCTCCTACAAAATGCCTTTTCAAAGATTTTGAAGAATACTGATAATAGAGCTATTGGTCTGTAATTCTCAATTTTGGAGACATCATCCTTTTTGTGAATTGGAATTATTTTAGCAGATTTTATTTCTTTGGGGAAATAGCCCTTTTCAAAGGAGAGATTAATTAATAAAGTTAGAGGTCGTACAAGCTCGTGACAACAGTTCCCAATAAGGCTGCAGGGTATTTCATCAGAACCACTAGAATTTTTGGCTTTAACAATTTTTAGGATTTCCACTGTTTCATCCTCAGTGAATGGCTTCAAAAAAATGGTTTCGGCCGACCTTTATTTGAAATCCTAGTGTGTGGAAAGGCAATATTAAAGAGACTATAAAGTGTATTAAAGAAAGAAGAAAAGCAAGTAGCGTGAGGTAAATCAGTCTGATACAGGAACTCCCAGTTTTCCTTAGAGAGAAGAAGCCTAAAATGGTCTTTGTTTTCCTTAAAAAAAATGCGTTTGTATAGGTTATTGGGATGATCAGTCACCTGCTTAATTGTGGGTAATATGGGGTTGATTATTTGAGCTTTATGATCAGAAAAGCTTAGGTCTACCGTTTTACTAGAGTTAATATTGACATTTGAAAAAAAGTTATGAAGCAAAGTGCGAGAGGGACCCTGTATTCTAGATGGCTCAGTCATTCGTATAAACAGTCCATATGAATTGAATATTGTGCATACCTTCATAGTAACTCTATCATTAGACAAAAAGTTTATATTAAAGTCTTCGCAAACAAAAATGTGAGAGTTAAATGGAGTTAGAGAAATAAGTATTTTTTCAAGATTAGAACAAAAGCTATCATAAGTTGAGTTTGGAGGCCGATAAATACAACAGACATAGAATTTTATAATGTTTAAAGTATGGACCACTATGGCAGTAGCTTCAAGGGTGTGTTGAACCAGGCAATCAACATCCAAGGAAACAGCACCCACCTTGTTTAAGTCCTTTCTAACAAGGATCGAGACTCCACCAGCACGAGCATCCTCTCTGCAATAATATGCTGCTGTGTCATAGTTGTCCAGCTTGAAACAGAGTGCCTCATTTTTGGTCAGCCAAGATTCCGTTATGCAAACCACCTCTGGATAGTGCTCTATGTGTAGGAAGAGCTCCAGTTTAGAGGCCTTATGCATTAAGGTTGACCATTCGGAATCCTTGATCGTCTATCTTGTTGTTGTCGAGAGCGAGATTGCGAATCTCCCTGATAGAAGGTTTTTGACTGGTTGAACCCTCCACTCGAGCCACTGGATAAAAATTGGTTGCTATTTCGAGGCTGGTTGGAACGAAAAAAAGTAAACTTTTTGACTGCAATATCTTCCGGCCAGTTGTTGGGATTTAGGAGGATTTCCTCAAGTTCCTGGTTCCCAGTTATCTTGTAGGCATTATACTGCCCAGATTTGACATTGATCTTTTCAACAACAAACTTTTCATCAGGAGTAAAACAGTTTTTTAGGTAGTCAGGTACATCTTTTATTTCCACATCTAGGGACATTTTGGAAATAAAAATTGAGGTTTGTGCCTTGCAGGAAACAAGTTTATTTCCATCATTCTTTTTCACGCCTATTATGTTTTGTTTTCTTTTTGTCGGCACTGTAGAAGTTCTCTGACGTTCTGAGTTTAAAGTCTGCACAGTGGACTTCATTACAAACTCAGAAGAGTCTAGGCCATTCTCTTTAGAAATTTTGCTGGTGGAAAGTGCTTGCATGTCCATTCTAAGCTTTGAAATTTCATCTTCTTGGGTCTTACACACATATTTTAAGAAATCAAAATCTAGTTTTAATTGCTTTAAGTCATTCAACAATTCCGTGTTATTGATTACATGAACAGTAGAATCAAGTGAAGATGAGCTAGGTTTCCTTGGTTTGTTTGTTGATGAATTTATTTGCAGATTGTGTGTGTCCATTTTATTTGAAATTGACTTGATTGAGGTTGATGTTACCTCTATTGACTTTAATATCTTATCCATGGAGGCTTTTAATCCTCCTTCAATGGCTAATTTGATGTCTGTAATTTCACTACAGTTTTGTCTGGAGTTGGGCAAGCATTTCATTTGTGGCGCTGCTGTTGACCCCGCTGGTGCCAACCTTGCTCGAAGATTTCATGCAATCAACACATTGATAGTAGATGCCTGGAGACCTATTTTTGGTTGTCACACCTCTATGTTCGGAGGCTAGCAGGGTGGAACAATTTTTGCATAATAGAGATCCACATTTATCACATCTCACTAAAGCATATGAGTCACCATCAGAATCCTTAGTTGAGCACTTCTTGCATGAAACCATATCATTGAATCAAATCAATCAATCAGTTTAAAAATTATTGGTACTGACTTGCAATTTTGGAACACAGTTGCTCCAATATCCTGAGTCACAATGTAAACAAATATGGCGGCTCACAGTTTTGCACCAAGGTTATTTAAACTTTTAAGCACTATTAAGCAACTTTACAGCAATTCTTTTATTGCAGTGAGTAATGTGGCCTTAGTTTAACACTCTGCACACAAAAGACAAAATTTTAAAAATGTTCTGACAAACAAAATGATCAGACACAAAAGCAGCTGTATTGGTAGCAGTTTACGGCGACTACGTTCGCGAACTACTGGGTTGTGGCTCGGAATATTTTGAAAATGGTTTAGAAGTGTACCTTTTGACCATAGACCCATTGTCATTATCATGTCTTTGTCTTCTGGTACACCCAGTTTAAAGGAACTTTTCTTGTTATCACTCTTTGTGACCATCCTAGTGCAAATGCATCCATCTCGCAGTTGATGTTCCTGTAGGAATTCCAGTATATCAGAATCCTTTGTGTTTGGATCGAAATCAGATATACACAGCCATGTCCGCTTATTATAACTGTTTTGCACAGCCATTTTCAGGGTTGTTTGATTCGTATTTAACCCTAGTTTTGGCAATGGCCTCGTATTCTGTGGCAGGGCACGTCTACCCTTCCTTAATACTTCCACCCAAGGTACTTCATTGGGAGCTTACGCCCTCTTTATTTGTGACATTTTTGGTGGTGGATTGAGATTGCTTCATTGTTTCCCCAATTTCACTTTGAAGTTGTTCTTGTTTTCTTTCACTTTTACGACCAACAGAAGTTGGGTTAGAAATCGGACTGTCACTGACATTTGTCAATTATTCTTCTTGTTTTTTCTTTGCTTTTGGAGTTTCATCACCTGGGATTTCCAGTTTTTGGTATTTTTAAGATTGAAACGAAAAAACAGCGTCATCTATATGTGCTCAACTGCTCATTTTTTCTCGACTTTTTTCTTGAATTTTCAATTTCTCCTCCAGGATGCACATTTTTCCTCTCAAAAGAGTATTATTCTCCTCAAGCACTAAGTTTTTACTTTTCGGCTCATCTATAAGGGTCTTTAGCATACAAATTTCGGCAAATTTTGCTTCATCGATCGAGGTTAGGTTACCACCATCACCGTGGACCTTGCGTCAATTTTGATGATTTTTTTTCGGCCCAGTCTCTTTCAGCACAGCAATTGTGGTAAACTTTCCCGCAAACTATACACACAATAATAGCACTAGCAGACATTAAAGCTCAAACAAGCGAGTCAGCATAGTGTTAGTTTAAACCATAATATGCTTTACCAACCAATAGTTTCTAAAAACGAAGTTCACCATTAAACTTCCAGAAGTTTGCTCACTAATTTCTCCTGAATGAGAGACAATTCTTTATTGTGATCAAATTACTAGATAGATAGATTGTTCAATTGACTTGCAATAGACATGTCATCACAATCAGTGATTGTTTACAACTCTTTAGGTATGAGTTAAGCTAGGACAGAACAGAGGCTTGAAAGCAGTATTCCATGATCCTCACAGTCAAAGGTCTTTAATAGATCACGGAACACCGCCTTCCCACGATTTAGGCCAAGGTAAGCCCACACTGAAAAAATAAATGCATCATGAGATCTCATCAAATTCCGAAATCCGCACTGATTTAGCGCATAGATTGCAAATCATTTCACATTCTCTTTTTTTTACAGTGTTCTCAATAACTTTTAATGAAACGGACAAGGAGATATAACAGAAATAGGAGAGCTAACCCGAATCGCCACCTTTGTACTTAAAGAGATTACAAAGAATCACTTTACACCGGGAGTATTTAATGGCAGCGGAAAATAGCATAAGACACATTTTAACTTCTAATATCAACAAATTCATGTGATAAAATGGGGAGAAATTATCTGATCTGAAAGAACGATCACACAAGTCATTAACAATATATATACTACTCCTAGATAAGATAATGCTCTAAGCTTACCTGTAATGCAGCAAACATTAACATCTCCTCCTCTGTGCAGTCAATTTCTTCATTCAGCAATTGCCATTTGGCTTGCTCGTAGATCTGGTTGATCCGGATGGCATCGTACTTGGGATTCAGGTCATAGAATACATAGAATTTAAATCGCAGGCAGAGAGTGTCGTGCTCCCTGACGCCTTGTTCCATGATAGACAGAGACGAGTCCAACCAACTGCAAGAAAACTGCCTTTTAGTACCTAATTACCCAAATAAATACATCAATGTATTTATTTTTCAACAAAATTTAATAACGAAATATTGTCGTCTTTACTACAAATTTAAAGGCTCAACTTATAACAGGAAATGCATAATTTTACAATTTAAGCCATAATGTGCTAAGTAAAATCTCATAGGTTTAAGCTATCGGAGTTGTACAACCCTTTTATGATATGCATCCACAGTGTGGCACATAAATTTAAACGGAATTTTAATTGAAGATAGCTGATGTGAAATTGGCATATTATGTATCACAGAATATTGGCTAAATGGAGAAGAGGTGAGTGTGCTTCCAGTTGAGGAATTCACAACGGTGGGATACTCTGCTAGGCAGCAGTGTTCAGGCGGAGGAACCATTAATCTTGCTTAGAGAGGATTTAGAAATGTCTGCAGAATGTGTTGGGTCTGATGCTGATAAATGTGTGGAATACTCTATTATTTACATACAATCTTTTAAAATGTAAGTTTTAGGCCCACCCTCTGGTCATCTCGACACCTTCTTGATGACAGTTGAGAGTATCCTGTTGGAGCTCAGATCTAAGGCGGGTGATTTTAATATGCACTTTAACACTGGTCAAGCTGAAACAATCTGCTTTTCAGACATCATGGAGAGTTTTGGCCTTGAGCAAATCATAAACTTGCCAACACGCTTGAATGCTTGCCTGGATAATATCTTTGTGAGCTCTGGTGTAGTCCTGCTGTCTTCGGATGTGGTATGATACGGGTGTGTCTGATCAGCATTTTAAGATCCTTTGTACAGTTTGTCTTTGTGTTTTGTGTGTTATTTTTGAACAGTACAGTTGTGTTGCGTCTTAAAATCTGTGTAAAATTGTGAGCTACGTCTTGGTCTTAACCACACGGCGAAATTACGCACAGTTTCTCCGTTATCCCGAATTACAGCGACAACAATGAAGACATGGTAAACAAACAATAAAAAGAGGGAAAAAAAGGTTTTGGCAGCATAGCATACAGCGTGCCTACGTTATCAGTGATTTGAAAGATCGAGCAATTTTAGCAGTTGGGGAGTTTTAGGATTGCGCTTCGCTATTTACAACGCAAATTGCTCTATTATGATGAGATTTAAGTGTTGCAGGAACAAAGATTTCTCCAATTATATTTGCATTGTGTGCCACTCAGTATTCCACCCTAGTTGCCTTGAACGTTTAACATGTGTAAAATTGGGAGGATACAGAGTGTTATGCTCAGGAAGTTGCCAGGAGTCTCATAACGAGAAGGAAGACCAAACGAAGCAATTTAGGGTTGAATTAGACCTGTTAAAGAAGGAGTTAACTGAAAAAGGAAGATACATCGAGAGGCTTAAACGCGGCAGTCCAAGTTTTGAACTGGAGGCGTCGGAGGCTGAAAAATCCTTTTCTCTCCAGATTTCACAATTGACCTCAGAGATAAAAACCATGCAAGATAAGGAAGCTCATCTTGTCTCAACAGCCGAAGAATACAAGGAGATGACGCGCGCTTTGAAGAATGAGCTTTCAGAACTGAATTTGCTGAACAAAAGTTTGATAACTTCAATCAATACTTTAGAGGTTCAAAATAATCTCCATTTAAAGGACATAGATTCGCTTAAAATAAAGTTAGAAGAACTACAAAAGTTCACCAACAGCACCAACCCAGCGGTGAAAGAACCAGAAATAAAGAAACACACTGGAGCCCTTCTTAAAAGACGAGATCAAATATTGGTCATTGGTGGAGATGGCGCTAAGGGAACTGGGTACCTGCTGAAAAAATCCACCGGAGGTCTATTCGACACGAACTGTCAATATCATCATAAACGGCCGTTCACCGAGACTGTTCATTTATGTAGGACCATGAGTATGAACTTTAATAAGAACGATTTTGTACTTGTATTCATCTCCAACTATGAAGCTATTCAGGGGAAGCAGATATTAAAAAATGACTTGGATCTTCTGCTTGAAATAACGGCCCACACCAATCTAATCCTTATCGGTTGTGGTTACAGTAGCGGTCGTCCTGTGCTCAACGACTTTTTGCACAGGCAATACTGTTTTCTGCAGAAATATTTGGGGGACAATAGGGAGCTCGATTCATACCCATCCTTGGTAGTACTTTTGATGGCAACATGAACTTTGAAACCAAAACCGAACTCATCTCCTTTTTAACGAAGAATTACATAACTTCTAACGCAGCATCAGACAATTTTTTATCCCATTGGAGAATGGGAAACAATCGAACTTACTAAATGTGTCCGCCTATTATCAGAATGTCGGGGGGCTCAGGACGAAAACCAGTCAACTTCTCTGTACAACAAGAGCCTCAGACTTTGATATTGTTACCCTTACTGAGACGTGGCTGACGGATGACATCCATAATTCCGAGATGTTCGACCCGCGTTATGTAGTTTACAGGACAGACAGAAACTATTGTGCATTGGGTTGCACCAGGGGGGGGCGGAACGCTGATTGCCGTGAAATCTTATTTGAGCTCCTCTGTTCTGCCAAGCTGCGACAATTTCTTGTTTGAGGACACTTGGGTGAGGATTGAAAGTGGCCAATCTACGGTTGTTGTCGGATGTGTGTATTTTCCTCCTAGATCGTCCATGGAAACATTTTCGGACTTCATAAAACATGTGGAGCAAATAAAAAGAAAGTATCGAAACGCCAATATGCTGATCACTGGGGACTTCAATCTACCATCACTAAAATGGACAAACGATAATGGGATTCTAGTTCCATCTGACCTCCCTCTACCAGCAGCAGAAACGTTTGTGACCGGAATGTTCCTCAGCGAGTTTGTTCAAGCAAACCATATTGCAAACCAGTTTGGAAACTTCTTGGACTTGGTTTTTCATGATGATCTTTGCGGGTTTTCAATAGGGGATGCGAGTTTGCCATTATCCAACCTTGTTCAGCATCACAAACCTATAGAGATGGTCTTTGCTCTTCACACATCTCCAACTGTACAAACGACCGAGAGTAGTGTTTATAACTTTGAGAAGGCGGACTATGAGGGTCTAAATGGCTACTTTTCTGATGTGGATTGGAAGGTTCTGGAACAGTGCAGAGTTGTCGATGACTCAGCAGCGTTATTTTACGAAATACTTTATGATGCTGTAGAAAAATACGTTCCAAAAATCTACAGAAAAAGAGGCAAGTTTCCAAAATGGTACACCACAGAGACTATCAGGACCATTAGGAAGAAGAACAAGGCCTACCAGAAGTATAAACACTCAAATTCTCTAGCCGACTACAATAAATATTCTTTACTCAGAAGCAATGCAAAGCACCTTGTGGAAACTAGCTATCTGTTGTATGTTTCTAATACTGAGCTGATGATTCCCCACAACGTCAAATACTTCTGGTCTTTCGTCGGCTCCCTAAAGAAAAGTGGTGGTATGTCAAGTAGTATGATCTATAACAACAAACAACTGAACGACGAGAAAGAGATTGCTAATGCATTCGCGGATCACTTTGAGTCTTGCTATAGGGTTTATCCTAGTAACATCGTTGGGAGACTGCCCGAGTCTGAGTCCGTTGAACTTTTTGCGTACCACTTTACTGCAAATGAAGTGGCCCGGAAACTGGAAATTTTGGACAAAAATAAAAGCACAGGACTAGATGGAGTACCCGCGTTACTATTGAGAGGCTGTAGTTCAACTCTTGCAGTCCCTCTAAATCAGATTTACCAGGCTTCTTTTAATCAGGAGACCTTTCCAAGAGCATGGAAATACTCTTCTATTGCTCCAATTTTCAAGTCAGGTTCAAAAAACGAGATCATTAACTATAGGGCCATTTCACTACTTCCTGTAATGTCGAAAGTGTTCGAAAGCATTATCACCGATGAAATCTTTGAGAAGTTCAAACATCACATTCTAGAAGAACAACATGGTTTCTTTAAAGGAAGGTCAACAACCACTAATCTGGGAGTCTTCCACAATTATTTGGTCAATAAGATCGAAAACGGCTTCCAGGTAGATGTGATATACACCGACCTCACAAAGGCATTTGACCGGGTGTCACACTCTTTACTCGTCGATAGGCATTCGCGGTTGGGAATAAGAGACAATTATATAGGGTGGATCCAATCCTATCTAACGGATAGAAAACAGTGCGTTCAGTTCGGAAGCAGAACATCCCGGGATGTCATCGTCACGTCGGGTGTCCCTCAGGGCTCTCATCTGGGTCCAGTCCTGTTTCTCCTGTACATAAACAGTGTTTCGTCTGTGTTTGAAACTTGTAAATTTTTATTGTATGCCGACGACTTGAAGCTTTTTAGTGTAATAAAGACCAAAGATGACTGTGATAAGGTTCAAGACGACTTAAACAGACTAAATACATGGTGTGTTAATAACTGTTTGGAGATGAATGTTAGTAAGTGTAAAGTTATGCGTTTTTTTAAATGTAAACGTCCCTTAGTAAGTAATTATTTTATAAACAACAACATCATCAAAATTGTCGATCATTTTAATGACTTAGGAGTAACAGTTAGCACTGATTTGAGTTTTAACAGGCACATTGACTGTACCGCACTGAAAGCCTCGAGAATGATTGGCTTTATTCGCAGAATTTGCTCAAAAATATATGATACTAAAGCTATTAAATCATTATACAACTGTCTAGTTCTTAGTGTGTTGGAGTACAACAGTATTATATGGTGTCCGTATTATCAATGTCATAAAGAGCGATTGGAGCGAGTGCAGAATAAGTTTGTCAAGTTTTTATTGTATAAACACAGGTTTCCTTACAGTGACGTTCCTTATTTAACTAGAGTTAAGTTAGCTGGGCTTCAGACCTTGGAGCAGCGCAGGGAGAATGCTATGGCATTATTTACATACAAACTTTTGAACAATCAAATTCAATGTACTCATCTTCTCACGTCGATGTTAATAAGAGTTCCACAAAGAACCACTAGGGCAAACGACTTATTTGCAATAACATTCCATCGAACTAATTATGGCTCTCAAAATTTTAGCGACAGATTAATGTGCAATTATAACAAAAATTTTCCTAATGTTGACTTGTTTATGTTTAAGTATGATCCGTTTCGCAGGGCTGTTAAAGCTCCAAGATAGCACTGTCACAACGATTACTTTTCCTAACTGTGTACTTACTATGATATATATATTTTTTGCGTTGTACTAAGTATTTGGAGTATGTAACTTGTTGTTTTTGTGTGTTGTACTATTTGGAGTATGTAACTCTGTGTGTACTGATTTGAATAAAAAAAAATAAATAAACAAATAGTGCACTATGTAAAAATCGACCTCTCCTATTGGTCGATCCATCTCGTATTACAATATGACTTCGTGATGCAATCAATTTCTGACAAGAGCTCTCGTGGTGTAGAGGTTTAGATAGTTGGGTTTCACCTGAACGGCCCGGGTTCAAACCCCGTTGCTTCTTTTTATTTTTTTTTTGTTTCTAAACAGTTTTTTTCTTGATTTTGGGTATGTCTTGGGTTAGTTTGGGTTAGCACCTGGTTAGTTTCCTTTTCTGGAGCCCCCGTAGCGAGCGAAGCGAGCGGAGGGCCATGCGGATCGACCAATCGGAGAGGCCGATTTTTATATAGTGCACTATTTGTGTAAAGGATCTTATAATGCGTCTGATCACATGGGTTAGATTGTTGAATGCAAGGTTGTAAGAAATAGCTCAGGTTTTACTGAATCCCATAAGATGTTGTGCAGACCGATAACACAGAGGGGCTTGTTTGATTTTCATAACACTGTGAGTGAGACAACGTGGGAGTTCATAGGAGAGAGTGACGATGTGAATGGAGTGTTTGAAAGGTTTATGAAATCTTTGGAGAATACGTATCTGGGATCCTTCAGTTTTGCAACATTGGCTGGTTTACTGATGACATCAGAGAAATGCGTGACCAACTAGGATTTCTTGGAGAACTGAAAAGACAATATAACCTTGTAGGTCTCAAACGAGAGTATAACAGTTTCAGGAATATGTACAGAGCTGCAATCTGTAATCCTAAGATTAGAGCAAATGATGGCCTCGTTCCCAACAAGAGCTATGTGGTAAATAATAATTAAGAATAGAGGTAAGAAGTAATAAGAGGTAAGAATATGACGTCTGTTTTACACAAGTCAGTAGATCAAAAATAATCTTATAGTCTACACCTTAGAACATTAAGAAAATCTAAAAACAAATTACTGAAGTAAAAAATAAACAACAAACTCAAAGATACCCATTAAAAGTAACAATATCCAGGTCAACTCACTGAAATGGGATAAAATGACACTAGTAGACAATTGTTTTAGGCTTAAACAGAGATAAACAAAAAAGAAACATTAATTTACATCTAAAAGGCATACTGCAAAAATTCCTCATGACTGTAGAAGGCTCCTCTGGTAAGAAAATCCTTTAGTCTCCCTTTATATATGTTAAATGAGAGACCTCTTAAGTTATCAGGAAGCTTATTGTAAAATCTTATGCATAGGCAGCCTATACTGCTGGGAGCTGAGAACTAAATGGCATCCCTGTCTGGTATTATATGTATGCACCTGTGCATATGTCTGATATGAAGCCATATTCTTCTTGACGTAAAGAAGACTCTCATAAATGAACAATGATGGTAGAGTCAACATATGGAGGTCAACAAAAGGTTGCCTACAGTACAGTCCCCTCTGTATGAAAGAGCGGCAAGCACGCGAATTGCACGACGCTGCAGACCAACACAGTCAGCCAACCCACGGAGAAGAAAAACGTTTGATGCTAACCTTCCAATAAGTTCATCTGAGTGCACATTCCAGTGCATGTCTCGATCCAGGTGAATACCTTAAAACTTGATACTTGACCCTCCCCTATAATCGTAGACACTTCTAGTCGCGAAGACCATCGACTGTGTCTTGGGCTGATTCAGAAACAGTTTGTTTGCTGTAAACCATTATTTGGCCTCATCCGCACTCTCCATTGCATTATACTGCTCGTGGTTCCGACATGAAATTATGGTGTCATCAGCAGGGATGACTGCAGGTGTGCATTCGTGTGCCTTGGAGTACTGACTGTGTCTTGCTTGTACATTCTTGAATGTTTGATCTATGTTAGGAGGAATGTGGGACTGTTCCGAACTCATGAGGACATCCATGGGCGCAATATTCGCTCAAGGAATAACTTAGTTCCTGCTTACTGGCGTATAGGAAGGTGTCGGGATGGCCCGGGGTACTGGGCTATCAATATGTATAAAGCATTAATTAAAAATTTATCAGTAGTTGCATTCAAGAAGAGAATGAAGTTTGGGTTAGTCACTTACGGAACGGTAATAGTCCGAGGGGACACGTCAATATCTGGAGGAGGGCGACTGAGGAATATCCGGAAATCTTACTTACTTAAGAGAGCGTACAACATGCTGCCCACCTTCAGATCAAATAGACCTCCTTGGTCAATAATGTTTTACATATTATTCCTTTGTCCCCCATGGCGAGAATGATCCCTAAGTTTATGACAAGTAGAAGCATTTTTAATCATCTCCTGATGATGCTAACATGGTTAGCGAAACGCGCGTCGAGTGCAAAAATTCTGTTTCGGTATTGTGGATAAAGCTCAGTTTTAGTGCATGTTGCCGAAGGTTCCAAACCCCAACATAGTACTGCAGTTGTGTTAATTTCTATCAGACATTTTCCAATCCAAACTTGCACTATCTCTGCTAATTTTTCCATCCATAGGCTTCGGACATGCGTAATGACGAAACAAGAATAGGTTTCTTAAATTATGATTATCTATCTATCTAGGCGTTGTTTGAGTAAGGGAGTATTACTCAAACAACGATCTAGGTTAGCTTGGCACGGCTCAGCTGACGTACGCATAGGTGTTAGCAAGTGTAATTTCCGTTCGATTCTAAAATACGGTATCTTGTTAGGCGGGGTTGGTCAAGCGCTAATTAAAGTTAGTTTCGATAATTTTTGCTTAATCTGGGATAGGGAAGCCAAGCGCGCTTGTCTCTACTTTGGTTAATTAGGGTTAATTTTAATTAGTCTGGGTTAGTTTTGGTTGGTTTTGCTTAGTTTGGGATAGTGAAGAGACCAGCACGCGTAGCGCGTTTGTCTCCTTACGTTGGTTAATTAGGGTTAGTTTTGGTTAGTCTAGGTTGGTTTTGCTTAATCTGGGATACTGAAGACAAGCGCGCGTTGCGCGCTTGTCCCTGTACTTTGGTTAATTAGGGTTAGTATGGGCTAGTTTCGGTTAGTCTGGGTTAGTTTTGCTTAGTTTGGGATAATAAAGAGACAACTCTTTATTTGAAGTCTGGGTTAGTTTGGATTAGTCTGAGTTGGTTTCGTTAGTTTGAGTTAGTGTTGGTTAGTTTGAGTTAGTATTGGTTAGTTTGGGTTAGTGTTGGTTATTTTGGGTTAGCTGTGGTTGGTTCAAAGAGAAGCGCGCGTAGCGCGCTTGTCCCTGTACTTTGGTTAATTAGGGTTAGTTTTGGTTAATATGGGCTAGGTTTGGTTAGTCTGGGTTGGTTTTGCTTAGTTTGGGATAGTGAAGAGACAACTCTTTACTTTGGTTAATTAGGGTTAGCCTGGGTTAGTTTGGATTAGTCTGGTTGGTTTAGTTAGTTTGAGTTAGTGTTGGTTAGTTTGGGTTAGTGTTGGTTATTTTGGGTTAGCTGTGGTTTGTTCAAAGAAAAGCGCGCGTAGATACCAAATGAACAATTTGGGTTCAGAAAACAGCACAACACTGAGCTCCAACTAGCCAGACTGGGCGAAGAAGCGATTAGACGACTGCAAAGACGGGCATTAACCGGAGTTGTAGTCCTCGATGTCGAAAAAGCAATCGACAAAGTCTGGCATGAGGGACTCATACACAAACTAGACAGATTACACAAAATACCACTGCCACTAACACAGCTCATAGCATCATTCCTAAAACACAGAGCCTTCGTAACACAAATAAACACTGAACTATCCACAACAAGGCGCATAGAGGCAGGAGCCCCACAAGGCTCTCCTCTATCGCCGACACTATACACACTATACACAACAGACATCCCAAGACACCCTAACACAAACTATCCATATACTCAGACGACACCTGCGTATACTCAATAAACAATAATCACAACAGACTCAAAAACCATATACAACAACACCTAGACTCCATAAACGAATGGACCGAAACGTGGAGCATCAAAATAAACGATGAAAAACCCAGGCAATGCTCATAAGCACTAAACGCAATAGACAAATTCCAAATTAAGATCTCAAAATGCAGTAATTAAATGGCCAGACTCTTTAAAATATCTAGGAGTAACCCTAAATAGCAAACTCTCTTTTAATAAACACATCCAAACGGAAATAAAAGAAGGCATTGCCGCCAAGCAAGCCTTCTTTCCATTAATAAACAGAAACAGCAAAATGTCACTAAAGGCTAAATTACTTCTATATAATCAAGTAATAAAGCTCAAAGTACTTTATGGAGCCATAGTGTACACCAATACACACAAAACAAACAAAAAGAAACTTTAAACTTCCAAATCAAAACACTTGGACAAATATTGAACGCACCTTGGTACGTTCGCAACATAGACATAAACAACGAACTCAAAATAGACACAATCAATAGTTACTTGGCAGGGAAACATACAAGATTCTTGGAACAAGTACACAATCACACAAACCCAATCATTAACACACTATTCAGCGGAATTACACACCCAAACAGAACAGTACATTACATAAAAGCTTACTACTTCCACCAGAACAATACACACAAGCACGCACCTACAATCACACACAAAGCATACACGGACACTTAAACAAAAAACCAATAAAAATCATAAAAATCAAAAAAAAATATCATCGTCAAATTTTCAATATTGTCCAAAACTTCTTAAAATGCTCAAAATTTTCAATATTTCCCATGGTTCGTATTTTTCAAAAATTCTAAATTCTCAAAAATTATCAAAACTGTCAAAATTTCGAAAAATTTTCAAAATTCAAATTTCCAAAAATTTTAATTTCAAAAACTCTAAATTACAGCTGGGGACGAGAGCATCGCGGGGGTGTACAGGATAAAAGGGCTGCATAGGGTAGCTCGCTGTATGGGTTCCATGCGTAGAAGTAGGGTCAGGGGGTAACTCCCCGCGTATCGTGTGCAGCCTTTCCTAAGGTGGTTGATAGGGACTTGCAGAGAAATGTGCAAAATCCAAATCATTCAGCCTCGCCTAGGTGTCTACAGCAATGTTCCTGTCTTCTCAAATCGCAAAAACCCAAAGTCTCAATCCTTCACTAACGGATTCCAAGCGTTCCTTCCTCATTACGTTTCTTCAAATACCGGAACACACATCAAGACACTACAACACAAATCCAAGGACTTCAAGCCAGTAAATCGCAAGAACGGAGCAAGAGTGCCGTCGGCACTAGCTCAAGAAAAATCTCAATAGCTAGCCGCCCGACTGTGTCGGTACGGGGGGTTCTATCCATAGATAGGGAGTCGTAAGCAGGGGTCAGTATTCGGTCCCCTACCTTTCTTAATTTATATTAACGATCTGCGTCATGCTGTACCGTTATCTCGGTTTACTCTTTTTGCGGACGACACCACCATATCCTCCGCAGTCGGATCCTGAGAACTGGTTTGGTGCAAACAAGCTAAGCCTGAGCAATGAGGCATATTTCTTGCGGATAATCAGCAGATAGCGTCAGGATCTTGGGCGTCTACCTGGACACCGGACTAGCTTGATCTTCACACATTCGCCTCTTGATTGGTAAGTTGAGTAGCAATATCTATGTACTGAGGAACTTATCACACGTTGCCGCTGACGTGCTGTGTCATAGTCATATTTCGTATGCAGTACTGACGTGGGGTCACGCAAGTGGTGGGGCACAAGTGTTTAAGCTTCAGCGTCGTGTTTTAGAGTTATTTCGGGACTCCCTTAAAGGGTTGATTGCAGAAATTCTTTTATACAAAATAAAATACTAACTTTTCTTTGGCTGGTACATTCTTGAAAACTTACTGCAGATTAAGGAAGACCTGAAGTTGTACACAACACACGAGAAAGTGAATTTTCATGATACAAGGGGTCAGGGTAACTTGGTCTCTATATACCACAGGTGGAAGTACTATCAGGACGGCCTGGGATATTAGGGTGTAAGGTTTTATAAACTTCCCTCGCATATTAAATCATTGCCCTTTTCATTGTTTAAGGGTACGGTGAAAGAGTTGCTGAACGATCTGGCTGTTTACTCATTTGAGGAGTTCCTTAACTTTGATTTTAGTACATTTTAATTGTGTAATAATGTCTTGTATATCAATGTTGTAAGTATTTACTTATGATTTTACTCTAATTTAATATTACTGCGTAATCTACTGTAACTTTATCTGCTCTTGACTTGTGTAAGTACTATTGTATTTGAGCACCAAATAAATATTTGTATTTGTATTCTTGTATCTGTATACCGACTCAACGAGAAGAAATCATACATAATTGGATATTTATTAAATATCTCCAGGATTATATAATGAAATCATTTCCTGACATTTCTAGGAAAGTGTGCACTATTTTCATTATCTACTTGGATGACTTAGGTTATTATTAATGAGGAAACTTACGCGACATTCATCCTAGCTTTTTCAATCAGGGATTTCGGCCTAATGAAGTGCCTTTTCGCCTCAGGGGCCGGTGTAGGAGGACTCGAGGCTAGACTACTGTCGAAGGTGCTATTCAGCTGTTCTAGACTAAGGCTGTCATTCGTCAGATTCGGTGAATACGTTGCAGAGCCATTTAAGTCAGTTCCGTAGCCG
Source organism: Pissodes strobi (assembly GCA_016904865.1). Taxonomy (NCBI): domain Eukaryota; kingdom Metazoa; phylum Arthropoda; class Insecta; order Coleoptera; family Curculionidae; genus Pissodes; species Pissodes strobi. The sequence goes on along the minus strand of MU182953.1, from coordinate 165,655 downwards.
TTTTTCTTCCAGGTCCCCGTCTAAAACACAAGAAATTAGTAATAGATATTTTCAAAAAAAAGCTAGTAGTCAGGGTATCAATCAAACAAATTTTATTATCACATATTAAGGTATTTACAGTAATATCAGTTTATTAATTTTACGGTCCATGGAAGCCAGGGAAGCATTGTTTTTCCTCAAAATTCTAGAAACAATGCTCCCCAATTTAACACTATTTTGTCTCACGAATAATAATTATGAAAACGAAATATTAATCTTAGTCTGAAGCAGGTTTCAGTATATATTATTTCATTTTTGTGATCCCGCCTCCAATGTCGCAATCGGCCATGGTTCATGTCGAGAAGAACAAACGGCCCATGGCCGACTTCGACATTGGAGGCTGGATCACAAAAATGAAATATATACTGATACCTGCTTCACACTAATTATTCACAGACAAAATAGTACTAAATTGGTGAACATTGTTTCTAGAATTTTAAGGGAAGCAATGCTTTCCTTGCTTCTATGGACCGCACGCCGCTGGTGGGTACTAACTTGCCTCAAGAAATATTTGATGAAACAATTCGTTTGTTGAAAACGTTCTATTTTTACGCGGATTTCTTGTCCAGGAATCCCACATAAAATATATAAATAGTGAGTAAGGCGAGTGTACAAGCTAGTTTGTTTACTTTGAAAATATTTACGTTGAAACGATGGAAAGTGATTCCTAAAAATACGGTTTCGATTTGATTTTTCTTGGTTTAATCTTTACAACACCGGTCTGGAAAGGAGGTCGTTATGTCGAGATCTGTGACGTCTACAAGTTCGGTCACGTCATCAGCCCTAATTAGGAAAGATGAAACCCGAATCCAGACTAACTTTATGATTTTCTTCTCACGGGGCCTAAACACAAAATCTGCAACTTTCAGAGTATGCGCGGTAGACGTCACACATAAATTGCTAAATAATATAATAATATATAGTAATACGTTCATAATTTACAATCCAATGTCTTATTATGAAGAGCAGCTACTTACGTTGCCAGCAGGACTGCTGATTGGGGTTGATGAGGGCGGTACTCTGGAAGGGGTGACTGGTGCACACATGAACTGCGAATTGTCCAAACTGCCCGTGCTTCCGGCAGGACTACTATTCGCTAAAATACCAAAAATAAATTAAAAACAATTACAAATCGTGCGTAACAATAAAGAACAACAAACCTATGAAAGTATTGGTGTCCGGCGGCAAGTGCCCATTCCTAGGCGTCCCGTTTTGTTCGTATTTCTTCTTTGGCATGTCTTTGTAATTGTATTTTAAGTGATTCGGTTCCAGGGGCTTGCAAAACGAAAGCTCCTCGGGATGCCTAATTCCCAATTCTTTGCACACGTGCACCACGGCGGAAAAGGTTTTTATTGAAAAATCCACTCTCATATCGAGATATCTACAAAAAAAACTTTCAAAATAAAGATGCATGGAATCATAAATAATGTAGATGACTGACGCAATGAGGGAACTATCGATGGAAACATACGGCATTTACATTACATTATACATAATATATACTTCTATCTATCTTTATATATGAGAGAATACATGGAGTAATAGAGTACTGGTACTAAAAATAAATTGATTATCAGCTCATTCAAATTTAGAAAATGATGTATTCGTGTATTACCTAAGATCGGGCAATTGCACCTTCAAACTTTTGTGCATCGGAGTGAAATGCAACAAGGCGTCCGCGTGCACTCCGCATTGGTCCAACGTGGACCTCGTCCTGGTCAACCATATATTCTGCTCGGGCCACCAGAGGGCGTGGTCCGACCAATCCATTGAAATTTCTGAAATAAAAATAATATATATTAAAAAATGCCTCTATAGAATTTCGATTCCGGTCGTGCGAGAATATGAAATAAGTTGCCAAGAAAGGCAAGTTACAAAGGCCTGCAAAAACTCCAGATATGGCTCCGCTTGAAGCATTCCTCTGATTAAAAACGGTAGTTTGTCCCGAATTCATTCACGTATACAGAAATGGGATAGTTCAAGAATGCAGTGAAACAGATTCGGAAACGATGACGTTAAAGGCTCCGTAAATTATTAAATAAACGATGCCTCTCTAATTGGCGCTTCGCAACCAACAATCCCATAAGAAAATCCGGCCGGATATCCTCCGAATCGACACTTACAAATCTTAAATTACAATGTACGAATATTCGTCTTTTTATCAATAAGAGTGCGACATGACATCATTATTGGGGGACTCGCGATTGTGTGCGTTGAATACAAAGAAATATAATATACATTTGATATTCTTTTTGCGTTATACTATACGCACAAATGATACAGAAAATAGTCGCTATTATAACAGTGAGAAACTTTTAAAAGACTTCCAAATTAAGATTTATAACGCTTTCATTGTGGGGCAGACCTAAGAGTTTGCTTACCAGAGAGAAACAGAGAAAGGGATAAGAGTGGGTAACAGAAAAAATCTTGGGACTGATTGAACAGCGAAGACATCGTAAGACAAAATGCAGACAAAAGTATAATGAAGTACACAAACAAATCAGAAACGAAATAAGGACAGGGAAAGAAACTTTTTATGAAAGAAAATGCGAGGAAATTGAAGAACTGCAACTAAAACATGACATTTTTAACCTACATAAAAAGGTAAAGGAATTGGCATGTATACAGAAACGGAAGCATCCCAACCCAAGTAACACATGGATGGCGCTTTATATCAGAATTGCTTTAAAAATGATTTATAAGTGCTTTATTTATGACAATATGGAGTTATTGCAGAATCTCAGATTACCAATTTGCTTAAATGATATTTTGGTTCTTTAATTTAGTTCTTTAAGCGGTTTAAGAACGTAATTTGAGAGCTGCTATAAAGTAGCTTTTTAATTGTTCTATAAAGACATTCATTATGACTTTTAAGCTATATACTTGCTTTGTAAACATGCCTAAGATCCTTTTATACAGATAAATGATATCTTTATAGATGCTTTATAATAGCATATTGTGCAACAAGTGCTGAAAATAAAAGTTTTCACACGAATGAGACAGTTTGGTGACACGAGCCGTAGGCGAGTGTCATAAAGTCTCATGAGTGTGAAAAGTCTTTTCAGCACGTGTAGCACACCATACTTTTTCTGCAACTGCTATAGACAGGGTGCCCCACTGGGAGTGTGGTAGAAAATTACATGTTATATGGGAAACTTTTTTATTATTGATTTATCAGGAATGAAAGAAGCTACGTGAGTAAGAGATTCTCGCTAAACTATAACTAGGGTCACAGTCCTAAAATGGGGCCACCGGTGTGGTGTCCCTATTTTCCAAATATTTTGAATAACAGGCTCCGGGGGCGAAGCCCTAAAATGAAGCCGCAGGGGGGCGAAACCCTAGAATGGGGTCTACGGTACGGGAGTTTCATTTTTTACAGATTTAGGAATGGAGCCGCCGGGGCAAAGCCTTAAAATTGGGCCAAAGCCTTAAAAAGGGCCCCTGGTATGAGAGTCCCATTTTCTACAGTTTTTCCACAAGGGGCTCCTGGGGGGTGAAGCCCTAAAATTGGGCCTTCTTTTTTAGAGATCTGGACCTCTCAGGGCGAAGCTCTAAAACGAAGACGAAGTCCTTTAATCTAAATACCCGAATAAGAGTGCGAAATGTCCAGTTTTCAAGACCAGTTGTTAGTGCGTTTTTGTCTATTTTCAGAGCAGACGTAGAAAAAGATTATTTAAACGCTTATATGTCATTTAAAGGGACATATTACCTGTTTAATCAAAATGGCATCGTGAAATACCACTACAAAGGATGTTAAGAATTTTTGTCTTTCAACGTTTCTATAGAGAGTATATTTAGTGTTTTAGTTGTGTTCCACTTAATAATTTGCTGTCAAGATGATTAAAAATGACAACTTTAAGAACTGGAAAAAGCTGGAGAAATCTGGACATTTTGGCGCTTTATATCCGAATTGCTTTAAAAATTATTTACAAGTGCTTCATTTATGACTATATGGAGTTATTGATTGCAGAGTCTCAGATTACCAATTTGCTTAAATTATATTTTGGTTCTTTAATTTAGTTCTTTAAGCGGTTTAAGAACGTAATTTGAGAGCTGCTAAAAAGTAGATTTTTAATTGTTCTATAAAGACATTCATTATGACTTTTAAGCTGTATACTTGCTTTGTAAACATGTCTAAGATCCTTTTATACAGACAAAAAATAAAAAAGAAATCTGGATATTTTACATAGGATGGCGCTTTATATCCGAATTGCTTTAAAAATGGTTTATAAGTGCTTCATTTATGACTATATGGAGTTATTGCAGAATCTCAGATTACCAATTTGCTTAAATGATATATTGGATCTTTAATTTAGTTCTTTAAGCGGTTTAAGAACGTAATTTGAGAGCTGCAATAAAGTAACTTTTTAATTGTTCTATAAAGACATTCATTATGACTTTTAAGCTATAACCTTGCTTTGTAAACATGCCTAGATCCTCTTATACAGACAAATGATACCTTTATAGATGCTTTATAAAGATTATTTAAACGCTTATAGGCCATTTAAAGGGACAGATTACCTGTTTAAGCAAAATGGCGTCGTGAAATACCAATACACAGGATGTTAAGAATTTTTGTTAGCTACTCAATATTGTTAACTTAAATCTAATGTTGATAGATGAAACGGCATTTTATTAGAAAACAAAATTGGGTTTTGGTAGTAAATTAATACATTCTATTCATCAAAATTATTAGAATTCATATAAAACACTTGTTTCCGATCAATTTATTAAAAAATTATTGATTTTTATGAAAAAAAAGTTATGAAAATAATTTCTAAAAATAAAAAAAATGGTCAATTTTCTAAATTTTGATGGCGAGTAGTAATTTTACCAGGTAGCATTATTACATAATTACAATAAAATTTGTCTGGCATGTCGTTTTTAGGTACTCCCGCCTGCCCTCAATAGCTTTTTATACATAACTCGTTCAAATAATTCCATATCCTGTAGACGCCAATCTGAATGGCTATTCCTACAACTTCTATAATTATCAAAATGTCTGTTTGAGTTTGAGTTTTAGAGGAGTAGGAGATATTCCTGTAACCATTTTGCAATCTAGAAGATATAATGAGGCGGTAACTCTTTCCAAATATATAAAAGTTATATAAGGCATATTTAATCGCGTAAATTGCATTTATGTCGTTTTTAAAAAACCGTTACATAAGCTCCATATAATAATACTTACACAGCATTATTGGATTTTAAGAGCCAGTTTAACTTCACTATATAGATGCTTTATATGTTCTTTATAATGGTGATGGTAAGCGCTATACTTAGTTCAAGAAGTTATATAGTGGCTATATATTAGGCATATATACGTGTTAAAAGAGTTATATAGAAGTATTATAGAATAGTTTTTTTGGAGCATTTAGTTACACTTTTATAAAATAGCTGAGTAAAGTAGTCCCTTTAAGACAAATAGCAGCCATATACGTAATATATAATTGATTATCTTACCTTTTATAGCATCGTTTTACTCTATAAACGAGTGATATAAACGTTTGTTTAACCTTTATAAATCTTTTTGTGTTACTTGGGAATCTATTATGCAACGCAAATGCATGGAGAAATAATAACCGATCTAAAACAAAAGCTTATAACTTGGAAGAATTATGTAGAAGAATTGTTCGACGCTGAAAGACAAGAACATAATATAAATAGCATACAAGGCGACGAAGGACCAGAAATAACTAAAGAAGAAATACTATACGCTATAAAAACAATTAAGAATGGTAAATCACCGGGTCCAGACGGGCTTACATCGGAACTTCTCCTTGTGGATGGTGATTCAGTGAATACTCTAGTCGACCTTTTTAACTGCATCTACAAAACAGGAAAAATACCAAAGGAATGGCTCCTGTCAACTTTTGTCGCCATACCAAAAAAGGCTAATGCAAAACAGTGCACTGACAATCGCACAATAAGCCTAATGGGACACACATTAAGAGTATTCCTCAAAGTGATTCACACAATGAATTCACAGAAACCTAGATGTGGATATTGGTGATACTCAATTCGGATTTCGGAACGGACTTGGAACAAGAGAAGCACTATTAATGTCATGTGCCGTCTAGATATTTATTTATTAAATATCACAAACAATAGCCAAAGTGGCTGGTGGTTGTACATATACATACCTATTTAAAATAAATCATACAATCACAAAAAATTAAAAATTTACATAATATCTTACAAAGTATCACACTATGCCTTCTACAATACTTAAAACATTTTTACAATAATGTGAGTAAATTTAACTTTATACTACATTAATATTAATTTTATTCTTGAAGGAGTAGAGACTGGGGAAACCATCATGGAATATAGATTTGTCCAGAAGGTTCCACATCTTCACTCCCACACTCAATGGTGAGTAAAATCCTATATTAGTTCTAGTTCTAGGAGGATCAATCTTAAATTCATGATCATTTCTGCCTATATAGGTAGGTGGATGCAGTGCACTTTTCAAAGCAAACAAGGATGGAACACCAGACTGTACCTTGTGTATCATCAGTCTTAGATAATTTTCTCTGCGTTGATGCAAAGTAGGCGATTTTAAATTACTTAATGCCAGAGAAGGGCTGAAATCTCATCCAAAGGTCAGATAAACCCAACGTACAGCTCTCCTTTGGACCATTTCCACCTCATTTCTAAGGCCCAACTGGTTTGGATGCCACACTGTAGGACAGTATTCAAGAACAGGCCGAACATAAGTTAGATAGGCCTTTGCTCGAGCGTCTCTAGAAGCTTTCTTTAAGTTCCTTATAACGAATCCTAAAATTCGGTATGCATCTCTAACCAGACTGTTGATATGGGATTCCCAGTGAAGATTAGGTGAGAGTTCAATTCCCAAATATTTTAGAGTATTTACTGAGACAATAATATTGTTATAGAGATCTTATACTCAAAATGGACCTTCTTTTTGCGATGATTGTGAGATAAATTGGCTTTTAGAGATATTTAGCTTCATTGCATAGAAGCCATGCTTCGAAAATTTTGGAACCACAAAATAACCCTTTTATCAATATTTAAGTTGGAAAATTTAGCCATCAACTTATCATGAGGCACCACATCAAATGCCTTTTTAAAATCCAATGCAATAGCATCAACCTAGCAATTAGTCTCAAGTGACTGAATTAAATCATGTGTGAAGGAAAGAAGGGCTGTTTCACAAAAGTATGAGGGTCTAAAGCCATATTGTCTATTATAGAAAAAATTTGATTGATCTAGTTGCTCTCTTATATATTTACAAATTATTTGCTCAAATATTTTACAACACACAGATGTAAGACTAATAGGCCTGCAATTTGTTGGGTCACATTTTTTACCAGCCTTATGCAATGGAATTACAATGGCTCCCTTCCAGTCACTGGGTAATCAAGAGTTATTCAAACTGATATCGAACAATACTTTTAGGTAAGAACTAATACTTTCAGTTGTTAACTTCAGCAGGCCACTGCATAGACCATCACAGGTCCCTCTGTAAAGCTACATTTACATTTTCTTAAACACCTGACTATTTCTCCCCTGGTAAACTGAAAAAGCGTAGTATCTGCAGGTCCTACAAGGGAATCTCTAGAAAAACCAACAAAATCTGTATTTTTCCTAGAAAAATTTGTGCAAAAATAATCATTAAGAACATTAGCCTTATCAGCCGAAGTTGAGTGGACTCTGTCACCGGCAATCAGGTATGTTAGATTTCTGGTAGAACCCTTCTTAGATGAAATATAATTATATACTTTTTTCCACTGATGAGATTTATTGTTCTGGTCAAATCATTTTAGTAAATATTCTTTCTCAGCAGTATATTTTTCCTTATTTAATTTTCTACGTAGCTGCCGGAATTTATCTGTATAACATTGACCCCTCTTGCGATATTTATGAACAACTCTACATTTCCTTTTTAGTATTTTTATTTACGCTTAGGTATAAATAGCTCTCTGGCTTTCAATAAAATATTCTTAAACTCCAGCCACCTGGTCTCTATATTTCCAGGTTTTTGCGCCCATTCTCCAAACCTGTTGCTAATATAAGCATTCAATAAATTTACATTTGCTTTTTTGTAATTAAAATATAATTTAGTGAGATTAAGTTTATCTGTTTGGGTTTCTAGCCTTAATAGACCAGCCTTATGATCCCCAATACCATAATCCACAAAATCAGAATCAATATATATTATATGCTTCATTGACTATAACAAAGCGTTCGATAAAGTACGTCACGATCATCTAATGAGACTGCTGGTAGAAAAAGGCTTGGATACAAGGGACATCAGGATTATTTCCAAGATTTACTATAAACAAAAAGCGAATATTCGAATAGTGCAAGAGACAACGGAGAAAATAGAGATTAAGAAAGGCGTAAGACAGGGATATATACTCTCACCAATCTTATTCAATCTATACTCAGAAGACATCATAAACAGAGCCCTTTCAGAGCAAGATATAGGCACTAAAATAAATGGCGTCCCAATAAACAACTTAAGATATGTGATGACACGGTTGAAATTGCAGAAACTCTAGAAAATCTTCAGATACTAACTAACAGAATAGTAGAATGCAGTGAAGAATACGGATTATCACTTAACATCAGCAAAACAAAAATAATGGTGGTATCTAAATCACCACAAAACTTCCCTGACATAACCGTACATGGTCAAAAAATTGAACGTGTGAGAAAATATACTGTTATCAACGAAAATAATGATAGCTCTGAAGAAATCAGGATCAGAATGGAAAAAGCTAGAGTCACATTTACTAAAATGAAGAAGGTGTTCTGCGGACGAGATCTAAGCCTTAAGCTTAAAATTCGCCTTGTGAGATGTTACGTGCTGTCGGTTCTTTTCTACGGAATGGAAGCGTGAACATTGAAAAAGATCGATAGCAAGAGGTCAAGAGGATAGAAGCATTTGAAATGTGGATGTACCGTAGAATACTGAGAATATCGTGGACAGAGAGAGTGACAAATATGTGGAGGTTTTGCGAAGAATGCAGAAAGAGAATGAATTGATACTTACTATTAAGAAGCGCAAACTGCAATACTTGGGACATGTTATGAGGGGCGATAAATACCAGTTACTGCAACTTATTATCCAGGGGAAAATAATGGGCAAAAGATCCATAGGAAGAAGAAGGAATTGATGGATGAAGAACTTCAGAGAATGGTACAATTACAACAACTGCCAACTGTTTAGATCTGCAGTATCAAAAATACGCATAGCTTAGATGATAGCTAAACTTCGGAACGAAGACGGCACCTAAAGAAGAAGAAGATAGGCATCTATCTCTTGGTAGCTTTACCATGGACATAAATACTATCCATTTTTTGAGCAAAATGAGTTTTCATATTCTTGCAGTTTTAAATTCTGAATTTTTCAGCGCATACCGCACACCGACCTCCATTAGGTCGGTGATGCCGCATAACAGCTCTATAAAAGTGTAGTGTATAATTGGTTGCCTATATTGGACAAATGCATATACCTATTTAATACTCCTAAATATATTGACTAATGTGCTAAAATCAATTACCTAAGTCAAATATCGTTATAAACAAATCAAAATACTTTGCATAGACCCAAGAATCGTAAACTCTAATTACGATTCTTGACATAGACCAGTCAAGTCCATTAATTTTTCCTCTTTTTCTCATTTGTCTTTTTGAAATGAATACTTCTTTCTCTCTTATGGTTTCGGTGATTTTGACTGTTCGAGTCGCGATTGAATCAGGCTTCTAGAGGACTCCTACCCGTTTTACACTATAACAGATTTTCTATTATGTGCTATATACATTTGGAACCCCTTTGGGCTTACTATATAAATTCACGTTGTCTATTAAAATGCTTAGGTTATTTGGTGATTTGTCTTATTTACGGCATTAGTTTGGTTATGTTATTGTTATGATTTATATTGCCTATTTCAAAAGCATACCTACTTTCAATCATATATAAACACATTGAGACTCATAGGCAACCAGCATTACTCGCAGTGCTTACATATTATATATTCGCAGTGTATTTGGATCCATAGGCTCATTTTTTGAAATGAAAACTTCTTTAGGCGCGTTCAGCACACTTTCACATGGGTAGTGAATAAGACTGAGTGATCACGCTCGCATGATGCTAAAAAACAGTCAGCGAAGCTATTTCAGTTACCAAAACCTATTGTTATTTTTCTCGGAAACGGCTGCGAGTGGTTCTTTACCTCAATGTGACTAGCCTCAATTATCTTCTTGGTATAGTTACCACGAGATTAATATATCGTGTCTAAGCCTAGTTATAGCTAATACAACGTGCCTCATCGATAGTCATGTAACGAAGAAAGTTTTTAACAGTAAATTAGTGAATTGTTGCCACATGAATGGGAAACAAATAAAAGAGTTCTGTTGCATAAAATACCGACAATTTAGTGGTTTTATGGTTCAATATCTGGGTTGATTTGATAAAAACTAGATTTTGGCAAACCGTTGATAACAATATTAATACTTTCGGTCAGCAGTCCGGTTTCCTATTACTAAACCAGTTTATTTTGAATAATTATGTCATTAATTTGCTTAATTGTTGTTGGTTCAAAAGTCGTAATGCGTGCGTAACCTTGCCTTGCGATGTGTTCTGCATTTGTCACGCAACACATATTATCTGGCGCTATTTTACGATTTAATTGAGATTTTAGATAAATCATATGAATTTATAATTGTATTTAAAAGTAATGGATAATTAAAAAGCAAATATAGATTATGTCATGTCATAAACTTGATTTGTTACACGCTCCAGATTTTCTAATACCTACCTAAACACAAAGAGGAACTGTTTTAGAGATTGCTAAATTAATGATAAATTACAACGAGTTTCGTATGCGAATTATACCGTATGTACTCTAAGTTGTCTGACCACAAAAACATGGTCTTTCGGATAAACTTTTATCATTACAACAGAAATTTCTTTTAAAATTTACTTGATAACCATACGCATTCGTTTTTGGGTATGACGTGTCGTTTTTCAGTAAAGTTTATCTGAAAACGAGAAAAAATAGTATATTGTGCAACAAGTGCTGAAAATAAGACTTTTCACACGAATGATACAGTTTGGTGACACGAGCCGTAAGCGAGTGTCATAAAGTTTCATGAGTGTGAAAAGTTTTTTCAGCACGTGTAGCACACTATACTTTTTCTACGACTGCTACATAAAGGGTGCTCCACTGAAAAAGGGACCCCGGGGGCAAAGCCCTAAAATGAGGCCTTAGGGGGCGCAACCCTAGAATGGAGCCTATGGTACGGGAGTCCAATTTTTTACACATGTAGAAATGGGGCGAAGCCCTCAAATTGGGCCCCAAGCCTTAAAAGGGGGCCCTTGGTATGAGAGTCCCATTTTCTACAGTTTTGCAAAAAGGGGCTCCTGGGGGGGGGGGGGGGTGAAGCCCTAGAAATAGGCCCCCTTTTTTAGAGATCTGGGAATGGGACCTCTGAAGACGAAGCTCTAAAACGATGACGAAGCCCTTTAATCTAAATACCCGAATAAGCGTGTATACTTTGCACACGCCGTGTGCAAAGTATACTTTTCACACGATGTTTGAAATGTCCAGTTTTCAAGAGCAGTTGTTGGTGCGTTTTTGTCTATTTTCAGGGCAGTAGTAGAAAAAGATAGTTTTGCAATTTTATGACTAATTTTTTGATTAACTATGTTCTAGGATGAAAGCAAAAGATTACTAAATCAAGCTATTTAGGTATTCACTCGCTGCTTTCTCTGTATGTAGCCAACGAAATTTGGCATTGTGAAGAGCAGTTTTTGAAGTGAAAACTTCTATAAGCACGTTTTCCCCTGGATAGTAAATTAAACTGAGCCGTCAGGTAACGCGTTATGTAACGCTCATTCGGAGATTTTTACGTTATTTACCTCCACATTTTTTAAGTTTTGGCCGGTGCCGAATCACAGGTCCAGCATCTAACCACATCCGCGTCTATACACAGGAATATTACTTTGGCTCCCTGGCTTCCGCATGCGCAGAATACGAGTGACGAATCAATCAACGCCACCTACACTACAAATACCTCAATTACCAATGTCATTACGATGCAGCGCGTTCTTTCCTAGCGGCCTAGTGGTGTAGTGGTTAGAGCATTTGCTTGTCATGTGGGCGGCGTGGGTTCGATTCCCGTCGGGGGCAATGTGTTTTTTTTCTACCTTTTTTTAAGATTAAGTTTGCTTTTTTATAATTTGGTTTAGCTTGGGTTAGTTTCAGTTAGTTCGGTTAGTAAGATTATGTTTCCTTTTTTTTTATTTGGGTTACTTTGGGTTAGTTTCAGTTAGTTGGGTTAGTAAGATTATGTTTGCTTTTTTTTAATTTGGGTTAGCTTGGCTTAGTTTCAGTTAGTTTTGTTTGGTTGCGCCCCGGACCGAACGAAGCGAGCGGAGGGCCATGCGTGAAGTCCTAGACACTTATAAACGAACACACCCATACTCTGCGCATGCGGAAGCCAGGTGGCCAAAGTAATATTCCTGTGTGTAGACACGAGTTCTAACCACTGAACCACCAGAGCAGAGCATTTCCAGCCAGACAATTCATTGCACCACGAAGACATCGGTAAACTGAAGGCTGATTAGGTGCCGTGCTAGGTCTAGCTGTAAATCTTTACCATGGACATAAATATTATTCATTTTTTTAGCAAAATGAGTTAAGTACATATTTTCGCAGTTTTAAATTTAGAATTTTCCAGCGAACTCGTATAACACAGCTCTATACGATTTAGGTATTAATGTCGAAACTGTAGTGTATAATTTGTTGCCTATATTGGACTACTATGCCAAAACCGGTTAAGCCAAATATCATCATAAAAAATCAAAATACTTTGCATAGACCTAAGAATCGTAAACTCTAATTACGATTCTTGGCATAGACATTGTTTATCCATATCAATGGCATAGACCAGTCAAGTCCATATTGTTCCTTTTTCTCGTTTATCTTTTTGAAGTGAATACGTCTTTCTCTCTCGTGGTCGTGGTAATGTAGGTGGCTTTGTTTTGACTATTCGAGTACAGTGGCTTTATAAAAGCCACTGTATGTTCGAGCAATGGCACCTGCTACTAGGTGGCGTTGGTTCGAGTAGCGATTGAATCGGACGCATTTAAAGATCCTTTACACAAATAGTGCACTATGTAAAAATCGACCTCTTCTATTGGTCGATCCATCTCGTATTACGATATGTCTGCGTGATGCAATCGATTTCTATCAAGAGCTCTTGTGATGTAGAGGTTTAGATCGTTGGGTCTCACCTGGAAAACGTGGGTTCGAACCCCGTTCCTTTTTTTATATATTTTTTAAGATTATGTTTCTAAACAGCTTTTTTTTCTTGATTTTGGTTATGTCTTGGGTTAGATTGGGTTAGCACCTGGTTAGTTTCCTTTTCTTGAGCCCCCGTAGCGAGCGAAGCGAGCGGAGGGCCATGTGGATCGACCAATGGGAAAGGCCGATTTTTATATAGTGCACTGTTTGT
>MU182953.1:59169-122128 GCA_016904865.1 Pissodes strobi | reverse complement strand
GACAGGGTGATATTTGTTTAGTAGCTTATGCATTTTAGTAGATTACACGTTCCCCCGCCCTCTAAATGTTGGTCCCCAACATTAATGCGACCGCTATAGCTCAAAAAAGAAAGACCTCAATTCGAAAAACTTGCCGCATAATACTATGTGATATTACAATTTATAGAACATAAAAAAATATCCATCAGTGGTCTTGTTACTTTCTGGATCCAGGCTGATCCTTAGTAACTCCCTCTAGCCTCCACTGCAGTCTATATGTCTTAGCATTGACATACCATTGAACTGTTTGAGGGTATCATAAGTAAGAGCCTGCTGGAGAGACTAGTATGGACATCCACTGGTGCTTGGTACATAAAATAAAAAAAAGAAACATATTTTTATAAATTGTCTTTGAAATTTTATACTTAACTCTAATTCTAGATTAACAGAGAACAAGTAGAGTGTATAATTCCCCACTTAGTATTTTGCATATTTGAAATATCTATTCGACAATCAACGCTTGTTTGCATAATTGCTATAGTTACAGCTAACAGGGAATGCGTCCATCCCCCGCTAGTTGAACTTTGCTTTCTAATTATAAACAATTTTAATTCTAGAGTTACTAGGGAGATAGTTTATAGCACTTATTTCTATAATTATTTACATTACTTAATTCAAATAAATCGATCCTGTTTTTAATATTACCCGACTATATTTACATGGAACTTATTTATGTATACAGATGGGCTTGATTTCCCATATTAAATTTAACTATATTACCCATGTTGCAAAAAAAGATTAATTATATCTTATTAAATTATTTTGTACATCTAACAGTATATTATTTAAATGCGGTCCTGTGTACGAGACTAATATTTACTCCCTGCATTTTATGTCTTTAATTATAGCAGTTTATTAGACTCAGTAATACTTGTTGACTTATACAAAAATCGGCTGACTTTTTATAGTCTCTTAATCATCGACGTATTTATGCTTGCTGACCATGTTTATATTTAAAATTGTTTATCTGTACACAATTTACCGATGTTAGTTCCATGAAATATCGTACTGTCAATTATTCTAATATGTAACATTAATAAACAAAAGGTATCTTATACTTTACGCTACAATATTTTCTGTCTTCTGGCTAGTCCCTCACTTCTTGGTGGCTAGATGGCGCCCTTTGAAAACTGCAGAGAAAGTATCCATCTTTGCTTCGTGTCCCTTGTTGAGTATCGATATGTCTGCCCCATCTCTACTTGAACGAGTATTCGCCGAGTTGTTCTGGTGCTTTCTTCGTCTTTTTTTTTCGACTGGTACCCCTGTCAATTCGTCGACCTCGAACTGTTTGACCTCTGGGAAATTGCTATGATTGTCATTTCTTTCTACGGTGAATAGTGACGGTGGCGTTTTTTGCATTGTGTATCGCCTAGACCAAATAAGTTATCATTAAAATTTCTTACATTGATATAATGACGAAGATTTGTGTTTGATTTTGCACCTTTTGGTCGGTTTTATGTTCCTGCCGAATGCAGTTTTTGCAATGTGACCAGGGATTTGCCTATGAAGTTTGAATCTTGGCAGGTACTTTGAAGCGAAAAGGTAAGTGTTGTATTTCCTATAATCATTATCTTTGGGCTCTTTGAAAATAAGAATAAATGCTAGAGCATATAAAAACTCTAATCCAAGGGTGTTTGATGCATGAGTTTGAATTTCTTGGAAACATTTCGCGTGACTGAGTTTGAGGTTAGAAAAATGCGTGGTAAGGGTAAATGACCTTTTTCGCCATGTACTCCATGTGGGGCTTGAATATTGACAAGAAAAATTTTATCAATGATTATTCATTCCATTCCAAGCTGTAGATGACGTGTATTACTGCTAGTTTAACATGGAAGTGGTTATGAGAAGACTAATTATAGCTTTTTTTAGGTTACGGAAGCATGGAATAGGAATAATAAGAGTCCCTGGAACTTAATTGCTTATGGTCTGGCCGAACTGTCATTGCTGGCTGCTTTGGCACGACATGTTCCAGTTTTCCCCAGTTTGTCCATGGAATGGGTTTCGTCATAGCTACTGGATCCTCACGTCTTCTTTCTACAACTGTAGGTAAGTCGCTATATTTTATTGTCTAGCTTTAGTTTTATTCATGTTTGTTGTCTCGTCTTTTGATAATTATTTTCAGTTTCTGCCAGATATTGCATGCCCTGCTGCTGCTGTTTTCATTGTTGTGTTATAATTTATATCTGACTACAAATATCTCACAATATTTAGATATCTTTTGAGATTGTAATGCTCTTTTCTCAGCTTTTTTTTACATTTTTCTTAAGCAATTCTTCGCTTTTTAGGTCTGAATTCTTGCAGTATTTGGAGACTTCTGTCGTAACTGGATAGCTCTACAACTGGTTCCTGAGTACTCGATTGACTGCTGTCGTCTGTGCACATCTGTACCTTCTGAGATGATTGAACCAAACTCGCAAGGATCTGGTAAATTGGTAAATTGATATTTATATCTTCTTGATATATATACATTGTTTCTCTATACGCCTATATCTATTCTAATTTCTTTATATTACATTGCCATATCTTAGGTTTCCTTATTCTTTACTTAATCTGTACTTTATTCTATCTCTTCCGTATTTACTACTTTCTTAAACATGTATGCTTTATTTTTAAACTCGTATTATATACATATCTTTATATATTTCCTCAGTTGTTTCAACTTCTGTATGCTTCTAAACAACTTTCTCTTATTATTTGTCTAATGTTTTCACCTTATGTATGCAACTCTTTTTCCATACTTTATGTGAACACTTTATTCTATGTATTTTCATGCTTATCATTACATGACTAGTTACTTCATTATTTCCTTATCTATCTATGCTTCATTATGTGACTAGCTTTATGTACAAAATATAGGACATTATAATATTATTTATATAACCATGTATGCTATTTTTTAAACACATTGTATAAACATGTTTTGCTTATATATTTCTCCATTATTTCACCTTATGTATGCTTTACATACACAACTTTTGCTTATATATTTCCTCACTATGTATGCTTCTTCTTAAAACATCTTCTATATTTTTTCTCACTTTACATAAACAACTTTTCAACTTGTGTATGCCTCTTCTATATTCTTCATGCTTTACGTAAACATTTCTTACTTATGTAAACATTTTATCTGAACTTCTGCGGTACCAAAATTTTTGCTAACATCCTTACTGTCAGTATAGCTATTTCAGTCCGTATGCTCCAATTTCCAATGCCTAAATTATTTGCTTATCATTAAGACTGTTGCAGTCTTATTTAGGCCGGAAAACACTTTACTTTATACTCCTTCCTCGTATACACATATATTTCTCCTGTATATACTCTCAATACACAATTTTAATGGCAACTCAGTTTTCCTGCTTTTCTCGAATATGATAATCCTGCAACTGGGCCATTTACTTGTGCTTTATTATGAATATCTTCAACTTATTTTCACCTATTTATTTTGCATACATAGTTTACTAATCTTCTCATTAATATTCACTTAACACGACTTATTCTAGATTCTTTTTTCTTCATAACTCCTTCTATGTACTATGCTATGTGTATTGTCTATATATAGTTCCTTAACCTCCTAAGTGTTTTTATCTATATATTTGTCTTAATAACACTTGGGTATATATTATGCTTATTTATGTTTCACTATGTACAACTTTTATTTACATTGAGACTATGATCCCACCTCCCATTTTTGTTTTTGCTTGTTTGTTCTTTAGTTTCTTATATTACTTGTATACTTGTTCCATATATTAAATTTTATTTTCCTTATCCTTGTCGTTTTCACTAGTTTCTCCTGCTTCTTGCTCCATTGTTTCCTTTAGTTTCTCCTATACAAATCTGTTGTATTGCCCCATTTTAATTTAACAATCAGTTGTATTTAATTTATTATCTTTTTCCTTGCAGATACGGACCTGGCCTTGGTCACACCATGCGGTTCTATTCTTGACCTTTCCCAACTAGCGGTGGCGCTTGGATTCAATGGCCTTGCAGCTTTTAGCGTCCGACGCAAGATGGCAACGTGTATGCAGCAATGGACGTAGCTTGAACGCGCATAGTTTAAAATTGCCTTATATTGTAAATAAAAATGTTTGAGTTTCATTAGTTTTATTTGCCCAACAACATTGCGCGAATGATTACAGGCGCGTGATTTGAATTTTTCAATTATAATTTAATTGTTTTTCTTGACCTATCATTTTTCTAACGTAAATTACGGCACGTCTCTACCACGTGGTTCTAATATCAATGACGTCGTCTATTGCGAAACGACTTGACGATAAAATGTTCACGATGTCTCTTGTCAAAAAATGTAATAAGATGGCGACTTGTACCCGAGTACTAGGTCGCGCATGATTTGAGAGCGAGAGCAAGAGCTGTTTATAAAGTTCTTTGTTAATTGTATTATAATTTTATAGTTTTTCTTAAGAGTTGGGTTTTATTTAAGAGCACTAAGAGCTTTCACTAAACTTTTTAAGTGACTATTTAGACACTTGTCTTTCTGAACACTCTGACAAACTTCTTGTCAAGACTTTACTATGGAGGTTGTGCAACCTCTGGTCCTAGCAGTCGTCAAATGGCTAACCGGTACCAGGTTGGGTAGGAAAGGAATGGAACCTAAAGCAGTCGTATGACTAACTTTAGGAGCGGATAGAACCCAGAAGGCAGTCGTCAAGTGACTAACCTTGGGAGCTGGAGGTGAGATCAATGTCTACCGAACTGAGGGTTCGGTAGCGTATTTATATAAAACAAAGTGATGATCATTGCATGCATAAGGTTCAAAGTCGCTCCCGTTGATTGCTCGCGTTGTTTATAGTTTGCCTTTAATGTTTATATAACAATCTCCAAGTTCAAGTTCAAACTTTCGACAGGGTGATATTTGTTTAGTAGCTTATGCATTTTAGTAGATTACAATATACAAAAAAAAGTTGGAACTGTACAAAAAGAAGTTGGAAATGTGCAAAAAGAAGTAGAAGTACAGAAAGAAATGAAGAATCTACAAGCAGAAGTTACCAGGATTATTAAGGACCCACCGAGAGGGTATTCGCCACAGGACAACATATCAAACCTAGGACGGTCAAACATCCTGACAATGTACAAAAGACATTTTGAAGCCGCTGCTGTTGCCAACGGTTGGAATAATGACAAAGACAAAGAAATTTATTGGTGTTAAAACAAAGTTTACACAAGTCAAAAGTGGAATCTAACAATAATAAATGTGAACAAGTAAAGATAACTATGTTGAACTAAGCTTCTATAAGTATATTAGACCAGATCATAGAAATTGTTATTTAAGTACTCTAGGAAACTGTAGAAACATTTGGAAGTTAGGTAATTTTTTATTCTTGTTTTGAATTCTTTTCGTGTCAATGATCTTATATGATGTGGTAACTTATTGAAAAACATAGGCCCATGAAAAGATGTACCAGTTTTCATGCGATGTATCCTATGGAAGTCAGTGTATCTATTAAAGTTATTTCTAGTTGGATATGAATGTATATCTTTGTGGGTCTCATAGGTGTTGCTGAACATTTTGACATGCAGAGACAATGAAAAATATACATGCACGGAATAGTTAAGACTTTAAGCTTAATAAATGCGTCCTTGCAGTCAGCTCTATATTCCAGACCATCCACTATTCTGATCGCCCTTCTTTGTAGAGAAAAAACACGATCCATGCTAGACGCGTGGCCCCAAACCAAAATTCCATAAGCAATCATGGACTGGACGCAAGCAAAGCATACCGACAATGCAACTCTAGGGGAAACACATTGTGTAAGATTCCGAAGTGCAAATACACCTGACGCTACTTTAGAGCATAGTTGATCGATGTGGGCATGCCATAGCAGTTTAGGGTCTATTTTCATTCCCAAAAAGCTAACTGGATCATTGGAGATGTTAACGTTAATTTTGCGAGTTAAAATAAATAATTGTTGATTTTTAGATTCATTCAAACAAAGCTGGTTTGCGGTAAACCAGTCTGCAATCCTTGACTGCGTCTCACCAAGATCCTTCTGCAATTTGTCAATTTCCTTTGCTCTTTTAATAACGGTCGTGTCATCCGCAAAAATAATGAAATCCGCACTGGGGTTACTACCCATCAGGTCATTTATATATACCAAAAACAGCAACGGCCCCAGGACCGATCCCTGCGGAACACCGTATTTAACTTTACGAAACTCAGAGCTTATACCATTACTCTCAACTATTTGTGTTCTTTCAGAAAGGTAAGACTTCAATAATTTAATACTAGAAGGAGAGAAGTTGTAGTATTTCAGTTTCATCGCAAGTAGGTCAAATGAGATACAGTCAAACGCTTTACTTAGATCGCAAAAGGCAGCCCCAGTTATACAACCATCTTCTAAGCCATCACTTACTAAATCAACAAACTCATTAACGGCCATGGTAGTGGATTTTTCGCTTCTAAAACCAAATTGACTCCTGTTAAAAAGTTTATTATCTTCCAAAAATAAGGATATTTGAGTCGTAAGAACTTTTTTAAAAATCTTTGATAGGATTGGTGCCATAGATATTGGCCGGTAATTTGAAATATCGTTTTTACAACCTTTTTTAAAAATATATAGTATACTGTGGGAAAAACGGGTTCTTTTATACATAAATTTAACAGTTTAACCAATGGGCAAATTATAAAGTTGGTAATGAAGAAATGACTACATCACTAGTGATAGCGCATCGTGGATCTGACCTGGAACTACTGCAGACCATTCCGATCAGCTAACAAGGAAAATATGACATACTTGTAGCTGTCCTGGAGAGACGATTTGGTGACCGACACAGAAGACAACTGTATCAGGCACAAGTAAAGTCCCGACATCAGAAGCCTGGTGAAAACCTATAAGAGTTTGAGTCAGACGTTAGACGTTTCATTCAATTGGCCTACCCGGGAGCAACGGAAGATATACAATATTTCGTGGATGCTATCAGAGATCTAGAAACTTAGAAAATGCTACGTCTAGCCAAATTTGATAACAGCAGTGAAGCTTTGGGTCGAGCCCAATCGAAATCGAGGCGGCCTGTAACATCTCTAAGCCAAAAATCAGGGCCGTATCCATCATCCAGGAAGAAAAGCCGACAAACAGCTGTGAATTAACTGAGATGGGCGAAACTTTGAAGAAATTAACAGGGAGATTCCGGGAGCCAATAGAAGATAGGCCACGTAACCGAAATACATCAAATTAATGCTATAGATGTGCCAGGACTGGGTATTTCAAAAGAGACTGCCGAGTACAACTACGGTCTAGGTCTCCATCTAGAGACGCTAGGCCCTCCAAGTCAAATTAGTAAAATTTCAATTAGTCAACATTGCGGGGCGGGTGTTGGCGAAAGAAGATAAAGCCCCCCGGATCGTCTCCATAAAAAGCCTAGGAAAAGCCGCCGACAGTCTAACTATTAAAGGAAAGATCAACGGAAGAGCCATAAGAATTACTGTTGACACTGGTGAGGTGGTATCTTTGGTAAGGTCCAACAGAGCAAATAGAGTAGAAGACAGCTGAAGTACTTGGGGAAATGGATATTGAACTTCAACTTGGAAGAATTAAATTACACCACTCAGTGTTAGTAGCCGACATAGAAGACGAATTTATTTTGGGGATGGATCTCATTGGCCAACATGGATTCTCTTTTGACAGCAAGCTTAATCTGCTGAAGTTTGGCACTGAAGAGTTCATCCTTACTAAAACAGACGATGGCACACCGACTAAAGTAGTGGCGGCATGTACTGTCAGAATAAGCGAAAATATCGAGAAGATAATTTTTGGGAAATTGGAGAAGGATTGTGGAGGCTACATCGGACAACACCACGATTTGCCTTGTAAACTCCTCGTAGACAAAGCACTAGTCAAAACCGACGGCGAAATACCGATAAGGATAGCAAATCTGTCATCCAATTCCATCAAAATCAATAAAGGAGATGTGCAGTGGGTAATCAGTTGCGAAACGCAGTCAGAAATAACATCCTCAACATCACCCAAGGAAGTCCTAGAACATTTCCAGAAGTCGTGGCATCATCTGTCTTCCGAAGAACTGAAGAAAGCTACACAGTTTATCAAAGAGCAGAGCACAGCCTTTGAAAGGAAAAATGACAATACTGGAAGAACGAACATCATAAAAAACAAAATCGACTCACCCCATACGGCAGCATCCTCGAAGGCTACCAATGACGAAGCAGCAAGAGGTTACCATATTAGTCAACAAAATGCTTGACGATGAATTATTGAAGAATCATCAAGCCCATGGTCGTCTCATGTTGTCTTAGTCACCAAAAAGGATGGGACTACCAGATTCTACGTGGACTATAGAAGGCTAAATGGCGTCATCAAGAAAGACAACTATCCACTTCCCCGAATTAACGACACATTGACGACACTAGTAGGTTCTCATTTATTTTGTTCTCAACACTCGATTTAAAGAGCGGCTACTGGCAAGTATAGGTATTGACAAACAAGATAAGGAAAATACTGCCTTTTCTACCAGAAGTGGTTTATACCAGTTTAAAGTTATGCCCTTCGGACTATGCAATGGCCCCGCTACTTTTGAGCGTCTTATAGAAGTTGTTCTACGAGCCATCACTTGGAAGACATGATTGGTCTATCTTGATGATATAATGGTAATGGGACAAAACTTTCGAAGAGCACCTACGAAACCTGCATGAAGATTTTACTAGAATCAAGAATGCTCAGCTCTTACTGAATCCAAAGAAATGTTTTCTTTTACAAAAAAATTTTGAATTTCTCGGGCATGTCGTGTCATCAGAGGGAATCCAAACCGACGAACAGAAGATCATAGCAATCAAGGACTGGCCTCGTCCTCGCGACAAACATGAACTGCGGAGCTTCCTTGGACTATGTACTTATTATAGATTTGTTGAAATATTTGCAAATATAGCTGCACCTCTTCATAAGCTCACTGAAGAACGGACAAATTATAACTGGGATCATAATTGTGATTCTGCGTTCAGGAAATTAAAAGCGGCTCTATGTTCTAGTTCAATACTGAGATATCCGGAACAAAAAGGTAAATTTGTATTGGACACAGACGCAAGCAACCCCGGCATCGGAGCAGTTTTATCGCAAGTAGAAGCAGGAGAAGAACAAGTTGTCGAATTTTCGAAAATTTTTGAATATGCTTTCCTAGTTCAATTCTTCAAGTTTTTATTAAAATTTAATTTAATTAATGATAATTAGCATGGTTTCTTACCTGATCTACAAACACTGCCATTCAGAAATTCTATGATAAAATTCTGGACAGGGTTGATGGTGGAGAGTGTCCAGTAGCTATTTTTCTTGACCTTTCAAGAGCGTTTGATTGTGTCAATATTAATTTATTATTGTCCAAATTGGAAGACTATGGGATCCGCGGTAAACCGCTGTGTTGGCTGAATTCATTCTTGATTGACAGAGTTCAGTATGTTTCTCTTGACTATTTGTCTAGTAATAGTAGACAAAATGCAAGTTCATCATATAAGACGGTTCGTTCGGGTGTGCCTCAAGGCTCAGTTCTAGGACCCCTTTCATTTATAATATACGTTAATAACATAGTAAGCATAGCTGCCGATTTTCATTTAACGATGTATGCAGGCGACACTACTGTCTTGGTTTCTGGTAAATCTCAGGAGCAACTTATGGAAAAGTGTAACGATACCTTGGATAAATTATTAAATTTTTTCAATAGCAATGACTTACATCTAGCATTGATATTTAGGATGCCTCAAAAACCTCTGGTTGACCCTCCATCATTAAATATAAATAATGAGAATATTTCGTACGGTAGTTCGGCAGTTTTTTTGGAAGTGAGGATTGATGGTTTCCTATCCTGGCGACCGCACTGTGAAGCCTTATGTGGATGGCTAAATTAGGTATGTTATCAGGTTAGAATCTTGCGCCATGGACTTAATATTGAGCAGTTATTGCCCCTTTATTATGCCCAGGCGGGTAGTCGTCTAGCGTATGGCATTTGTTTCTGGGGTGCATCTGCTATGGTCTCAGATGTATTTATTGCGCAGAAAAAAATTATTAGGGTCATTGCGGGTCTCTCCCCTACCTCTTCTTGTAGACATTTGTACTGAGAGTTCATTCATTATTTATATATTCGATGTGTGTAAATGTTTTTGTTAATAAGTCAATGTATAAAACGTCCTCAATGTTTAATTCATATGATACTCGTCGAAAGAATGACATTATGACAGCGCACTGTAAGTTGAATTTAACAAAAAATTCTTTGCGCTGTTTGGGCGTTACATTATTTAATTCACTTCCAATTAATCTTAAGGTTTGTTCAAGTGTTAACATATTTAAGCGGAGGTTGAACTAATTGCTATAGTTTCTAAATCTATATATTCTCTCGATGAATTTATTAATAATCAATAACCGTTGATTGTTTAATGTTAATTGTTATTTATTTGTAACATAGCTTTATTATTTTTTATGCTGACGATGTCTATACATTGTCTTAAACAGTCGAACACTTTCGAATCATGAACGTAACTACTGCTGTAACCCGAAGAGCTTTTGACAATAGTACGATCTGTTGAGCATTTCCATCAATATCTGCATGGACAAGAATTTCTGATAAGGACTGATCATGCAGCACTTAAATGGCTTTTGGAAATGAAACAGCTTGGAGGACAGGTAGCCAGATGGGTCGAAAAGTTACAACAATATAATTTTAAGGTTAAGCACAGGGCAGGGAGATTGCATAATAATACAGATGCTTTAACGAGGATAATTGTAAGCATTGTCAAATAATAGATCAACGTGAAGGAATTACTCCCATTAGGCAAATGAAATTTGAGGTTGATCAGCAGTGGACCACAGAGCAACTTAAAAATGATCAGCTTGAGGATAGTGAAATAGCACCATTGCTAAAAGCTAAAGAAGAACATCAACCAAGACCAAGCTGGAGAGATTTAAATTAAAGGATTTGCTTTTAAAACTCTGTGGGCGCAGTGGGACTCCCCGATGGAAAAGTAGTGAAGACACAGTTAGTGATACCAAGGAGGAAGATATCGGAAGTTCTGGAAGAAGTTCATAATGGAAAATCTGGTGCTCATCTCGGAGTGAACAAAACGATTGACAAGATCCGCGACAGATTTTACTGGGTCAGCTACTGCCAGGATGTGAAATCGTGGTGTCGGCAGTACTCAACCTGTGCCGCAAGTCAAGGACTCAAAACAAGATCTAGAGGAAACATGAAACAGTATAATGTGGGCCTACCGTTTGATAGTATCGCCATTGACGTAGCTGGCTCTTTTCCAGAAACAAATAATGGTAATACTAACAAGTGGCAATTGACTACTTCAGTAAATGGCCTGAAGTGCTTGCGATCCCCAATCAAGAAGCAGTTATGTTTCTGTGCTACCCTATAAAACTAGCCGCCTTGCCGCTTCTCTGTCTGTATGAGTCATCGCCGGCCGGCCGCGAAGATTCAGGAACGCTGGAATTATCTCGATGGCCTGGTCGAGAATCATATAGAGTGGCCTCGGAATACTTCCCGAATATTCGTGATAGATTTGAGATTGTATATAAGGAGCAGACCTAAGGCGAATTATAGTTAGTTAATCATTGAGTGTTGAATTGTAAAGAGCTATTAGTTGTAAAGTATTAAATAGTAGTTTAATGTGTTAAATAGTAGTACAGTGGTAGAGAATAAAGAGACTATTAGTTTGAAATAGTAAAAGTTGTAATTTCGTTCAGAACCCACGGGAAAAACGTAACAATAGTATATATACAATCGCTCTAAATTTGACACGAAGTGACATCTGAATTTGATTAGTTCCCATAAGAGCAGCACTCGTTTTCGGATTTGGCATCCCGGACAATCAAATACAAACCATTTATCAATGCACGTGGCACGTAGCTGGCGACTTTTCCGTCGAATCAAACAAATGTTAATCACGTCGACGTGCTTTTTTTGTAAGCTGTAATCGAACAGTACGCCATTATATTAATTCAAGGCACGGTCGCATTCAAATGAGCAAAATGCACTTATCCACCCAACAAACACAATAACGCGGCCGTGACGCCGCACGTGCCAATAAACAACTTAATTATCAGCTTTATTAGGGCCCGTTCACATCATAACCCACGACAAAATTACTTTCCTAAACAAAAAATATTGCTTTCATCCGCATATATTGCTGTCTAAATGCTTATCGACGTTTCGCCTTCGGTTGCACGAGACATCTTCAAGGATCTTTACTTTAGGAGACTGGCACATTAATTTTTTTGATACAATTAGGACTTAGAAGCCAGTAACATGACAGTAATAGCCGATTACATCAAAATATGAACAGATTGAATTTAATCTCGAATGAAACACATCAGTGCAAGAGACATTATTCGTTTTGTCATAAACTGATCATAATGGGAAGCGAGCCTTAAAAATAGGAATTTGTCATTTTTAAAAGCCCGCATTGTGTGCTCACAAATCTCATTTATCCAACGGATTTAATATGAATGGATCGCGCTCTGATAGCGAGAAAGGGTGTGGTGTGACACAACCGAGCCCTTTTCTGGTTTTGTTAAAAATAAATTATATTTCCGATCATATAACGTATTATAGCGGGTGTTCGGTAAATCTTAGTAAGGACTGGAATTAGGGAAGTTGAGTAAATTAAATGCAATAAATGTTGTATGTACTAAAAGTGACAGCCAGTCAAGTGGTTGATCTGTAAAATATCAAATTAATTCTCCTGTCACATTTTCCCGTATTTCCAGCGGCAACACTGCTAATTATTTTGCTTTACTCATTTAGAGGATAGATGGATTAATTGAGCTAATAAATTATTTAAATATCCCTATAAAAAATAAATCAGGTGAAACACGGTCCGGAATGTCAGGAGGCCTTTACATAAAATCGGGACATATTTTTTCTCTTTTGAAGTGTTCATTATAGTTCATCGGACCAGAAATAACTTAACTCCAAATTCCATAATTTTCCTCGTCGAAATGTCGCCTTCGTTACTTTGATCTCGGCGTGAAAACTATAAAGTTAATGGTGTGGCATCCCTACCGTACAAGTTGCAATCTGAATTATTTATTAATAGGTGTTGATCGTTCGTTCACATTTCTTTGTTGGGGTACTGGTACTGCAATGAAATGAAGTAACAAGCCGACTAAACTCTTCTTTAGTTGAAGAGAAAGAAGCAAATCAAAATCGGCAGGAATAGGTGCGTCCAATTGCAATTATCTTCACCTTATGCATTTTTTTCTCTTATCGATTGTATAATATTATTAAATATTTTTTACGTGGAAAAGGGTGTTATAATGGATACCTTTCCGCCTGTATTTGAGAGACCTGTCAATGAAACAAGATTTTTGACAGGGCAGGAAATTGTCAATGAATGTGTGATTCTGGAGATTATATTCACATTACTAATATTGGAAAGTATGTTTTATTACACAGATATAACGCGCTTAATTACTTTATTTGCCAATGCAAAAGACACGACTATAATAGCTGATAATCTAGAGATTATATACGAACTCTATATTTCGAACTTCGTCATCATGCAACGGGTCATTAGGAAGTCATCGAGGAAGTGTTTCAAGTAAAATGGCATCGTAAATTTAAAATCAGCTCTGCTCCGCTTTCCGCAGAGGTGCAGTTCGTCGAACCGCGCGACATGACATTTGCAATTTCCAATTTCCATTTTTAGAGGTTGGTGCGCTAATTTCCTGGTTAATGTAGTGCGAAAAAGGCGGCCGAGAAATGACATAGATATAGTTTTCCTGATTAAATATATAAGCTGTAGACATAACTTATACCTATGGTGCATTATACACTTATTTGCGCGTTTGTTGATGGAATGTCAACTTTCAGGTCTAGGTCGTTCTAGCGCAAAAATACTGGCGACTATCGAAAAAAAATGAGACGACGCGACAGTTCGATAAAGAATTTCTACGAGAAAAACTCTCTAAATGCTTCTCTGTTTCAAAGATGGCGGGAAAATGGACTTTTCGGGGAAAATATACCTATAACAACCTTAATTTTTTTGATCTAGAAATGCCAACAAAAAACTGTATTTTTTTAAACACTTTGGAAATGCTGATGCCTTTTATAGAGGATGAGCTAGTTAAACCGAATAATCTGAGGCAATCAAAGTTTCGTACATTAAAGAGCAGGTACGAGCAGAACGTACCATTAAATCGCATTTCTTATCATTCCTATTTTTTTCGATGACGGTTGCGTGCGGAAAATTGGAGTTTGATACGTTCCAGGGTTCGAAATTAAAAAAATAAATAAATAACAATGATTTTTATTAAAAAATTTATGAATTTTTTGATTTTGATTTTTTTAAGTAATATTTTTTACTGACTACCAATTTGCAAGTAAATTGTATACTTGTTGTAAAAGAAACTACAAAATACCTGAGATCACTTGCAATTTAATTTCATGTTGTGTGACATTCCGTTTTTGGTCCCTAACTGTAACCTGTTGTTAGTGAATTTCTAGTACGCCCCTGGTACTATTCGGATCTCCTCTTGTAGTTCGACATTTAAATCCGATATTTAATTCGAACTCATATCTCTCTGCGCGTTGTTTTCATCTTCGTCTCTCGTTTCTCGGTCAGGTACGGCACTTTTAGAAGCTTTCCTGTTGAGTTGTCGATTTATTTAAAATCTGGTTTAATCCCAGGCATCCTAGTAGGATTTTATCGATAAACAACGTACAAATTCCCGTATCCCCATCTCGATGTGTTTTCGTTAGTATTAGTGCTGTAGATGCGGGAATAACTCGCCAAGCGAGGATTTCGGGATTTGCTTTGGCTAGTGTTGGAAGCCATTGTGATAATTGGCGTTTTGTGTTACGTCTTTCTGCCCTCTTGTTAGGAGGTAAGCATTCTTTATCAATTGCAGATGTTTTGCGCTTCTCGTGGTCTTTATTAATTGCATTTGTGTATTATTTTGCCTTTTTTATTTATATCGGACTCGATTTAGTAGCTTAATTAATCGGCGTGACGTCATATTAACTAGAGATTAATTATGGCTTATAGGCTTTTATATTCGGATGACATATTTTTTTTTTATTTATTTGCTGGGTGTCGCGTTTGATCCAACTAATCGTTTTCTTTCATATCGGACTCGATTTAGTAGCTTAATTAATCGGCGTGACGTCATATTAATTAGAGATTAATTATGGCTTATAGGCTTTTACATTCGGATGGCATATTTTTTTTTTATTTATTTGTTGGGTGTCGCGTTTGATCCAACTAATCGTTTTCTTTCATATCGGACTCGATTTAGTAGCTTAATTAATCGGCGTGACGTCATATTAATTAGAGATTAATTAAGGCTTATAGGCTTTTATATTCGGATGGCATATTTTTTTTTATTTATTTGCTGGGTGTCGCGTTTGATACAACTAATCGTTTTCTTTCATATCGAACTCGATTTAGTAGCTTAATTAATCGGCGTGACGTCATATTAATTAGAGATTAATTAAGGCTTATAGGTTCTTATATTCGGATGGCATATTTGTTTTTATTTATTTGCTGGGTGTCGCGATTGATCCAATTAATCGTTTTCTTTCATATCGAACTCGACTTAGTAGCTTAATTAATGGGCGTGACGTCATATTAATTAGAGATTAATTATGGCTTATAGGCTCTTATACTCGGATGGCATATTTTTGCTGGGTGTCGCGTTTGATCCAACTAATCGTTTTCTTTCATATCCGACTCGATTTAGTAGCTTAATTAATCGGCGTGACGTCATATTAATTAGAGATTAATTAAGGCTTATAGCCTTTTATATTTGAATGGAACAGTCATTGTTATTTATTCGCTGGGTCTTGCGATTGACCTAATTAATCGTTTTAATTTTTTTCCGGCGAAATGTAATGTAGATTTTCGTTAATTAAGTGGAGTAATTTATTTGACCTTTCTGAAGCTAGAAGCGGGTGTAAAATTTAACCATTCATTATTACGTTACCTTATCAAAGGCATCTATTGTCTACAGCAATAAGTTGCAACTAATGCCAAAACCGTCAATTTCATGGAAATTTATTCTGTTACCGAAGTTAGAATTGATGCAATGGGGAATTGTTGTTTTTATCCTTAATTTTAATAATTAATCGTGCAATTAACTTCTAGTGATTCGTGTGGGTAATTGATTTCAACTATTAATTAGACACTAAACCGGGAAATTCGGTTGTTAATTGTTAGGTAATGCAGTTTTGTTTATTATTAGGTTTCGTTGCTAAGGGAAGCCATCAGATTGCCTTATTGAATGCAGATTACGTCATATTTTCGTTCATTGTTATTACCTTATTGAACTCTTTTCCGAATTATTAAAATAAAGGAAGAGACATGCTTCTATTTGATATTAATATTGGAAGGTCGTTCAGACCATTTATTTGTCAAATCTGTTTAGTACGATTTTTCATTAAAGTATATTTTAGTGCTTTTTGTTCATTATGTGGACCATTTTATCAATATGGTATGAATATTATCTAGTATTAAATTTAGTACAATACATAATATTTGTTTTATTGCTTTTATACAGTATGATAACCTAGCTTACTCTTTTGTTAGTATGGAATGAATATTATGTTGTACCGGGTTTAGTACAATTCCTTAAATCCATTTTTCAGCTTCTCTTCTGAATGATAACATCTTTTATTAATGTAGCACAAAATTTATTGTATTGGGCTTAGTACAGTTCATGAAATCCATTTTACCGCTTTCTCTTCCGTATGATAACATCTTTTATCAAAGTAGTACAAATATTATATTGTACTGGACTTAGTGCAGTTCATAAAAGTGATATTACAGCTTTCTCTTCTGTAGAATAACATCTTTGATCAATGCAGTACAAGTATTATATTGTACTGGTCTTAATGCAATTCATAACAGTGATTTACAGCATTCTCTTCCGGATAACACCTTTTATCGATGTAGTACAAATATTCTATTATACTAAACTTAGTACATTTGGTAACAATCAATTTTATGACTTTTTCTTCATCAAGACAACGTTGTTGTTCGTTTATCGATATGGTGCAAGTGTTACACTGTACCAGACTTTGTACAATCTATTTAATTACATTTATTCATCTTCTTTTTCCGTATTATCGCTGTCATTTACTGTATTTAACGATTATGTACAATTATTTTACTGTGCCAAACTCGGTCCAAATTCTTGGACTTCCTTTTTTCTCCTCTTTCTAAATGCTGCAATATTATTTTTAACGGATGAAGTCGGCTTCCCTTGGGCGAACTGAACCTTTTTAGTTCTCTGCATAATTAATATTAAGTTATAGTTGTAGTACTTCGATTGCTCTAATATATTATTAGGGTGGTGCTCTTTTTCTCATTTATTCTTTGTGTTCTTTTAACGTTTGGTTCATTTTTGAATTTGACTAAAAAAGAGGGGAAAACCCTATCTCTTTAATGCGAAATTTGAAACTCTTATAAATTATTTTTATGAAAGTATCGTATATAATAGCAATCGATTAACATATTATTGTGACTCGTTACTAGGGAATGTTTTCCATTTCTAGGGTCCACCCACCTGGCTGGGATTCTGTAGTTCTTCCATCCGGTTGGAACTTTGTGGTCCACTTACGCGGCGTAATTTAAAAGTTCATTTGACCAGCTGTCGAGTCCAACGTTCCGGAGAGACTCAAAAAGTATTCGCTGATGCGCTTTCCTCCTCCTCGGTTATTATTTGATACATATATAATGCGACGCGACAGTACACAACTCAGGGTACTGTTCCTCGTAGCGGGACCACCGTAGGTCACGAACCAGATTGATCCGGATTCGCTCCGACGCCAAAGGCTGTCAAGTGAAATTCGAAATTTGTCGCCAGTGAACCTACCCTATATTTATTTATACCGTGACGCAACCACTAAAACATCTTGCCTGCGTACATTAAGCGAAAGCGAAAGACAGTCGTTTAACACCAAACTGATGGTAGCATATCAATAAATTATGTTGTTTCTTGTTGGCTTGGTCCGTAAACACATCAAAATCTCTAGAGAAACATGTACATCTGGCAACATTCCAAGAGTACCCCTCAATTTAGACAACCCACAATTATTATCAAGTCAACTGTGGCTGTCTCATCTGAGGTTTGAAGGTTATGATATAAGAAATAAACATTGACTGAATTTTTAACTTTTCCTACTAAATATTGAAATAAATCCAGGGAAATTACCGACAAACTCCGAAACCAATATTTCTGACATCCTGAGACTGTTTTAATGTAAACAATCAACGAGAAGGTGGTTATTCGGGAAGGTAAGAGAACTATTGAATGTTTTGAAGTGCACTGCTATAAATGCCTATAACTTTGAATGTTTTCTCGATAGCAATGGCCAGAATATTTCATAATTGATTATCTGCTAAGCCAGTGAAAATGTTCATAAAGTCAAAATGCAAGAACTAACTTTGAAACTGTCACATGAATAAAAAGCTTTGGAGATGAGACACCTTTTAACAGTCCTTTTGAATTGCGGTAACGGGAGATCTCTGGTCACTTTTGGAAAAGTGTTCTAATACGTTATTGCCAAGAAATGTGTTCTTTTCTGGCATTTTCTCATCAGTCTGAAGTATAGGGAGTAACCAGGCGATCTCTGTTTCGTGTGTTGTAGGTATGAAAGTCGCTGTTTGTATCAAATTTATATAAGTTTAGTTTTAAATGAAAATCGATGAAGAAATTGCGATACACAAGTCAATGAATCAATCCTCCTTATATGATAGTTCAGCTATGATCCTTACAGCCCTCTCTCTCCTTTGCGAGGCAAGAATCCTATAAGCATCGGTATGCACACGATACTAGTCGTAATACAGTAGTGAGTTGCAAAGAACAAAGTGTGCCATTCTGAGCACATCTCCAGAGATACTATCAGCGTACCAGCCAGATTTCTAATTACAAGGATGTTTTTGCTAAGATATCCCACCGTAGCCTCCGTTTCCATACCGGTCTCGCAGCCCTTCAGGCAAAATATCATTTGGTGGTCTTCGTCTCGTTTAAAAGTAGGCTATTCCCCTCAAACCAGCCTCCGAACTCCGACTGTATCCCACGCGTGCCTTCCCAAATGTCTTCACAATTTTGGAAGTTCATTTTTATGGTGTTAGAGAGAGAAGCCATCAGCGGTGACAAAGCAGGATATATCAAAGATAGCAGCGGCTTCAAGAATTGAACCCTGGACCCCTATTCTTGAAAGCAAGAAAATGGAGCGGTCCCTGAGAGCTCCTGGGGAATGTTCCCTCATTTAAGCTGCCCAATAGAAAATCGCCCTATTCTTGAAACACCGAACGCACCAGTGAATGTCAAGGAGGGAGCATCATCGGGGAACAACGTTGCCAGTTTGTTCAACCAATGAAGTTGCAGAAATTTTTGACGGACTTCACACACATAATCTCATTTTTTGTTTAGTTAATCAAATTTAAATTTAGTTTGTTTTTTTTGAAAAGTACAATGTTTTCTATAGAAAATATCGAATGTAAATCCAGACAATTGAGTTCTAAACAAATATAAGCAGAGGATGGTTCTTGTGGGTTGAGCTAAAAAAGGGGTGACCATGTCAATTATGTCATGCCAGAGGTCCTTATCCACCCTGAATAATTGCACAAATTTTCTATTAGATAATTGAAATGTGTTTGTTTCAGGCAAAACATCTCTCCCAATAGCCAATTCTGCCATCGCTTCCTCAACATCCTCATTAATGATATCATTCCACATCATTGCATTAAAATTTTCCCTATTTATTTTAGATACAAATAAATGATTGAATTCACTTTACTTAAAACTTCAAATAAACAAACAGAACAACACAATTTTAGGTTAGGTTAGTTTAGGTTAGTTTTTTTAAAGACTACCAGCATCAAAGTTGTATGATCAGAGTTTTTTTGCCAGAAGAACAGAAGAGACAGAATCGAAGGCCTTGCTAAAGTCACAAAATATAATACTCGTGTATTCCCTGTTTTCAAAAGCTTCAAACAAACGCTGTACACAACTCAAACTATGCTGCGCTTCCGTAAAAAAATTGTCATATCCTAAATATAGGATAATTTGAGCAGCAGTATAGAAACAGAGTTGAAACTACGAGCAAAGTTTACTTCAATATCCTGGGAAATTGAGCACCCTGAATCGACGAATTGATCAACTTAGTCAAAGGATATTACCTTTAAAATCATTTCACGTTTGAAAAATTAGTTTCTGTTCATAAACGGTTTAGGTTTTAAAGGATAAACATACTTAGGTAATATACAATTAAAAAAATAGTCGCGTCTACAAGTGAAAAGATGTAAACGCGGTTCGTGTTTGACTCAGGTTGTCTTAAGCTATGTAAACGTACTACAATGGCGCCGCTTTTGACCTACGACCTATTCGACCGAAACGACATGCGACACTCCGAAAAAGTGCCTACTTCACTGCCTACTATGCTTTTTTTTTAATGAATTAAGTCGGTTTGTTCGGAGGATCGATCCGTCATATTGCTGTCTCTTTTTAGCATGTTGTTACGTCCGTAAAGAAATTAAACTGTACTGATTTTACATTCGAATTCGAATTTCCCTTAATTTTGTTTGGGTTTGGGACGCCAAGAATGAAATGAAAATTATGTGCGAGTTGTTAAGTGATTTTGATTGATTTGTAATGTTCTGGAGAGATTTCATATATGTTTTAGAGTAAGTACATTGAACTTATGATGTTAATCAATACCTCCTACAACAACTGTGTTAATACATAATACGGATTCCATAATAGAGAAAGAGACACTGGATTTATAAACTCGAAAAGTTCGAAATGTTGAGGCTCAGTTTAGACTTGAAATTTTAGTTTAAGATGAACTAATCAAATAATTCAGTTCAATTTATAAACTCAGTGTGGCGAAAAGTTCGCTAATTTTCAAGATGTTTGTAAAGTAAAGTTGTGAGATAACCAAATTTTATGTTCAGAGTTCAGAAAGTTCATTCCAACCAATGAAAAGTCATTGTACTAGCACGTGATCGCTGTCAATAGCTGATTTGACATTCGAAATCGCACATCCGCACCAGCTGTTTTATTGTTAATTGTTACTTTTTTGTGAAAATGGCTGGATCTGAAACTGAAGAACGGAGTGAAATCGAGGATATTGATGTATCAGCGCTAGTTATAGAAGTAATTCAAAATTATCCATTTTTGTACAATCTCGGTCGCCAGGACTACAAATTTTTAATGTCCGAAATTCTAAGGGTTACGAATTTTAACCAACATCATTATAAGGTTTCGGCCACGTTTACTAGAAAAGAAGAAGAAAACGGTTAGACATATAAGTAGAAGTATGAGTAAAATAGATGAGTAAGCAATTTTCACTTTGTAGAAGTTATTTTATTCTTCCTGTATAATTATAGAAAAGTATCTAGAAGATTGATGTTTTTCTCAACTCCCAACCATATACTGTAACAGGTTATGGGCCCAGGAGAAGTCAAACTGCGAAAAATCAAGAATATTTGGAAATTAGAGAACCACTGAAGAAATAAAAAAAAATTTGAAAAATGGCCACATCCACGATTGTACCGTTTCCACAGTTGACTAGCAGCAACTACAATAACTGGAGATTCAGGGCAGAAATGTTATTGGAAAAAGAAGGTGTCCAAGGTGTAGTGAAGGTAACGAAGGATCAGTATGACAACTTGTCCACTACTAAGAAGGTGCAGTATTACAAAGACGATACGAAGGCAAGTTGTATTATAGGGCAGTGTATAACAGACAAGCACCTGGGATATATCAAGGCTACCAAATCTGCACGTGACATGTTGAAGTCTTTACAGAATGTTTTTGAAAGGGAAAGTCCTTTAATGAAGTTACATATTATGAAAAGGTTGTTTAAATTAAAATGTACAACCGATGAGCTGCAGGACCATTTTATGAACGTAGAGTCATTGTTGAGAGAGCTAGAAGGAGCAGGAGCTAATTTGGACGAAAGTGACAGGGTATGCTATCTTTGTCAGAAAAATATGATATGATAGCAGCTATTGAAATTCAAACGACTGGTATCACAATGGAGTTCGTAAAAAGCAGATTACTTAAGTTTAAGGAGAGCCAACCTGAAAAATACAGAGGTGATAACTCGGCTTTTTACATGACTAAGTATAGTCAAAATAATAGATGTTATGGATGCAATGGAAAAATACAGACAGAGCTCGAGGTTTTTCAAGACATAGTAGATGAGCACGAAGAGGCAGTAGCTATACTCGAACTAGACATGCAAATCTGTCAAACCAAGAAAATAACAAGGAAATTGCATTCATTGCTTTAAGCAGTAATACAAATCGGACTACAAAAGGTATGAACTACCTTGTTCTAGACTCTGGATGCACACAGCATATGGTTATGGGAGAAATGGAACCATACATGACAGACATCAAGGAAATTGAGACCAGTAAGATTGGAACAGCAAAGGACAATCAGATTTTATATGCAGAAAGAAGAGGAACATTGAAAGGGAAGTGTCAGGCTAAGGACATTAAAATAGATGCTTTGATTGTGCCAGGTATGTCACATAATTTGATTTCTCTGTCTAAATTATTAAAGCAAGGTTTCAAGGTTATGTTTAATAATAATAGAGAAGGTAAAAAACAGGCAGTTTTATCTAAAAATGAGTCAAGTTTTTACTGTAATTCAGTTAATGATTTATTTTTATTAAGCTTTGATTTTAAAACACAAAATCGCCAGAAAAAAGAGTCTAACTTGTACGTAGGTGAAAATGTAGATAGAAAACTTTGGCATAAGAGATTGGGTCACATAAATAGGCATAGTTTAAGTAAGTTAGGTTTACCTTTTGATAATGATGTTTGTGGCATATGTGCTGAAGGGAAAAGTACTAGAAAGCCTTTTTTTTAGACTTGGAAAGCGAACTGCTAAAATTGGTCAATTGATTCATTCTGATATTATGGGTCCTTCAAAAACGCCCACACCAGAGGGTCACAGGTATTTTCAAGTGTTAATAGATGATCATTCTCATTTTTTGATTGTTAAATTATTAAAAAATAAAAGCGAGGGTGATCAAAACATAATTGATCTCATAAAATTAATAAAAACTCAACATGGGCTAAAAACGCAAATAATTCGTGTAGACAATGGCGGGGAATTTGTAAAGAATGATTTAAAATATTTCTGTAGAAATAAAGGTATTGAGTTGGAGTACAGGATGCAGGAAAATGGTGTATCAGAACGTATGAACCGATCAATTATGGACAAGGTCAGAGTAAAATTCGCTGAAACGAATTTACCAAGAGAATTATGGGGAGAAGCAGTTCTATGTTCAGCATATGAAATAAACAGGTCGCCCACAGAAGCCAACAAAGGAGAAACACCAGCCCTCAGATGGTATGGTAAAAATGATTTGTCAACACTAAGAATTTTTGGGACTCAGGCTTGGGCTGTAATTTTACCTAGAAAAAATAAGCTTGAGAGAAGAGCACAACCGTGTATACATATAGGTTACACTGGACCTGGGATTATGAAAATAACAAGATTATTTGCTCCAGAGATGTCAGATTTAATGAAAAACAAATTAATTATGATGAAATAAAGAAGAAAAGAACAGAAGATGAAGAAAAACAGATAGCAATACAGATTATTGAGGAGGTGAACGATCTACAAGGAGGCATAGGTAAATCAGATTGAAATAGAAATACAAGAAAGTGATACAGAAGAAGCAATTCAACAGGAAGAGTCAGAAAGCTCAAGCTCGGAAAGTTATGAAGAATGTATAGTACCCATGACCGAAACTACTAGCAGAGGAAGACCAGTAAACAAACCGAAGCATCTAAGTGAATATGAAACCTACATGGCATATTGTCTGATATCATCTAGTGAGGAAGATCCTATAGAATACAAAGAAGCAAAAAAAGATAAAGAATGGGAAGAAGCAGTTAAGAAGGAATTAGAGTCACATGAAACATTAGAAACATGGAAGGAGACAAAGCTACCAGAAGGAAAGATATTGTTACGTTTTTCCCGTGGGTTCTTAACAGAAGTACAACTTTGCTATTTTCAACTAATACTCTCTTTATTCACTACCACTGTATACAATTTAACTCACTAAACTAGTCTTATAACTTTACCACTAATATCTATTCAACACTCAATGATTAACTGCACTGAACTAACTATCTGACTTACTGACTAACATTCGCCTTAGGTCTGCTTATATATAATCTTAAATCTATCACGAATATTAGGGAAGTATTCCGACGCCACTCTATATGATCTCGACGAGGCCATCGAGACAATTCCAGCGACCGGCCGGGCGATGAGTCATACAGACAGGGAAGCGAGCGGCACGGCGGCGGCTAGTTTTATAGGGTAGCACAAAAACGTTCGGATGGTTGTATAGGCTAGCCGTAACATTGCCTCCCTCTTAATTCTGATCGTCCCGATCAGCTACTTCATGTCCGTGATATGCTTTCAACCTGTCGAGGTGGACAACTTTCAGTTTGCTTCTGGGGCTACGCTGAATTCTATACACAACGTCATTAATTCTTTTGATGACCGTATAGGGTCCTTCCCATACTGGTGTTAGCTTGGGAGATCTTCCTGTCTTCCTTTGC
Source organism: Pissodes strobi (assembly GCA_016904865.1). Lineage (NCBI taxonomy): Eukaryota > Metazoa > Arthropoda > Insecta > Coleoptera > Curculionidae > Pissodes > Pissodes strobi. The sequence goes on along the minus strand of MU182953.1, from coordinate 97,533 downwards.
GGGTTATATAACCAGACTTTATCGTTCATCCGAAATCCCCTAGAGTTAGCTTGGAGATCATATCGAGCCTTCATTCGGTCACTGGCGAGACGTTCAAACGGTAGTCCCACATCATTCTGTTTCATCTTCCCACTGGATCTTGTCTGGGATCCTTGACTTGAGGCACATGTTGAACACTGCTGGCACCATGATTTCACATCCTGGCAGTAGTTGACCCAGTAAAATCTGTCGCGGATCTTATCAATCATTCCGTTAACTCCGAGATGAGCACCAAACTTTCTATTATGTACTTCGTCCAGAACTTCCGATACCCTCTTCCTTGGTACCACTAACTGCGTCTTCACTACTTTGCCATCGGCGCTTTCCCAGGCTCGTTTAAGGAGTCCATTTTCAACTACCAGGGAGTCCCACTGAGCCCACAGAGATTTAAAAGTAGATCCCTTAGTTGAAATATCTCCCCAGCTTGGTCTTGGTTGACGTTCTTCCTTAGCTTTTAGTAGTAGTGCTATTTCATTTTCCTCAAGCTGATCCTTCTTCAGTTGCTCTGTGGTCCACTGCTGATCAACCTTAAACTTGATTCGCCTAATGGGAGTGATTCCTTCTCGTTGGTCAATTCTTTGGCGATGTTTATAATTATCCTCACATGACCTTCTGGATATAGCATCTGTATTACTATGCCATCCTCCTTCCCTGTGCTTAGCCTTAAAGTTATATTGTTTCAACCCTTCCTGACTTGGCTTTAAACTGCTGTTGTCTCTGGATGGAGCTGTAGGTCGTAGTTGTACTCGACAGTCTCTCTTAAAATGCCCAATGTTGCCACATATATAGCACTGATTTGAAACATTTCGGTTACGTGGCCTATCTTCTAGTGGATCCCGGAATCTTTGTACTTGACAGTCTCTTTTGAAATGTCTAGTCCTGCCGCATCTATAGCACTGATTTATAGCCTTGCCATTACATTGTCTAACTTCTGTTGGCTCCCGGAATATCCGTACTCGACAGTCTCTTCTGAAATGTCCAGTCTTTCCACATCTATAGCACTGATTTGATGTATTTCGGTTATGTGGCCTATCTTCTATTGGCTCTTGGAATCTTTGTACTCGACAGTCCCTTTTGAAGTGTCCAGTCTTGCCACATCTATAGCACTGATTACGGTTGTATGGCCTAACTTCTGGTGATTCCCGGAATTTCCCCGTGGCCTGAAGAACTTCGGTTAATTTCTTCAAAATACCGCCGATTTCAGTTAGTTCACAACTGTTCGCCAAATTTTCTTCCTTTATGGATACGTCCCTGATTGCTGGCTTAGAGATGTTACAGGCCGCCTCGATTTCCAGAGCTCTACCCAAAACTTCATGGCTGCTATCAAATTTGGCTAGACGTAACATCTTCTGAGTTTCTGGATCTCTGACACCGTCCACGAAATATTCAGCAACAAGTTCCTCTTGAAATTCTTCCGTTGCTCCCGGATAGGCCAACTGAACGAGACGTCTGACGTCTGCCTCAAACTCTTGCAGGTTTTCACCAGGCTTCTGATGTCGGGACTTAACTTGTGCCTGATACAGTTGTCTTCTATGTTGGTCGCCAAATCGTCTCTCCAGGACAGCTACGAGTATGTCATATTTCCCTTGTTGGCTGATGGGAATGGTCTGTAGTAGTTCTAGGGCAGACCCACGAAGCGCTACCACTAGTGATGTAGCCATTTCTTCATTATTCCAACCGTTGGCAACAGCAGCGGCTTCAAATTGTCTTTTGTACATTGTCCAAGATGTTTGACCGTCATACGTTGGAGGTTTGATGTTATGCCCTGTGGCGAATACCCTCTCGGTGGGTCCTTGATGTTTTAGTCTGGTAAATTCTGCTTGTAGATTCCTCATTTCTTGCTGTACGTTTCCTACTTCTTTTTGTACACTTCCAACTTCTTTTTGTATATTACCTACTTCTTTTTCAAATTTTTCGTCCAATATTTTCTGTAATTTTCCTTGCTCGCCTACCACTACATCCAACATCCATTTCTGAAGCCGGTCCTGTTCTATTTGCCTTTTATCTTCTTGATCTTGTAAAATTGTCTTTAGCAGGTCCTGTTCTGCTTGCCTTTTATCTTCCAGATCTTGTAAAATTTTCTGAAGTTGGTCCTGTTCTGCTTGCCTTTTGTCTTCTTGATCTTGTAAAATTTTCTGAAGCCGGTCCTGTTCTGCTTGCCTTTTGTCTTCTTGATCTTGTAAAATTTTCTGAAGCCGGTCCTGTTCTGCTTGCCTTTTGTCTTCTTGATCTTGAAAAATCTTCTGAAGCCGGTCCTGTTCTGCTTGCCTTTTGTCTTCTTGATCTTGAAAAATTTTTTGAAGCCGGTCCTGTTCTATTTGCTTTTTACGTTCTTCCTCTTCCCGATCAGCGTTTAAATTATCCATAAAATCGGCCAACATTTTATTTATTTGCTCCATTTCCGCCGTTTGTTGCCTTGTATTGACCATAGAATGTTATAAAATTTTACCAGAATCCACCAATCAAACGGTCTCGTTGACGTACTTGTACTTCTTTCCTCGAAAAATACTTCGCAAGTCCGGTCCCTTCACAATCCAACTTCTGACACCAAATGTTACGTTTTTCCCGTGGGTTCTTAACAGAAGTACAACTTTGCTATTTTCAACTAATACTCTCTTTATTCACTACCACTGTATACAATTTAACTCACTAAACTAGTCTTATAACTTTACCACTAATATCTATTCAACACTCAATGATTAACTGCACTGAACTAACTATCTGACTTACTGACTAACATTCGCCTTAGGTTTGCTTATATATAATCTTAAATCTATCACGAATATTCGGGAAGTATTCCGACGCCACTCTATATGATCTCGACGAGGCCATCGAGACAATTCCAGCGATCCTGAAACTTCGCGACCGGCCGGGCGATGAGTCATACAGACAGGGAAGCGAGCGGCACGGCGGCGGCTAGTTTTATAGGGTAGCACAAAAACGTTCGGATGGTTGTATAGGCTAGCCGTAACAATATAAATTCAAATAAAATGGGTATTCAGAACGAAAGAAGATGGGACTAAGAAAGCTAGAGTCGTAGCAAAAGGATTTCAGATAAAGGAGGAGGATCCTTTTCAACCAGTATACTTTCCAGTAGCAAGAACCTCAACAATAAGGCTTCTTTTATCGATTTCACTGCAAAACCACTGGAAGGTAAGACAATTAGACATTCCTACTGCTTTTCTGAATGGATTTTTTGGAAAGTGAAGTGTATATTTATGCACCAGAAGGATTAAAAAGTAAAACCCCTTCGAGCACTCTATGGGTTAAAGGAATCGCCCAAAGTGTGGAATGACACGTTCAATGATTTTACTTTAAAAAATAACTTTGGAAGATCAAACTATGACAATATTACAATGGAAAGATATGGATTCTGATTTACGTGGACGATATATTATTAGTTGGAGAGCAAAAATATATAGGAGAAATTGTAAAACTTCTACAGAAGTACTTCAAAGCAAAAGATTTAGGAGAGATCAAAAATTTCCTGGGTATGAATATAACAAGAACAGAAAATACACTGAAAATTGATCAGTTCAAATTTATAGAAAAGTTATTGAAAAATTTTAAAATGGAAAATTGTAACCCAAAGGCAACATCAATGGAGAAAGGTTTTCAGAATAATGAAGAAAGCAAGATACTTACAGACATATCCTATCGACAGCTTATTGGAGGATTAATGTATCTAACTACAACTAGTAGACCAGACATTGGTTATGCTGTTTCCTACCTTAGTAGATTCAGAGATCGACCAACAAACGAAACCTGGAATGCTGGAAAACGAATATTACGGTATCTGCAAGGTACAAAAGATATGGGCTTAATTTATTATAAAGTACAAGACCTTTATCGCGCGATCTCAAGTTGCACATATCATGCTGTTATGGTCTCAGAAACGTGGCTTACTGCTCAATTTAACGATGAGGAGTTGTGTCCTAGTGGTTTTCAAGTTTTCCGAGTTGATAGGGAGTCGACTGGTAGCAGCAAGCAGAGAGGAGGCGGTGTTATGATCATCGTGAGAAAGGATTTGCATGCACAGCGAGTGGATATTCCTGTTGTGAATGTTGAAGTGGTGTATGTAGCATTGAAATGTCAAACTTATGTTTTAGTGTCGGAGTGTGTTTACTTGCCCCCCGGGACATGTGCAGATCTGTTTTCTGACTTTGTAGGGACTATTGAATTTATCTATAATAAATATCCCAATTGTAAGTTGATTTTAGCTGGAAACTTTAATTTGCCACATGTAAAATGGGGTAACGATGAATATGGCCTAACAGCTGATTGTCATGATAACTCTCCAGCATTGGAGTTGGTCAACTGCTTTAGTTTTTATAACTTCTTCCAATATAACCATATTTATAACAGTAGGGACATTCTGTTGGATCTGGTGTTCTCAGATCTGGGTGGCATTGTGGTTGATGTCGCGTCGGATGGGATTCTGCACAACAGCACACATCATTCGGCGATTGACATTGATGTTTTTCTTGACCCACACATCAGGAACTCTGACTATGTCGAGTATTTTTCTGATTTCCGCAATGGTGACTACATTTCACTAAATGATTATCTGGCTGGGGTTGATTGGGATATTTTGTGTGGGTTGGGGATTGACAGTGCTGTGAAATGTTTTACAGTAGGATCAGGGAGGGACTTGATTTGTATGTGCCTAGGAAGAATTTTAAAACCTCTTCATTTCCCAAGTGGTTTAATGCCGAACTACGTAGTTTAATTATAGCAAAGAAAAGAAGTCATAAAAGGTTTAAAACGTTCGGCAGGCAGTCTGATTACCTTGAATTCTGTCAACTTAGAGATCAATATAAGGATATAAGGAAAACATGTCACGAGACATATATTAATAAGATTCAGAGTGACATTAATCACAGTCCAAGATCATTCTGGTCTTTCATTAACGATCAGAGAAAAGCTCATTGTTTTCCGGCGAGCGTCACTTATGGTGATTCTGTCAGTCATAATGACCAGGAGCTTGTTGACCTCTTTGCGGACTTTTTGCGAGTGTTTATGGGTCTGACGCAGTTGACGAACAACCCTACTATGAATTCAAAAATACAATTAATGTTGCCTCATTCACGGTCACCTGCGCTGATATCATTGAGAGGGTAAATTCTATGCCTTCAAAACTAACCTGCGGACCTGATGGTTTGCCCATATTTTTTCTGAAGAAATGCATATTTACTTTGGCAATTCCTCTGCAATTTTTGTTCAACATTTCATTCTCATCTGGCATTTTCCCAAATTCTTGGAAATTTACTTACCTCAAGCCAATTTTTAAATCGGGATCGCGTGAGCGTGTCACTGACTATAGGGCTGTTTGTGCTCAGTCAGAGATTCCCAAACTTTGTGATCAACTGGTTACAGAGAAACTGAGTTGGGAGTGCAGGCATTTTCTTAATCCAGAACAACATGGATTTATGAAGGGGAAATCAACTTTAACGAATCTGCTTATATATGAGTATTTTATAATTAATTGCATGGAGAGGGGACTGCAGGTTGACTCTGTCTATACAGACTTTTCAAAAGCCTTCGATAGGGTCAACCACAGCCTTCTCATAGCCAAGCTTAATTCTATCGGTGTGACGGGTCCGGCTCTTGCATGGTTTGCTAGCTTTTTAAGGGGTCGCACCCAGGCTGTCAAATGTGGCTCTGCTATCTCTCATAGAATACAGGTTCCCTCAGGGGTGCCACAAGGTTCCCACTGCGGTCCTATTCTCTTTAATCTCTTTGTGAGCGACATTGGCAACTGTATAAATAATAGCCATTTTATATCGTTTGCCGATGACCTGAAGGTCTACCGACCTATAGGGTCTCCTGAGGACGCCCTTTTGTTGCAGAGTGACCTGACATGTTTTGTGAAGTGGTGTCGAATCAACAAAATGGAGTTAAATGTCGGTAAATGTTTTCAGATTTCCTTCTCAAGGCTCCGAGATCCCCTTGAATTCCGGTATGAGTTAACTGACATACCTATTAACAGTACTAACAGTATTCGTGACCTGGGTATAGAGTTTGACGTCAAATTGTCATTCTCTTCTCATGTCCAAAACATTGTTTCAAGAGCCTTGAAAATGCTTGGCTTTGTATGCCGATCATCTAGAGATTTTTCTATTAATACCCTTAAGATACTGTACTGCTCTCTCGTTAGGTGTGTTCTGGAATATTGTTCTGTAATATGGTCGCCTAACTATAGGATTTATATTGACGCAATTGAGAGAGTACAGAACAAATCGGGTTGTCGGTTTTAGACTGGGTCTTCTTCGTGAGGAATATACTTACGATGATATTAGGGGATTCTTGGGATTGCAGTCCTTGGAGGTCCGGAGGATGTGTGCTGATTTGTGCTTCCTTTATAGGATTCTGAGTGGCAGCATTGATTGCTCCTCAGTTCTTCAATTGGTTAACTTGAGAGCGGGCGAAAGGCGTGGCCGCAACAAAGACTTATTTTTCATTCCCTTCCACCATACAAATTACGGCCAGAATGAATCATTGACAAGAATGGTCAGGTCTGCGAATGCCAGTTCTGGTAATATTGACTTCTTTAATTGTTCATCTGTAGCTGTTTTCAAATCTAGGCTAAAATCTTTTTATTGAATAATGGGATGTTATTTGAAAGTGTTGTTCCCTTTACATTTTGTTTTAAATTTTATAAGTTAACTGTAATAGAAGAGCATTTGCTCTGAAATTGTAAGATGTTCATTTACTTTTATGAATGTAACATATTGTAAAATGTCTTGTACGTTGATAAATAAATAAATAAATAAATAAATAATAAAAGAATAATACTGGAACAGCCCAAAAATTAAGAGGATACTCAGATGCTGATTGGGGAACTGATAAGAATGAAAGGAAGAGTGTTAGTGGTTGCGTGATATTATATGGTGAAAACCCAGTATTATGGTTCTCAAAGAAGCAAAACTGTGTCGCACTGTCTTCAGCTGAAGCGGAGTACGTGGCAGCGGCTGGTTCTGCTGAAGATCTTATGCATTTAAAGGGGATTTTAAAAGATTTTCAGTTGAAAAATGAAACTATTTTATTTTGTGACAATAACAGTTCAATTATGATGTCAAAAAGTAACGAAAACTCGAAAAGGGCTAAACATATCGATATAAAGCATCACTATTTAAAAGATTTGGTGTTACGGAAGGTAATTAGTATGGAATATGTTTCAACAGATCAAAATTTAGCAGATATTTTGACAAAGTCTTTAAGTAAAGATACATTTATTTATCTTAGGAATAAGATAAGTATAAGTTAAAATGTATTCATATTATTCATATTTGCGATTTTTATATAAAAATTTAAAAAGCGAGGAGAAGTATTAGAACTGTCATCATTATAAGGTTTCAGCCACGTTTACTAGAAAAGAAGAATAAAAAGGTTAGACATAAGTAGAAGTATGAGTAAAAAATAGATGAGTAAGCAATTTTCACTTTGTAGAAGTTATTTTATTCTTTCTGTATAATTATAGAAAAGTATCTAGAAGATTGATGTTTTTCTCAACTCCCAACCATATACTGTAACAATCTTAACTCTAAATAATGAATGTTCTACACAAGAGGAATTCGAACTACTCATTTATGTTTTTAAAATATCTGGCACCAATCATAGAGAATCGAAATTCGATATATTCAATAAACATTGAAAACCCAATAAAATAAATCGGATCCGCATTGTTGCAATAGTTTTCCCATGTCGTAGATCGAAAATCGTGAGCTAAAAATATGCCGTTCGCTCGCTAAAAATAGCCGAATAGTCTTAAGCCATTAGACGTTTTTCTCTTGGGGTGCCAACGTGCGTCGTCGACATATTGCGGTTTCCGATGACAGTTGGTTATAAATGTAGTGATTTCCCAATAAATATAAAAAAACAAAAATACTTAAAGGCTTTTTGGTTTTTACTAGTAATTTCCTGCAAGCCGCAAGCGTATTTTATGGGAAGCCAAGTGAAGGATTTGAAGTTAATGGCTTCTAGGTATATAAATATACTCAACGATATTCGCTATTGTCCGAGTGTCCCAAATCATCATTAGATACCATTGGAATCTTGGAAACTATAAAATATACAAAATCGGTCAAATTAGGGCAAAGTTAGCCAATTTGATGCCGATCAAAATAACGCCTTTTGTTTGGAAATTCCGAAATTTTTTGAAAAAAATCGAATATCCGCGATCTATTTTAATTTTTTTCTGATTCTATTAGAAGAAATATGACAAACTAAATCCGCTCTACAAGTTGGTGTCGCTAGATTTTCAATCCGGCGCCGGAGTTTCGTTTCTTCGCAACCATCAACTTTGCTTTTTTAAGAAGACGAAGCAAGCTGAGCTTCTTTAAAAATGGATTTCAAATTGAATTGCAGTTTTGCATTGTGAGTTTTTCCGTTCTATCCAACCGTGGTATCCAGTTTGGAATTCGACGTTTCGTCTTCAAGGGGTCATCATCAACTTCATTTTTCTAAATACGAACTTCAATTTGTTTTATCGTTGTTCAGATGAGCATTTAAAGATCCTTTACACAAATAGTGCACTATGTAAAAATCGACCTCTCCTATTGGTCGATCCATCTCGTATTACGATATGTCTGCGTGGTGCAATCAATTTCAATCAAGATCTCTTGTGGTGTAGAGGTTTAGATCGTTGGGTCTCACCTGGAAAACGCGGGTTCGAACCCCGTTGCTTTTTTTTATATTTTTTTAAAGATTATGATTCTAAACAGCTTTTTTTCTTGATTTTGGGTATGTCTCGGGTTAGATTGGGTTAGCACCTGGTTAGTTTCCTTTTCTTGAGCCCCCGTAGCGAGCGAAGCGAGCGGAGGGCCATGCGAATCGACCAATGGGAAAGGTCGATTTTTATATAGTGCACTATTTGTGTAAAGGATCTTATAATGCTTCAGATGATATTGGCGTTATTAATTTGAATATGTCTTTTTAATTTTTCTTTAATATTTTTTTACTTTATTTCGCATTTTTTTAAATTATTTATTTTGCTTTGGGGTAAAAAATAAATGAACCTGTTTATTTAATTTTACTATTTTTTACTTTTATTAAAAATAAAGGTTTTAATTTTCCACTTAAGACAAAACACAAAATAAAATATTTTTACAGCATATAAAAATTTCAAAACTAGATTAAACTATTTAAAATTACGCCAAAGCAAAATAAGTAATTTTAAAAAAATAAACAACAAATTAAAAAAAATAATAAAAACACGTATTCATATTAATAACACCAATTTCATCTGAAAAAACGATGAAACAATTAAATTTCGTATTTAAAAAAGGAAGTTGATAATGACCCCTTGAAGACGAAACGTCGGATTCCAAACCGAATACCACCGTTGGTTACAGCGGAAAAAGTGGCAATGCAGAAGTGCAATGTTGCCCTAATTTGACCGACACTGTATCTCTTAGGATTTTCGGGTTCCCCCATACATAAACTCTAATTTCGAGGCACCCTGTACACTTAATTAATTATAGTTGAAGTCGATTCAGTTATTACCCTTTTTACTATAAGACATTACATAAACAACACACATTCGGTATGTGTGTCTTATGATTCACAATGTTATAAGTTGTGAAAAAACTAAAATACATTAAAAAAATTTAAAAGAAATGATATAAAAAGTAGAAGACATTTAAAACAGAAGACACTATACACCAGTGGGGAAGACATTTTTATACATAGTCTAAAAATGGTCATTAATTTGCAAAAAAAAACAAAATAAAAAAAAACTGAAAAAGATATTAAATGATAGTCTACAAAGAAATTGTTCTACTTACTGTTATAATAAATAAAAATACGTTTATTCACAGATGATATTAACTTTCAAAACAAAGATAAAAAAAATAAGAAAATAATATAAAAGCAATAATGATATAATTAAAAATATAATTCAAAACCTTTTAAAGTTAAATAAATAAAGATAATAATCCATGATGATTCGCTTACTTGATTTATATTAAAAATAGATTAATACATTTGATATTAATTTGTAAAGAGGTACATACAATATCAAATAAAGCAAAATTAAGAGGTATTAACATAATTAAGAGAAATTAGAAGTAAAAAAGAAAATAGTACTTATATAACGAATAGAGACTCAGTTAATTACAGTTTATATACATTTGCAAAACAAAGGTAAATAAAAAGTTAGGAAAATGAAAAAAGCAATAATGAAATGATTAAACACATTCAAAACGAATAGAAACTACGAAATAAAGAACAAATTTTTTAACTTAATATGTTGATAGTCATAAAGGTAAATAAAAAAATTAGTCAAACGAAATTAAAGAAGCTAAATAAAGACATATTAACATAATTAACAATAAAAAAAATTAAACAGACAAAAATAAATAAAGATAATATATATGATGAAATTCGTAGAGAAAAACGTAATTAATCACAGTCGAAATCCATTCAGTTATTACCCTGTATAACATAAAAATATTACAGAAATAACATCGAATCTGTACCTGTGTCTTAAGTACACAGTCTTAATACTAAAAAATAAATAAAAATAAATAAATTAAAAACAAATTGGAAAATAATGGCAAGATGGCAAAAAATTTAAAACCGAAGCTAATACACAAAAAGGGAAGAACAGAAAAAAATCGTATGGCAAATAAAAAATAAATAAATAATAGAAAAAGCAAAATAAAACAATTACAACATAATTAAAGAAATATTTTCACTCTATTAATAAGTGTTAGTATAGTTGTGTTTTATTTATTTTAATTTTACAATTTGACAGTGATTTTATTTATTTTATTTATACACCTTTTTTGTATACCTATTTATTAAGTTAAGTTTTATTTCTGACATTTTGATATTTTATTTGTACCCCTCATATTTATGTTTGTATTTTTTATTTTTAAATTAAGAATTGTTAAGTTTATTTTATGTAGTTTTAGGTAGGTAGTGTTTTTGTAGTTTAGGTTTATATTATAGTAGGTTTCCACTATATGTACGTTATATAATATGTCTATCGCTTTTTCTATTTGTAAATTTAACAACTTTGTTGTACCTAATAATTGATTATAAATTGTTGTACTTGTAGCTCTATGCTAAATAAATGCTTTATTTATTTATTTATTTATTTATCTATTAAAACCTAAAAAAAAATGAGGCCTCATCACCTTTATCAGCACACAACTGTGTGAAGTGAAACTTCTGAAAGATTTTAGGAATTGAGTTTTTCTTTTTTTTAAGTTTTTTTTTCTCAACTTTTGCCCCCCGGTTTCGACACTTTTTTCTTTTTTTCAACTTTTTTTCGCAGAAAACCGCGTTTCTCTAACTTTTTCTATTATTTTTTTTTCATAATTTCGTTTTATAATACCTACTTTTATTAACTTTCCGAACAATTTTTATTTTTTTTTTATTTGGTTTTATAATAGTTTTATTAACTTTCCGAACAATTTCTTGCTTTTTTTATTATTTTTTTGTTATTTCGGTTTATAATACTTTTATTAACTTTCCGAACATTTTTTACGTTTTTTAAAATTTTTTCCCAATTTTTCCAAAAATGTTTGATTTCTTTTCATAATCATTGTTTTCTTCCCATTTTTGCCATCCTCCAACTCGTAGCTGAACTCCTTCGCCTTTTTTTCGCCGAAAACCATGTTTCTCTAACTTTTTTTTAATGTTTTTTCTTATTTCGTTTTATAATACTTTTAGTAATTTTCCGAACAATTTTTTCCGTTTTTTTTTTCAATTTTTCCAATTTTTTCGAAAAGTTTTGGGTATCTGAGGAGGTGGGGAGGGGGATTACACGGTTCAGTTTTCGTCTAGGATCCTCATTTTACCCCGGCTACATGTTCTGAAAATTTCAACCCTCTATAGCTATAGTGGAACATGCTTAATTAAAGGGGCGTTTCACTTTGATAACCGTTTCAACTTTGATAAGCGTTTCACTTTGATAAGCGTTTAATTTTTTCTGACTTTACTCTCACTAAAGAAGTTTCACTTCAAAAAGATAAATGATAGTCAACAAATAAATTGTTCTACTTAGTGTTAAAAAGACAAATACCCTTAATTACAGATGATATTATTAAATTGAATAACAAATATAACTGAGAAACAAACTATAAAAAAGAAAGTAAAATATAGGAACTGCAAAATAAAATAAATTTTAAATGCATAACCAAGTTTTTTAAAGACACATGGACCAGAAAGAAATATCTTCGGAAGTATTCAGAGTTTCTAAACTTTTAAGGCGGCATTTTGATTAGCACCAAATGACGCGACTTCGTATCTTTTATAGTTTTCGAGTTCCCAATAATACAGCTCGAATTTGGGACATCTTGTATACGTCTAGATTTATATATACCCACGTAGACTGTTAATATACGTATTAGAAAGCGTCAATACGACAGTGGTTGTGGGAACCCGCCTTAAAAGGAGCGCTGAATGCCGATTTGGTCATTGTATGCAGACGAACGCCGATTTCGCAAAGCCGTTAATATTTTAATGTAGAATGGTATTCTATATTAGATTTATAACTATTTGCCTACGAATATACGATTTGACACAACATGCATCGAAAGAGTTTACATTATTTGTGGTATAGAACATCAGTGAATTTAGGTTTAAATTTGGTTGTAAAATAAGTTTAGATAGAAAGGAATAATTAAGTAAATTACCAAAGGTATTGTTAAAATAAAATCAGAGGGTTTCTTTTAGATAAAAAAAATGTTCACACACTCCATTAATTTTCTTGATTTGTCAAGCGGGTATATGTCCCAGGTCAGGTGCAAAATGTTATAAAGTGGAATAACAAACCAACCCCAGCCAGCACAAACTAATCAAAATTAACCTAAACTAGCCAAGGCCGTGACAGTTGATACTTTCATTATAAACACTTGATTTCATGTAATAGTTCCAAACACAAAAATTAATCGGACTAAAATCACGGCTTCGGGCTGGCTACGGAAGCGGACACCCTATCCATTTCTGAGAAAAACGTACGTTAAGATGGTTTCTCACTTGCATGAAAAAGTGTGCCGGTGAAAAAAATCAAATAATTCAAGAATTTAGGCACAAATACTTATTTAAGGAAAAATGTATGACAAGTAAACACGATTTTGTTTTTGTATGGATATCTCTTGTGAACTTTGTTGACAATGTATTGACCAAAGCCTAGTCTCGCAAATAACAGATAATTATTAATCTAAGTAATATTACATGCAATAATAAAATAAGCGATTTCTAACAAGTAGGTATATATTTTTATCTAAAAAATACAGGAGCCTAGAGCATCATGTTTTGAAGACAAACGAGCCCAACAGTTGCTCAGAAGAAACTTATAGCCGTTTTAATGTGCAAATATACAGTTGCTTTATAAAGGCACTGTAAGCAAATATAATTGAAGGGAGCGGTCTCTATTAGCTACAACAAAATAGATATCAGGTCCTCACCGTCTGGACTAGAAGACCCTTAAACTAAGAAAAGCAGTACCCAATATGGCCATCCGAGTTGGGACCGAAACTAAATGTTTGGCAAATGACATGTAATTAGCTGTTAAATAGTATCTTCCTCAATGGAAGGTAAAATGGCCTTTTATTCATTTGTCGAACAATTGGATTGGGAATTTCTTAAGTGTAACTCCTTGACTGTGGATGAAAAATTTACTCTCCTTCAAGACTCCTTGACGGAGGCATTTCTTGCTTCTTTTCCAGAGAGAACCTATCACAAAAGGAACGAGCAGAATCGCACTATTAATTGGTTTACTGATGAGGTAAAATCAATGAGGGAAGTTCTTAATTTTTTGAAGGATTTATATAACCAAACTCCTTCTGATGCTCTAAAAATCCAAATAAATGGATATAAAAAAAGGTATCATTCTGTTCTTAAAGAAGCCAAAATTGCTTCCAATGACAACCTCATTGGCAACTCTACAAACCCAATTAAATGTATGTGGAATATCATTAATGAGTATCGTGGAGTTATAAATGATAGTCCAAAATATGATGTTTCACCTGATGATTTTAATAACTTCTTTGTCGACATAGCTCCTGATTTGCAAAGTCAATTGAATGGTTCTAATCTTGATCCAGTTGATTTTCTGAACATACAGCAGATGGAAGAGTTCACTTTTGGCGAGGCTAGTTTCAATGACATACAAGACATTATTACCAATCTAAAGAATAAAAAAAGTAGGGATCTCTTTGGCCTGACCACTGAGCTCATAAAGAGCATCAAAAACATTATTCTTATACCCCTAACAAAACTCATCAATTCCTGCATCAGAGCAGGTGTTTTCCCGTCAGTCCTTAAGAGAGCCATGATGGTACCAATTCATAAAAAGGGTGCTACAACTGATCCTAGTATATTTAGACCTATTTCATTACTTCCTGTTTTGTCAAAGGTTTTCGAGAAGTTTATGGCCTTTCGTATAGTTAGTTTCTTAGAGGCCCACAATCTACTAAAACCCCAACAGTTTGGCTTTAGGAGGGGAGGTAGTACAACTTTGGCCGTTTTGAATCTTGTGTCGCAAATTCAGGAGGTGTTTGAGGGTAGGGGATACAGCTGCATTTTGTGATTTAAGCAAAGCCTTCGATTGTGTTCCCCATGACCTGCTCTTGACGGGAAAACACCTGCTCTGATGCAGGAATTGATGAATTTTGTTAGGGGTATAAGAATAATGTTTTTGATGCTCTTTACGAGCTCAGTGGTCAGGCCAAAGAGATCCCTGCTTTTTTTATTCTTTAGATTGGTAATAATGTCTCGTATGTCATTGAAACTAGCCTCGCCAAAAGTGAACTCTTCCATCTGCTGTATGTTCAGAAAATCAACTGGATCAAGATTAGAACCATTAAACTGTGTAAATACAAATTTGATGAAATCAGTGTACATCTTACATCTAGTTATCTATCCGGCCGATTCCAAGTTGTGAATGTTGGTGGTGTGAGGTCGTCAGAGAGAGAGGTAAAGGTGGGGGTGCCACAGGGCTCAATACTGGGCCTATTGTTTCTGATTTACATCAATGATTTGCCTGACATTGACCGCATTAACAAATATACACTCTTTGCGGATGATACCACCATATCCAGCACTGGTCTAGAGGTTGATGTAGCAGATGCAGCCTCAAGTGAGGCACTTAATACTGCGGTGGATTGGTTCACAGCAAACCGGCTCTTTTTGAATCTCCAAAAAACCCAGAAAATGATATTTTCTATGAGACAGCTTCCTACTGAGTGTGAAGGTGTGTATGTGGAGTTCCTTGGGGTGCACCTGGATGCAAGACTGCAATGGGGGTTTCATACTGACTGCGTTTCGGCTGAGTTAAGCTCTAACATATTTCTTTTGCGTAGGCTCTCTGATAATGTTTCTAGTTCAATTCTATTGCAGGCTTATTTCTCTCTTTGCCATTCTCACATTGCGTATGTCATATTAATTTGGGCACATGCACCTGGAGCCATGAATGTTTTTCGAGTACAGAGAAGGGCAGTAAGGGTTGTGGGGGGTTTACAGTACAGAGAGGATTGCCATTCTGCATTTGTCTCTCTTCGGATATTAACGTTACCGTCTATTTTCATTTTAGAGTGCCTGTTATTTGTGCAAACTAGGCTTAACCCACTAGTTAGGCATTCCGACTTGCATAATCATAACACTCGCAGGAGACATGACTTGGTGTCCACTTACAGACGTCTTGAGAGGTGTAGGGATGGTCCCGGCTGTTTGTCTCTGTTTTTTTATAATAAGTTTCCCCAAGTTGTCAGGGAGCTCACCCTTGCAGCATTCAAGAGGACAGTAAAAAAGTTTCTTATCAGCAGAGCTGTCTATAGCATTGACGAATATTTAAATTTTAATTTTGATGTGTCATATTTTTAAACTCTATTGTCTAAATTTTGTACTTAGTCCAGTCCAGTTATGTTATGCTATAGTTATATATTTTACTTGTTCTCAAATTTTAACTCTTGAATGTTTGTCAACTGTTTTAGTTGTAATTTTTAGTAATTTTTCTTTTTACTGACGTGTGTAAATACTCTTTTGTATATTGGCACTAATAAATAAATGAAATGAAATGAAATATAGTTTAAGCAAAGAGTACTTATTATCTGTGGTTTAAGTATGTTTTATGTATTTTTTTGAAATCAAAAAGCAACAAAACTAGTTTATATATGACTTAATACGTTTTCCATTGTCAGAGCCTACGCCCTACTCGCGACGCCATCTTAGATTTAGATATCAGGCCTTTTAGTTCAGACGGTGTTGATCAGATTATCCTTTTCGTCCTTCAACCAACCACTCTATACCTATACAATTGGGAAAATATTAAATAAAATCTAAAATAAAATATTAACTTTCTTAATATTGTTAGATCGTAATATTATTCACTGTTGCTCTATGTACCATTACTTTTGGATCATCCTATATAATTAGCACATATTTGGTGAACTCACTGTGGCCGATTTACACAAGAGCAATTTGGGAGACTAAACACAAACAAAAAATGACGGTGACGTAAATTGAGGTGTCAACACGTTTTTTACACCGGAAATGATACGTGTTTAAGCGCTGTTGTTTTATCAAAGTGTTTACAACGCATCAGCTCGTGTCTCATAAAATAGGATTTTAGGCCGGGCCAGATTTAGGTACCGTAAATATTCGAGCCAATAAAGCCTGAAAGCCTTTGACAAATTTGACAAAAAGAAGGTTGATATCGATTTAGAGAGCTTAATTACTGATTTTCTTAAGTAGACACTATTATTGCCTGAGGTTTTAAGATGCGAAGGCAATAATAATTGTCTAAACCATAGTTAACCCTAGACTGGTCGCGTAATTTCAAAAATGAAACTAAAATCAGGATATTTTTTATAAAACTTAGTTGTTTAAAAGAATATTTATTAAATAAACACAAATTTTGGTCTACAAAATCGCACACTAATCGTGTAATACTTTGGTCACCCTGGAAAATAGAACGTAAATGCCAATTTTTTAAAACCTGATGGAATGGATGATAAAATATGAAAAATATTGTTGAACATTTTGATACACTAAGCAGTGACTTTACAATCCTGAAACTCTTGCAGCCCTACTGAAGTTTCGCAGTATCAAAGAACATCTGCCACAGATTCAATAAGTAGCTGAACAGCCTTAATTTTTTGCTTAAAAATGGAATTTCGCGAAATAATTTATCGCAAAAAAGCAGATCGGAAAATAGGTGTAAATGAGGATTTTGCGGACTTCGAATCCATTAAACCTACAAAACAAAAATAAGAAAATATGGCTTTTCATCTCAATCAAGAAGGAAGATATCCAAGTTAAGAAATGTAGTGTAAAAAAACCAAACCCACGCCAAAACAATTTCATGGTGGGTGTAAACCCCAGTGTTAAAGATATGGTTTGCCAGGAGAATTTTTGGCCCAGTGGGGTGTCCTTTGAGCGCTTTAACTTTGGCCTGGGTAGAAATTTTTTAACCGAGAGGCTAGTGCTGGTAACACCCCAGGAAACAAATGGTCGGATCAACAACCAAGACATGAATTAATAACTGTAAGGTGTAAAGATGAGGATGAGCTACACTTACTACATCTGAATATTCGTAGTGTAAATAACATATCACTAGAGCTACAAGTGTTACTGGAGAGGGAGAATCCAGACATTTTCTGCAGGTCAGAACACTGGCTGCAAGGTAATGACATTGCATCTTTATCACTGCTAAAATATATACCAATTGCTTTTTCATCTCACTCCGAGTCCCGAGGTGAAGGGACTGCCATACTTGTAGCGGATAATAACAAATTTTATCCTGTAAATGTCCATTGAAAAACACTGTGAATTCTGTGTCTCCAAATATGCGATTGCAAATAAAACTTATTATTTTATCTGTATTTATAGGTCACCATCAGGAAATCCAGATACTTTTTTGTCAATTTAGAAGATTTACTGCACTTCATCTATAACCCTAATAGGTTCCTGGTAGTTTGCTGGGATTTTAATATAAACTCTCAAACCGCTGGGAATGATGCCTCCCTGGTGAATCAGCTTTTTAACACTTATGGTCTTGAGTCACACATAACAGGTATTACGAGGGTAGGACGAACCTCTGCAACACAGCTTGCTAATGTCATTAGCAATCTTTCTCATGGTGAGACAGAAGGTAGGATCCTTTTGACAGATATCTCAGATCATTATGGACAAACTTTCAAATTTAAACTATGTCCAAGTATCACCAAACCTGCACCTGTCGGGAATAGACGCAACTTTTCTCATGGCAATATGAATGCCTTTATTAATGAGTTAAAAACATTGGGGTGGACAATAAATATGACATTTTCAATGGGATTTTTCACTATTACTTCAGTCGTAGCTTTCCTTCCGTTAAATGTCAAACTCGCAACGTAAAGAGCTGGGTAAACCCAGAAATAAGACAGTATTCCAGTTACATAAAAGAGCTATATGTATGGTACAAAGAAACTCTCAATGAGGCTATATACAATCAGTATAAAAGTGAAAGAAAAAAATATAGAAATTTCATATCTCTATACAAAAAATTTGTAAATGAAAGCAAAATAATATCTTCAAAAAATAAAACAAAAACTGCTTGGAGTATTTTTAACAAGTACACAAACACGACTAGATCTCAAAAACCTATTGCTCTGAAGGCTGGGAACGGCGAATTAGTGGGGGATCCCGTGGAAATTGCAAGCATGTTTCTAGAGAGATTTAACCCCCTTCCTATGTCCCCATACCTGATCCATCCACATCCCGTAATCTGACAAATAACACTCCCACAATCTGTTTATTTCCTACAGACCACCAAGAGGTGCTATACATTATAAAAAATCTACCAAATAAATATTCTAGTGGTATTGATGAAATCGCTATTGCAATTCTAAAACATGCAAATCATAACATAGCAGCCCCTTTGGCTCACATCATAAACACTTGCTTCGACTCTGGTACCTTGCCATCCAGTTTAAAAGAGGCAAAAGTGGTGCCAATACACAAAAACGAAGATGAGCAAGATCCAAAAAATTATAGACCTATCTCTTTACTCCCTTAAACCTCAAAAATTTTCGAAAGAGTCATCTTTACCCGATTAATGAATTTTCTGCTTTCACACAATATTCTCTCCAAAAACCAGTTTGGCTTTAGGCCCAAACACTCAACCCAGCAGGCTGTTTTTAAAGTGATATCCTACATAGTGGAAAATATCGACAAAAAGAAGAAAGTAGCAGGTCTCTTTTTCGATCTGTCAAAGGCATTTGACACCATAAATCATTCCTTACTTTTATCCATCCTCCAAAAATATGGGATTAGAGGAAACTGCCTTAAACTGATAGCTTCATACCTAGATAGTCGAAAACAGTGGGTATGCATTTCAGCAAATGGGGAGGTTCATTATTCGACAGCATCCTTTAACGAGCAAGGTGTGCCACAGGGAAGCATTTTGTCTTATATGTAAATAGCCTAAGTGAGAAATTCTTGTTCGAACTTGTCTGCCAGTTCGCAGATGATACTTCCATTGTACTATCAGGTGACTCTGCTGGAGGTCTCTCCAATGGATGTTCTCGGGTGGTCACAGAGATGCAGAGTTGGTGTGATTCGCATACATTAAAGCTAAATGCGGAAAAACAGGCCTAATCACCTTTAGGAAAATATCTAACCAAACTGAAGGGCTGTACGTAAAGTGCAACCACAAATCCATACCTGAAATAGAAAGTACTAAATTTCTCGGTATTCACATCGATTCTGCCTTGACATTTTCTTCTCAGACAGACATTCTTGTTAAAGGGTTGAACAGTTTTTGTGCATTATTGAGACGTCTTCGAAGTGAACTTACAGTAAACACCCTGAAACAAATTTATTTCTCATCAGTTCAATCCCTTATATCATATAGTATAATGTTTTGGGGATCTTCAGTGGGAGCTCAGTCAATTTTTATTGCACAGAAACGCAGATGCATGTTAAGGCTTAGTTAGAGGGCATGTCGGATGTGACCAGGGTAGGACTGACCTCAGTGTTCCCTTGCACCACTCAACCTTTTACCAGAGAGGGCCATCCTTTGC
The DNA here is from genome assembly GCA_016904865.1 of Pissodes strobi. Lineage (NCBI taxonomy): Eukaryota > Metazoa > Arthropoda > Insecta > Coleoptera > Curculionidae > Pissodes > Pissodes strobi. Next base: position 77,479 of record MU182953.1, on the reverse strand, counting down.
AGCAATTAAACATTACCCCCTATTCTAAGGAGAGCCCAGCTTTCTCAAATTTAAAAGAGACACTACCAGGTAGAACCTATTGCGAAAGTGCACCTATAGTTTTAATCCAAATTTTAACATGTTGTAATGTCTTAATGTGTATTCTTGTATTTTATCTTGTATTTTTATTCTTTATATAATTTTTAATACCTACTTTAGTTTTAGTTTGGTTTAGAAACCTCTCAGGCTAAATTATCTTTTTGGTGACGTTGCTACGTCTGTAATAAGATTTGAAAGCAATAAATGAATTTGAATATGTGGAGCTCCAAATCAAAACGCAATATTTGATAATGAGAAATTTGAGAAATGAGTAAATGTTATTTTGAGAGGGTTTTTTTGGTAAATTTATATTCTTATAAGGACTAAGATTAAGTCTAGGCCAAAATTTGAAATATTGACCAATTTTTCTTCTCACAAACTGGATGTCATTTAAAAAAATGCATTTTGTTTCGAAATTGTGGAAAAATGCATTTTGCAATACTGACTCAAAAACATTTATTTTTTAAAAAAATATACAGATTTTATGACTAATTTTTTATTCTATCATCTTCCTCCACACAGTCACTTTCCTCGCCTCCTTTTCTTCTTCACCCTCCCTTTCCTATCCATTTATTTCTTGCTAATTTCTCAATTGTTCCAAAAACCCGGTCTGCGGGTAGGAAAGAACAATGCCCTCTTACAGAAGAAATCAAAAGAATAGTTTTGATTCTAGGAGGAGCTTTTCTGAATAGCCAATATTGCAAAAGATGAATGATAATAGTTATTTATGCAACAAGTGTGTAAAGTGGCCCATTTTTATGAATGGGAATGATCCAATCTCATGAATAAAAAAAGGTACTTTACACATGAGAAGCATACAAAGTGTTTTTTACTATCGAAAAATATGAAAAATAAAAATATTATTAAATTACTTGACGCACTAGTGCGTAAAAAAAAATTATGTGCCTCACCAGTTCACTTCAGTTGTGTGCTTATAACTGAAGTGAAATTTCTGAAAGAGATATAAGGAATTGTTATTAATATTTTCGGAGCTGTTTTTTCTCAACTTTTGCCCCCGGTTTCGACAGTTTTTTTTTATATTTGTAAACAGTGATTTTATTTATTTTATTTATACCTACACCTCTTATTTTTATATTTATTAAGCTAAATTTTATTTCTGACATTTTAATATTTTATTTGTACCCCTTATATTTATGTTTGTATTTTTTATTTTTAAATTAAGATTTGTTAAGTTTGTTTTATGTAGTTTTAGGTAGGTAGTGTTTTTGTAGTTTAGGTTTATATTATATTAGGTTTCCACATAGGTACACTTTATAATGTTACGTTTTTCCCGTGGGTTCTTAACAGAATTACAACTTTGCTATTTTCAACTAATACTCTCTTTATTCACTACCACTGTATACAATTTAACACTCTATACTACTCTTATAACTTTACCACTAATATCTATTCAACACTCAATGATTAACTGAACTGAACTCACTAACATTCGCCTTAGGTCTGCTTATATATAATTTCAAATCTATCACGAATATTCGGGAAGTATTCCGAGGCCACTCTATATGATCTCGACGAGGCCATCGAGATAATTCCAGCGATCCCGAAACTTCGCGGCCGGCCGGGCGATGATTCATACAGACAGAGAAACGAGCGGCACGGCGCGGCGGCTAGTTCTATAGGGTAGCACAAAAACGTTCGGATGGTTGTTAGTCGTGACATTGCCTCCCTCTTAAACCTGATCGTCCCGATCAGATACTTCATGTCCGTGATATGCTTTCAACCTGTCGAGGTGGACAACTTTCAGTTTGCTTTTGGGGCTACGCTGAATTCTATACACTACGTCATTAATTCTTTTGATGACTGTATAGGGCCCTTCCCATACTGGCGTAAGCTTGGGAGATCTTCCTTTCTTCCTTTGCGGATTATATAACCAGACTTTATCGTTCATCTGAAATCCCACAGAATTAGCTTTGAGATCATATCGTGTCTTCATTCGGTCGCTGGCTTTCTCCGTGTTTTCTCTGACTAATTCATGGACGTATAATAACTTTTCCTTAAGCGAGTCTGCGTAGTCTTGAATTTCCATATCCTGGTTGTCTGGCGTTCCGAATAATAGGTCACAGGGTAAACGGAGTTCTCTTCCAAATAAAACCATGGCTGTCGTGTCATGGACTGCTGATCTATAGGCCATTAAAAATAGTGGTATGTGTAGGTCCCAATCCTTCTGATGTTCATCTACGACCTTTGACAAATGTTCTTCAATGGTCTTGTTAAACCTCGCAACCATGCCGTCTGATTGTGGATGTAAGGCGGTAGTCCGTGTTTTATGGATGTTGAGTAAATCACAGACTTTCTGGAAAACCTTGGATTCGAAGTTGCGTCCTTGATCTGAGTGCAACTCTAACGGAACACCAAATCTGCTGAATAAGTTATTTACAAGGACCTCTGCTATGGTAACAGCTTCGTGATTGGGGATTGCAAAGACTTCAGGCCATTTACTGAAGTAGTCAATTGCCACTAAAATGTACTTGTTACCATTATTTGTTTCTGGAAAAGGGCCAGCTACGTCAATGGCGATACGTTCAAACGGTAGGCCCACGTTATACTGTTTCATTTTGCCCCTAGATCTTGTTTTGGGTCCTTGGCTTGCGGCACAGGTTGAGCACTGCCGACACCACGATTTCACATCCTGGCAGTAGTTGACCCAGTAAAATCTGTCGCGAATCTTGTCAATCGTTTTGTTCACTCCGAGATGAGCACCAGACTTTCCATTATGAACTTCTTCCAGAACTTCCGATATCTTCCTCCTTGGTACCACTAACTGTGTCTTCACTACTTTTCCATCGGCGCTTTCCCAGGCTCGTTTAAGAAGTCCATTTTCCACCACCAGGGAGTCCCACTGAGCCCACAGAGTTTTAAAAGCAAGTCCTTTAGTTGATATCTCGCTCCAGCTTGGTCTTGGTTGATGTCCTTCTTTAGCTGTTAGCAATAGTGTTATTTCACTATCTTCAAGCTGATCCTTTTTAAGTTGCTCTGTGGTCCACTGCTGATCAACCTCAAATTTCGTTTGCCTAATCCGAGTAATTCCTTCTCGTTGATCTACTCTTTGGCAATGCTTACAATTATCCGCGCATGGTCTTCTGGATAAAGCATCTGCATTATTATGCAATCTCCCTGCTCTGTGCTTAACCTTAAAATTATATTGTTGTAACTTTTCAAGCCACCTGGCTACCTGTCCTTCAGGTTGTTTCATATCCAAAAGCCATTTAAGTGCTGCATGATCAGTCCTTATCAGAAATTCTTGCCCATATAGATATTGATGGAAATGCTCAACAGACCGTACTATTGCCAAAAGCTCTTTTCGGGTTACACAGTAGTTACGTTCAGGTTTCGAAAGTGTTCGACTGTAGTATTCGATAACTCGCTCTTCCCCTGCTTGTACTTGCGATAAAACTGCTCCGATGCCGGTGTTACTTGCATCTGTGTCCAATACAAATTTACCCTTTTGTTCCGGATATCCCAATATTGGACTAGAACATAGAGCCGCTTTTAATTTCCTGAACGCAGAATCGCAGTTATGATCCCAGTTATAATCAGCTCGTTCTTCAGTGAGCTTATGTAGAGGTGCCGCTATATTTGCAAATCCTTCAACAAATCTTCTATAGTAAGTACATAGTCCAAGGAAGCTCCGCAGTTCATGTTTGTCGCGAGGACGAGGCCAGTCCTTGATTGCTGTAATCTTCAGTTGGTCGGTTTGGATTCCTTCTGATGATACAACATGCCCGAGAAATTCAACTTTTTGTTGAAAAAGAAAACATTTCTTTGGATTCAGTAAGAGCTGAGCATTCTTGATTCTAGTAAAAACTTCATGCAAGTTTTGTAGGTGCTCTTCAAAAGTTTTTCCCATTACCATTATATCATCAAGATAGACCAGGCATGTCTTCCAAGTGAGGCCTCGTAGAACAACCTCCATAAAACGCTCAAAAGTAGCGGGGGCATTGCATAATCCGAAGGGCATAACTTTAAACTGATATAAACCACTTCCGGTAGAAAAAGCAGTCTTTTCCTTATCTTGTTCGTCGATGCCTACTTGCCAGTAGCCGCTCTTTAAATCGAGTGTTGAGAACCAATGAGAACCTGCTAGTGTCGTCAACGTGTCATCAATCCTGGGAAGTGGATAGCTGTCTTTCTTGGTGACGTCATTGAGCTTTCTATAGTCCACGCAGAATCTGGTAGTCCCATCTTTTTTGGTGACTAAGACAACAGGAGACGACCATGGGCTCGATGATTCCTCAATAATTCCATCGTCAAGCATCTTGTTGACTAATGTGGTAACCTCTTGCTGCTTCGTCACTGGTAGCCTCCGAGGATGCTGTCGTATGGGGTGAGCACTTCCAGTGTCGATTTTATGTTTTATGATGTTCGTTCTTCCAGTATTGCCATTTTTCCTTTCAAAGGCTGTGCTCTGCTCTTTGATAAATTGTGTAGCTCTCTTCAGTTCTTCGGAAGACAGATGTTGCCACGACTTATGGAAATGTTCTAGGACTTCCTTAGGTGATGTTGAGGGTGTTACTTCTGACTGCGTTTCGCAACTGGTTACCCATTGCACCGGCTCGCAAGTGGCTATTACATCTCCTTTATTGATTTTGATGGAATTGGATGAAATATTTGCTATCCTTATCGGTATTTCGCCGTCGGTTTTGACTAGTGCTTTGCCTACGAGGTGTTTGCAAGGCAAATCGTGGTGTTGGATAAGTCCGATGCAGCCTCCAAAATCCTTCTCCAATTTCCCAAAAATTATCTGCTCGGTATTTCCGCTTATTCTGACAGTACATGCCGCCACTACTTTAGTCGGTGTGCCATCGTCTGTTTTGTTAAGGATGAACTCTTCGGTGCCAAACTTCAGAAGATTAAGCTTGTTGTCAAAAGAGAATCCATGTTGACCGATGAGATCCATCCCCAAAATAAATTCGTCTTCGATGTCGGCGACTAACACTGTGTGGTGTAATTTAATTCGTCCCAGTTGAAGTTCGATATCCATTTCCCCAAGTACTTCAGCTGTCTCACCGGTAACTGTACGTAAAACTACATTCTTTGATATGGGTAGAACTTCTACTCTATTTACTCTGTTGGACCTTATCAAAGATACTGCCGCACCAGTGTCAACAGTAATTGTTATGGCTCTTCCGTTGATCTTTCCTGTAATTGTTAGACTGTCGGCGGCTTTTCCTAGGCTTTTTATGGAGACGATCCTGGGGGCTTCATCTTCTTTAGCCAACACCCGCCCCGCAATGTTGACTAATTGAAGTTTTCCTGATTTGACTTGGAGGCCCTAGCGTCTCTGAATGGAGATCTAGACCGTAGTTGTACTCGGCAGTCTCTTTTGAAATGCCCAGTCCTGCCACATCTATAGCACTGACTTGATGTATTTCGGTTACGTGGCCTATCTTCAATTGGCTCCCGGAATCTCCCTGTGGCCTGAAGAACTTCCGTCAATTTCTTCAAAATTTCGCCCATCTCAGTTAATTCACAGCTGTTTATCGGCTTTTCTTCCTGGATGGATACGGCCCTGATTTTTGGCTTGGAGATATTACAGGCCGCCTCGATTTCTAGGGCTCGACCCAAAGCTTCGCTGCTATTATCAAATTTGGCTAGGCGTAGCATTTTCTGAGTTTCTGGATCTCTAATACCATCCACGAAATATTGGGCAGCAAGTTCCTCTTGAAATTCCTCTGTCGCTCCCGGGTAGGCCAATTGAATGAGACGTCTAATGTCTGCCTCAAATTCTTGCAGGTTTTCTCCAGGCTTCTGATGTCGGGACTTAACTTGTGCCCGATAGAGCTGTCTTCTATGTTAGTCGCCAAATCGTCTCTCCAGGACAGCTACAAGTATGTCATATTTCCCCTGTTGGCTGATGGGAATTGTCTGCAGTAGTTCCAGGGCAGACCCACGAAGCGCTACCACTAGTGATGTAGCCATTTCTTCGTTATTCCAACCGTTGGCAACAGCAGCGGCTTCAAATTGCCTTCTGTACATTGTCCAGGAGGTTTGACCGTCATACGTTGGAGGTTTGATGTTATGCCCTGTGGCGAATACCCTCTCGGTGGGTCCTTGATTTTTTAGTCTGATAAATTCTGCTTGTAGATTCCTCATTTCTTGCTGTACGTTTCCTACTTCTTTTTGTACACTCCCAACTTCTTTTTGTACATTTCCAACTTCTTTTTGTATATTACGTACTTCTTTTTCAAATTTCTCATTTTGCCCGTCCAATATTTTCTGTAATTTTCCTTGCTCGCCTACAATCACATCAAGCATCCATTTCTGAAGCTGCTCCTGTTCTGCTTGCCTTCTACGATCATCCTCTTCCCGTTCCGCTTGCCTCTTATCTTCTTGATCTTGTAAAATTTTCTGAAGCCGGTCTTGTTCTTCTTTCCTTTTATCTTCCTGGTCTTGTAAGATTTTCTGAAGCCGGTCCTGTTCTGCTTGCCTTTTCCGTTCCTCCTCTTCCCGGTCCACTTGCTTTCTACGTTCATCCTCTTCCCGATCCACTTGCCTTCTACGTTCATCCTCTTCCCGATCCGTTCGCCTCTCAGCATTTAAATTATCCATGAAATCGGCCAACATTTTATTTATTTGCTCCATTTCCGCCGTTTGTTGCCTTGTATTGACCATAGAATGTTATAAAATTTTACCAGAATCCACCAATCAAACGGTCTCGTTGACGTACTTGTACTTCTTCTTTCCTCGGAAAATACTTCTCAAGTCCGGTCCCTTCACAATCCGACTTCTGACACCAAATGTTACGTTTTTCCCGTGGGTTCTTAACAGAATTACAACTTTGCTATTTTCAACTAATACTCTCTTTATTCACTACCACTGTATACAATTTAACACTCTAAACTACTCTTATAACTTTACAACTAATATCTATTCAACACTCAATGATTAACTGAACTGAACTGACTATCCGACTTAGGTCTGCTTATATATAATCTCAAATCTATCACGAATATTCGGGAAGTATTCCGAGGCCACTCTATATGATCTCGACGAGACCATCGAGATAATTCCAGCTATCCCGAAACTTCGCGGCGGGCCGGTCGATGATTCATACAGACAGAGAAGCGAGGGGCACGGCGGGGCGGCTAGTTCTATAGGGTAGCACAAAAACGTTCGGATGGTTGTTAGTCGTGACAATATCATTTTAATTAATGAATGTAATTAAACAACTGTAGGCCGTTTGACATCTATCATTTATATTCTCGTTTCATTTATTGATCTAGCTATCTTGCTTATCGAGTTTACCTTTAAAAGAATTTTATCTTTAATTAGCTAGAGAATTCATTCGGCTAGTGTCCGCATAGCTGATTGAGTAAATTTTTACTGTCTTTGGCTGTAAAGCTCATAACAGTAATTTATTTCACATAACTGAAATTTACTAATTTAATTTGTCGCCTTAATATCGGCATCGACTTGAGCTCAATTCGTTTACCTATACATATTTAACGTCTGTATATGTGCATATTTTATTGATTTGGCATTATTGAGGACTGTTTATTGGTCTACTAATATTATCGCTGCCAGGGGATTGATTTAGGTTAAGTTTGGTTAACAATCATTTCATTTATACCTGCATATACTTACTCGCTATACCTATACAATAAGATTTAGGCAATATTAAGATTATAAGGCATAGTTTAACAAGTAGTATCTTATGTTGCTTTGATTTAATATTCTTGTAATATCAGTGAAATACCTCACAAGAGAATCTTCTTATTAGTTTAAGAGCGTAACCATAACCTCAAATTGATTTGAGATAGAATTAACTAATCTGCGTATTCAAGATTTTTCAACGTTCTTTTATAGGGTATTTTTCTAAATTTTATTACCCTATTTTCAAGGATCAATGATCATTGATGAATTATTTGTAAAAAAATTTAGTGGCGCCCTACCCTAACTACCAACACATAGACCCACGCCTTAAAAAAAAACTTGAATCCGCTGAGTAAACCTGGCATATGGACCACCTAATGACCAATTAGCAAATAGTATTACATATTCGGCACCCAACGCTTAAGGCTGGTTACAAATTTTAACATACCTACTACGTCATCAATTAAAAATCGGGCAAACATGGTTGATATAAAAGCTAGTAATGGAAAAAAATAGATAGACTAACCTAAATCCAATTCACGAAACTGTTATTTATAATCCCATTGACATGTCAAGCCCACTGCTAAAATATTTTTACTATTTTTATACGCACACCTTAGTGTATATACTATTTTTATCTACGCATTCATTCATGGCTTTATCAATGCGATTTTTACAATAACATTGTGCACGGCCTTTAATTACATCACCGAATCGACTATTTGTCGATAGATAAACTATTTGACATTGAATTGGTACGTTCAAGTTTATTTACCTAAAACAATATGCGCTATCTTGTTTGTTGTAAACGAGTCAGAATTGTCGGAATCTTATATTATAAACTCGTGCGTTTTGGGAATTTTTTGATTGGGTTCTTGAAGATTATATTTAACTACCATAGAGTGCGCATATAAATCAACTTTTGTTTATATTATATACGTAATTTGTGTCAGTTTAATTGAAGGGCAGTAGTGCTCGTCACAAACGTGTAGTTTAACTTTCTATTATATTTTAAGCCCATTATGAATCCACACTAAACTTAGTCATTCTAAAATAGTAAACAAACAACAAACACTCAATGCCGATTGCATATACTACACGTGCTCGTACACGTGATGATTTTCATGATTTCATCATTACTACGCAAGCGCGAAGCTTCCAGCACAATATTGAAAGGGTGCACGCAGAGCAGTGGCGGCTCGCTTAATACACCATGCAAGTGAATCAATGATTCACCTTAGATTTATCTAACTTATACTACTTTTCAATTATAATCACTAAAACATAGTATATTAACTTAAATCATAAACAAATCAACATAAAATTATAAAATGTTAAGTTGTTCAGTCACTATGAATAGAAGATAAAATCAGAATAATTATTGTATATCGGTATATTGCTCAAAACGCGGCAACATTGTCAAAACGCTCGAAGTTTATTTCCATTCCATGTTGAATCGCGTTTCGCCTTGATTGAATCAACTCCCTTTGCGGGTTATAACCATGCAGTTGTTTACGGTGGTTGTCATGGCAACGCACCATATTGACTGCATATTATAGATAAGCGCTTATGAGAATGACACCACCTCGAAAGCAAGATTCATTTCCGAATTGTGATATCGGGTGTTTTAATCCGTGTTTAACAGTGGTTGCGACGTTGCATTTGCGTATAGGTGCGTGCATTACTATTGAAATTTCTGTTTGTTGTTGGTTTTCGGTTCGGTTTTGGATATAATAGAACTAAATAAAAATGACTTTACATTTTCTCGTTTATGATCCGGTGTCTTATTTTTTCCTCTTAAAATCTGTTCCGTAGGTAAAAAAATTATGTAAAGTAAAATTTGGTACTAGGTACTTTCACTGGAGTGGGGGGAGGAGAGAGCCTCGGATAATTTAATCTCCAGATTAATTATTATTTGATCAGCAGTTTAATCATATCGCAATCAAATTATTTTTCCAAGCAAAATGGTTTAACGAGGAGCAAAATGAATTAACAAGAAGCAAAATGGATAAACGAGCAACCCAATGGATGACCGAACACCAAAAAATTTATCAAGACAGAGCTTAGATGACTCAATCAGGATTGGCAATTTTGTAAAAAGCAAATCAATGGATTCCTGGAAGATGTGTGGTCGGTACAAACAAATTATTTTTTAATTTATTCTGACCACAAAGGTGGGGGTAGCAATTAACAGTATAATTAACTAGACGTAAAAGTGGACTGTATTGAGATAGGGTGGTGGGGGTTTACACAGAGGTTATGAATTGAAAAAAGTAGATAGGTTAGTTATTACGTACTTTAATAATGTAATTATGCTTTGCATTTGATACAAAATATATACAATTTATACAATGTCTACACTACTTGATGCATTCATTCTTTCACACATGGAAAATAAATATACAAAAGGGTGCTTAATTAGAAATATCTACAAAAAAGTCTTGATTCGTTAATTTAAAATGAAACTTTTGTCTCTAAAATTTTAACTTCTTTCACTCTACAAATACCTTGATCTCCTAGTTTCTCTACTAGTATCGTACCCAGGGGTAGCCTATTTAATTTCACACATTGGATTCCATCCGCTGGGATTGGAATGGATTTTCTCTACCGCCAATTTGCAGGCGCCATTTTTCCTTCTTCCTCACGAGAGACGCTACGATTCTGTATTGTCTCAGAACTGCGTTAAAACGCCCAAAAGAGTTCTTTGTCCAAGCTTGGACAAAGATAACAGAGGTACACTAGATATTCTACAAATATCTGTGCAGGAGAAATTGGCCCAAAAGGAATTTGACCTTTGGCCTGAGGGAGCAACAGCACGTTTTACTGCTATTCGACTGAACGCTGGAACTGCACTGTACTAGAGAGCGGTGACTGGACCGATCTAGCACGCTTGAGTGTTTCTAAATTCTAAGGCACTGAAATATATAATGTTTCTATCGGTAGGCGGCAAGACCAAATAAAGTGGGGATTCGCGGGAATGATAAGCGTCGGTTTCATTTGAGAGGGTGAAAGCATCTTCTTTCTTTCTTTGACACACTGCTGTTTACAGAACACTGACGGAAATAAGGATATATTAAATTGAGAACGATTCCAAACGATTTTCTTGATGGTGTGTCATTTCGCTTTATTTGAATCATAGCATATAAGGGACTCTATTATACCGACAAAACCAGGTTCGGACTAATGAGTCGTAATGAAGAACTGAAATATGCTGCTTTAACTGCACAAATTGGGTTGTACCCTGGGTGAAATAAATCTATTTTGAGTTTAATTATGGTTCATTGATACTACTTACATACAGGGTGTTATCACCAAACTATACGGTCAAAAACGAAAGTTATGCAAGTGTTGGGGTGTTTCTCCAACAATGTCGAAAGTGATTTTCAAGAACTCTGAAATATCAATTTGAAAACTTTTGTTTTTAATAAAAATGAGAGATTCTATAATTTTAAGTTATACATTCATTTGGATATAAATATGGCAGTTAAGAACCATTTAAATATTTTCCCAAAATTCTTAGGCTTGTTTTGAGATGAAAAACCTACTCTGGTTCTTATTTCGCCATGTTCTTTATTACCCCAGGCTCCCCTCCTAATTATAACTCAGTTATATCGCGATATCATCGGTTTGAAGATATAGTGAAGACCCAAATTTTGAGAGAAAAAAAAAAACAGTTCCAAAGCACATTATATAGATTACATTTGAATCATCCTCAAAATGACAAAATGTCCTTTTTAACGAAATGTCACAAATCAAATCAAATCAAATCGTTTATTGATATTATCACACAGAATTGCATTTACACAAGTCAATATGGTAGTATTAAAACATAATTCAACCTTAATAAAATTGTTTACAGCTAACCCTAATATTAAAATATACTAAATTTGCTAGGCCTTCCAAAGGCATCAGAACTATTTATAATAAAATGACAGAAATCAAACGAATACAATCATAAAAAAGCATCAGAATCACAATTCAAAAACTCATTGACACTAAAAAATGCCCGACAGAATCAGATGAGGAAGTCTTTTATCCTTTTCTTAAAATTTGTTCGAGATTGGTTTTTTATGAGAACAGGTACTTTATTATAGAATTTAATGCAGAGACCGCTCGTGCCATCTCGGCAGCTCTGTAATCTCCAGTAAGCAGACACTAGATTGTCCTTTCCACGTGTATCGTAACTGTGAATGTCCCCATGCTTAGGGTACTGATGCAGGTGATCCCTCACAAATAAACAGGAAAAGCAGTGTCAAGACACCCAGACACACAAAAGCCCGCCGGCATTCATCCCGATAAGACAGCCCACTAACTATTCTTATAGCCCTCCGCTGTAACCTGAACACATCGGCAGCCCTAGCACTGTGACCCCAAACCAATACTGCATAACTGATATGTGAGTGACACACAGTGTTTTGAGACACTATCAGAGATTCTGCGTAACAGGAATATACTTGGGCCAAGTCTGCTCACAACCGAATCCGTGTGAGAGCTCCAGCGGAGTCTGGGATCCATGCTTACCCCCAGGAACTTCACACTCTTAGACACCTCCTTAGGAGGAAGCTGTCTAGTCGAGAAAACAATACTCTGCGTTTTCCCAGCATTCAGGAAGAATTTATTTGCCGTAAACCACTGTTCCGCCCTTTCATGTGCCTCACCCGAAGCTAACATTGCCTCATCGATCTCACTTCCAAGGCACGATATAGTAGTGTCATCCGCGAAGAGCGTGTACTTACTCATAGTATCAACATTTGACAAGTCATTGATGTATATTAGAAATAGAAGTGGACCAAGTATAGATTCCTGTGGCACACCCACCGATAGCACTCTCTTCGCCGATTCCACTCCACATACCCGTACTACTTGAGTTCTGTTAGAACAATAACTAGAGATCACTTCAGTGCTGTTTTTATTAAAATTGAATTTTTTTAATTTATCGAGAAGCAGCTGGTGTGAGACACAGTCAAAGGCCTTACTTAGGTCACAGAAGGCCCCAGACAAGTACTTTCTGCTCTCAAAGGCCGCATGAATCTGCTCAACCAGACTCACGATACCAAGGGAGGCGGCGGCGTTACGACTCGTCCTAAATCCAAATTGACTCTCTGTTAGAATACCATTATTCTCAAAGAATTGTGACACCCTCACAGCCAAGCACTTCTCAAATACTTTCGAGAGTATGGGCAACAGTGATATAGGTCTATAATTTGAGGGATCATTTGCATCCCCCTTCTCATAGACCGGTACCACTGCAGCCTGTTTTAGAATCGTAGGAAATACATTCTCTTATAGACACTGATTCATGAGCTTGGTTAGGGGTCCTACAATAAGATTTTGTATGGTTTTTATTAACTCCACAGTAAAACCAAATGGATCCTAATTTTTTTTTATTTTTGAGATTTGTAATTATATCTCGAACTTCTATTTGTGTGATTTCCCTAAATGTAAAATCCTCTTGAGGCGTCACTATATATTGCAATGGATCAAGATTTGACAAGGAATTGATTAAACTGATCAGGTGTAACCCTCACATCCTCCGCATCCCCCCTAGTCACGCCCCTATGTTCATTTATAATGCTCCATATGCATTTAACAGAATTGGATGCATTCTTAATTAAGCTCGTAATTAAGTTCATCATTTGCTTCCCTTTTTGCACTCTTAATAGCAGATTTATAAAGTGTTTTGTATTCTTTTATGTTATGTCTCAGTATATCATCAGATGGTTTCCAGTTATACAGTTCTTTAAAAAGATGCACGATCTCCCTCATCGAACGTAAGTCATCATCGAACCAATTAATAATGCGATTTTGATCTTTACGTTTTTTTATATTTTTTCAAGGGAAAAGCATTTAAATATATCTGCATTATAGTACAATGGAATAAAATGAATTTAGTGTCAGTTGTTAGTTCCCGGTTGCATATTTACACATCTTCACATACGACGGCACCAGGGTGCTGAAATCGGTTAGGGTTTGTAAGCGTTTGTAGCACTACAAAAGCTCACTGATTTGGGCATCTAATCGCGCCATGTCTTCACGGTGCAATCAATTTGCGTTAAGAGCTCTCGTGGTCTAGAGGTTTAGATGGCTGGGTCTCACCTGGACGGTCCGGGTTCAAACCCCGTTGCTTTTCTTTTTTTTTTAGCTTAAGTTTCGAAACAGTTTTTTTCTTGATTTTGGGTATGTCTTGGGTTAGTTTGGGTTAGCATCTGGTTAGTTTCCTTTTCTTGAGCCCCCGTAGCGAGCGAAGCGAGCGGAGGGTCATGCGAAAAGCGAAATATTATATAACAGCGTATTCCATGTGCCCAAATCAGTGAGCTTTTGTAGCGCTACAAACGCTTACAAAACCTAACCGATTTCAGCACCCTGGTACCTATGATAGCCAGTTACGTAGGTGCCGAAATCAGTGAGCTTTCGTAGCGTAATTATTGTTTACAAAGGCTCACAGTTTTCAGCACCCTGGTGCCATCGTATGTGAGGATGTGTAAATATGCTTCCCGGTTATTCAAGAAGTACCAGCTTGCCCCTTCAACCCCCCTAAAAAAAGAGTTCCTACCCGCTTTAGTCAGTGGTCTACAAAGGGTGTCAACTACATTTGGGTCATTCTTTATCGTATAGACAGTGCGAATTCGATGAGTTGTCCTCGATGGTCTGATCGTGCAGTATCAAGTATGTCAACAACATAATCATCCCTACTCAGGCTCGAGAACACATTGTACAGGTAGTTCACACCCCGTGTTGGTTCAGTGACCAACTGTATGAGACCATAGGACTGGAGCAACCTGCACAAATCAATACATTCCCGCTCCCCCGTCAGCCGCTAACATTATGTTATCAACGTTACCTAATATATCCAGTGCCTGTTCTATAGTATCCAAGAATGTTTGGAAAGAGCCTGCATCAGACCTGTAAACTGAAATAATATAAAGTTTGATTTTTTTTTTACATAAATACAACATATTTCAATAGACATCTCAACAGTCAGGGCATTTACTTGAGTCATAATCCTAAAATCCAGCATGGAATTCAACAATATTGCAGATCTTCCACCTTTATGGCTAATACGATACACTGCCGTAGCCAAGTTGTAACCAGAACAATGAAGTATAGCTGCTTCAGGCTCCGTCGGCCAATGTTCAGTCAAACATATAACATCTACCCATCTATCGGCCAGATAGGTTTTTAGCTCATTCACTTAATTTCTCACCGATTGCATATTTATATGAAACAGTCGAATTTTACTCATCTTGTCTGCTCCTGGTTCTCCTGTAGTCGCGGATTGTTGGTTTTGGATTTTTCCGGTCGTTATGGCTTCATCACTTGTAGACGGCTCTGGAGATTCATAAAAGAATTGACAATAATTCCTACAGGCCACATATTACCGTCATTTACTTCGCTTACTAGGTCCCTTGGTACACCAAGCCTGAATGAACTCTTTTCCCTGTGGTTCTTTGTCTGCATCTTTTCGCAGATACATCTTCTGTTTACTTCTTGTCTATTGAGATATTGAATGATATCGTTTTCCTTGGTATCTGTATGGAAACCCGACACAAAAAGCCAGTCATAGCTCTGAGCTATTAGAAGACCAGTCTCATTTTTGATACCTACTTCCCTTGTTTGGAGTGGGACGTTGCATTTTTTTAGTTTTTCTTTTCTTTACAACCCTCCAGTCATTTACGATCTTACTACATAAATTTCGTTCACAGAAGATTCCAGTTGAACCGTTGTTTCCTTTGCTACGTCCTTATTTGTTGTTGGCGATTTTGTTATTATCGTACTTTCATCTGTCAGGTAAGAAGTGTTTATAGTTCGGAGTTGACATCCGCTTTTTTCTCGTTGGCCTCGGTTACAACCGGACTTTCAATGTTTAGGCCGAGTATATACTCTGGTTTAGGTTCGGAATATCAGCTGGCGCCGCTTTTATTTTACCTATCTAGATTACCGTCCGTCGGAACTTGATTTTCCACCTTTCCATTGACATTTATCTCTGTTCTCGCTTTTTTTTCGTCGGTTTTTATTATTATTATTTTTAAATCCATCAGTTTTTCCTCTAAATATCCTTTATTTTCCTTTAAAAGTTATTATTTTCCTTCAATTCCCTAAATAGTCTCCATAAGATCTTTATTTCTTCATTCTTTGCGCTATGAGGATTTGAGGTTATACTTTTCTCACAACAGATTAATCTCGTTTCGTCGATGAACTTTACTTTTTCTGCGAAATCTCCTGCAGCACATGATTTATGAAATACTTTTCCACACATTACACATACTATATAATTACACTGTTTAGTTTTATGGCACGCAAAATAATTTTTTCTACAGCCTCGCGCAAAATAACTAATTACTAAATTCAAATGAAATCGCAAAATCGACGAATGCCGTGGATCCTTATTTTGCGCTCTAGCGCGAACATGGAAAGGAAAATTCTCACTTTTTCCGTCGAGTGTGCTATGGATGGTCATGGAAACCGAAGATAAATAAATGACAGTCATGCGTTTATTACAGTTTGTTGCTGACAATCCTGTTCTAAATATGCCCGAAGCCCGAATATAATATGTCAAAACTGACAGTCATTTGCAAATTTCAGAATAAGTATAGAGAAAAATGTGCATTTAATTTTAAAAAATGCGGCTGTAGAAAAAGTCCTGTGTGTTTTTCGAGCGCAAAGTAAGATTGCCGTTTTCGAAAGATTACTGCGCTCCGTTACGCGTCGCGCAGTAACATTCTTTCTCAAGCGGCAATCTGTTACTTTGCGCTCTAAATACACAAATAACTATTGTTTGGGAGCATCAGATGACTTCTGCTCACAACTCGACGCCATCTTATATACATACAAATTAAGCTATTGTCTTAGAATTGAAAATGGCTGGGTTTTGATGTTGCCAAATATTATTTTTATTTATTGAAATTACAGTAGGCTTTAATATAGGCGTAAGTATTAAATGCAAATAAAATTATCGATACAAATATACTCTCTGGGTTGCAGATAAAAGATTGCATTTTTTACATTTTAATATGTGTCATTTCATCGCCGGCGGTCAGTTTTGCTGACACGCAAGTCTCATGAGCTGGCCGTAAATTACGTCCGCATTGACTGTGACACTATAAGGTTCATGTTGCCCCACCTGTCACTATAATAAAAAGCATGAGAAATCGCAGACCGGCACGCCAAGGGCTCGAAATCTCAGACAAAACGAGCACAGGACACGTCAAGGGACCCTTCTTTAACAAGGTTTTTTTCACATGTAGTTTTGTCGTCTGCCGATTACTGGGAAAGATTAGCCCTGATGTGGGCGATAGGCTATGGGCTTAATACGAATTCCAGTTGAAATCTCATCATAATTATCAATCCAGCAACTGATGTTGTGAAATCAGAAACAAATTAACCGCAAAAAAACAAATAATGTTTTAGTAAACAACGCGATAAAGCAAAGCAATGAGTGGGTATTGGATAAAGTCGGTTGTTCTCTTTAATAAGCAGACGCCAGACGACGGCGCGGCGTTTCCCCTAAAAATAGACAAAAGTTACTCAATCTGTGATTTTAATTAGCTTTTCAAACCGCGGATACACCTGCACTCTCGAAACTTAATAACGTCCAGAGATTTTTAACTGAATTCTAAACGTCAAGAGGCTTGCACAAATGATAGATGATGTTGCGTTGCGAATCCAGCACGATATCACATAATTTAATAATTAATCTATGTTTTATGACGTTACGACTTTCCTGAGACGAATCATAATAAGCCAAAAAAAAACCTTAAAAACCAGCTAATAGTAGGAGACTTCAACGTATATATGGATTGGTTGCAACACTAACAAAAGCGATGTTGAAGGACGAGAAGCCGAGTCTTTTGCTATAAATCACGGACCTACTCAGGTGGTTGATGAACCTACCCGGATCCCTATTCTTAACAACTAATCCTGATCTTTACACCGTAATCGTCCAGCCTCCGTTGGGCTCATCAGACCACAATCTTATCTCCGCAACCTGCAAACTTGCTATCAAAACACAGGAACCACAGGTACCCCGAAATGCTTGGCACTACACTACAAATCTGCAAAATGGCATGAACTTCGCGAGTCTTATCCTTCTTTTCCTTGGAAAGATGTCTGCTTTAGGAATCTGCTGATGAGATAAGACTTGTGCCAAACAGAAACACCCGTCAGACATCAGAAGCTGCTCATCAACATATGATTCAGTTGCGAACACCTAGGACGTCACTGTAGCGGAACTGAACTGAACTCGTTTGGAATGGACTTCCGAGTAACGTCTGTCCCAAAAACTGCAACCTACAGCGCTTTAAGTCCAACGTCCACCATCTTCTCCGCACCGCTCGTAAAAAATACTATTTTTGGGATCAATATACTGTGCTTCTCTGAAAAGGTGTGATTTAATACCACTGAGGTACTGGCACTTATTTTGAATATTAATGAGGCTAAAAATATGGAATCGTTATGCAACACTGGCCCTCGATAATGGACTCTTATGCAAATTTCTAATTTCGTCACAGTAATCCAGACATTTTAAAATAGTTTAAAAAAACACTAATTTTTAACTAAACATTCCATTTCGCTTTTTCCTTTCTATAAAGACGTAACTCTTATCTACCACGCGGCCATT
>MU182953.1:0-39169 GCA_016904865.1 Pissodes strobi | reverse complement strand
TGAATATAAAGTCAAGGATAAAAACTGAACCGAATAATGAGTATTACGGTGGTGATGCTTTGGGGAAAAATGTTAGTATGCGGTGTTTTAATTGCAACCAGTTAGAACACCGTGCAAATGTATGTACAAAGCCGTCAAGGCCCAAAGGTTCTTGTTATGAATGTGGTCAGTTAACTCACCATGTCAAAGACTGTCCAAAATTAAAGGCTCCGAATGGAAGGTACAATGGAAAAACTTCAGACACCCATGCTGTACAACCAGCACAAGTAGTGAACCCATATACTGTGTCATTTGATTATGAAGTTTTCGATGAACAATGTAAGTCGAAGTACAATTTAGTAGCCCTTAAAGATTCTGGCAGTCCTATCAGTTTGATAAAGTCAAGGTATGTTCCAGTTTTTAATAACTCCGACAAAGACTATAATTTTACTGGTATTAATGGTTCTCGACTAAATATTTTAGGCACTTTTTGTACTATCATAAATATTAATAATATTCGCATTGATTTAAAATTGTTTGTAGTGTCTTATGCGGCACTTTTTGGTAGAGATTTTTTGTCAAATACTAGTATTAAAGTTAGTTTAGGATATCCTGTAGAAGTAATAGAAAATGTAAGTTTGCATAGTAAGCCTTTAGAGTCTAGTGAAAATAATTTTGTCAACCAGATTACGAATATTGACATGGAAGAATCTGTTAACATCAGTCAAAATTTAAACGTATGTCCTCAAGTAAGCTTTGATGTTTCAGAAAAACTTAAAGAGCTTTATAATGATGAATATATTTTAAAATGGGGTACTGATTTTATAGATCACAATTTTGAGATGGTCATTAAATTAAAACATGACCAGCCCATTACTTTTCGCCCGCGTAAATTATCTTTTTCAGAGAAAGAGTTATTAAGGAAAATCTTGGACAAACTGTTGGCTGACAAGATAATTAGAGCTTCTTCTTTACCGTATGCGAGTCCCATTGTGCTCGTCCACAAGAAAAATGGCGAGATGAGACTGACAGTAGATTATTGTGCCTTAAATAAACTTATGATTAAAGATAATTTTCCCACCCCCTTGATTGATGATCATCTCGATCAGTTAAGAAATAAGAAGTATTTTACAACTCTGGATTTGCAAAATGGTTTCCATCATGTTCGAGTAGCTGAGTCTTCGATTCCTTATACTGCTTTTGTGACTTGTTTTGGTCAATTCGAGTATGTAAAAATGCCTATGGGTTTAACAAATTCGCCTAGATTATTTCAGCGCTTTACTAATAAAATTTTTGAACAACTTATAAGAGATAATAAAATACCTTGATGATATTTTAATAGCCAGTAGTGATATTGAAAGTCATTTTCAGATTTTGCAACAAGTCTTTATTCTGGCTAGACAGTATCAATTAAAGTTTAGGTTAGACAAGTGTTTCTTTTTATACACTGAGATTACTTACCTGGGTTATTTGATTAATGATCTCGGAATCAGGCCTAGTGTGGAGAATGTTGAATGTGTATTGAACCATCCAATACCAAGGCCATGCAAAGAGGTACATAGATTTGTATGTTTGGCATCCTTTTTCAGGCGTTTCATCCCAAACTTTTCAATAATTGCGAAACCTCTATATGATTTGATTAAAAAGAATGCAGAGTTTAAGTTTGAAGTTTTTGAAATGTTAAAACAGAAATTATCCTCCCAACCAATTTTGGCAATTTATTCTCCAAAGCTCGAAACTGAATTACACGTGACGCTAGTTCGATCGGATTTGGTGCAATACTATTACAAAGACAGGAAGATGGTATATTTAAGCCCGTATTTTACTTTAGCCACAAAACTTCCCCTGCAGAGTCGAAATACCATAGTTTTGAGCTCGAAACTCTATCTGTAATTTATGCCATAAAGAGATTCCATATCTATTTATCTGGCATTTATTTTAAAATTATAACTGATTGTGTAAGTTTCAGTTAACTTTGAACCGACAAAACATAAACCCAAGAATTGCAAGATGGGCTTTGTTTTTGCAAAACTATGATTATGTAGTAGAACATCGCCCTGGAAAGAAAATGGCTCATGTTGATGCCCTTAGTAGGTGCTTAAATATTTTTGTATTGGAGGGAAACACTTTTGAACTGACTTTATCTATTAAACAATGACATCTGTAAAATTCGAGATCGTCTAAGTGAGATTGAGGATAAATTGTTTGAGATGAGAGATGGTTTGGTATATCGAAAAGCTCAGAACGGTAAACTTTTGTTTTATGTCCCTAGTCAGATGGAAAATAATGTTATACGAACGTGTCATGATGACTTAGGTCATGTAGGATTTCATAAACTTGTATCTAATTTAAGTAAAGTTTACTGGTTTCCAGGACTGCATGAAAAAGTTAAGAAATATATTGTAAATTGTCTCAAGTGCATTGAATATTCATCTCTTAGTGGAAAACCGGAAGGATACCTCAAGAGCATTCCAAAAGGAAATCTTCCATTTCAAACCATTCATGTGGATCATTATGGACCCTTGGAAAAAACTGGGAAAGGTTTTAAGTATATACTTTCAGTTGTCGATGCTTTTACTAAGTTTATCAAGCTTTATGCTTGCAGAACAACGAAATCAGATGAATCTATTCGTCATTTAAAGTTATATTTCCACACGTACAGTAAACCTCATCGTTTAGTCTCAGACCGTGGAACCACTTTTACAGCCAATTTGTTTAAGGAATTTCTAGAGCAAGAGTGTGTTAAACATGTCTTAATCGCTACAGGCACGCCACGCGCAAATGGCCAGGTCGAGCGATTTAATCAACTCCTAAATTCAATTTTGTCTAAGATTACGGAAGATCCTTCAAAATGATGTTGAATTTGCAATAAATAACACAGTATGCCGTTCTACTGGGGATACACCTAGTAAACTACTCTTTGGTATCGATCAAGTTGGAAAGGTAAACGATATCGTTAGACTTATTTTAGATTCTTATTCTGATGTAGACCGAGATTTAGTTAATATTCGTGAACAGGCTGACAATAACATAAAAAAGACTTCCCGATATAATGAACAGTATTATAATAAAAGTCATAAGACCTCTAGAAAGTGCAATATAGGTGATTTTATTGTAATTAGAAATGTTGATTGTACTCCAGGAACAAATAAGAAACTGATTCCAAAGTTTAAAGGGCCTTATGTTGTAAAAAAAATTCTGGATAATGACAGATATCTAATTGAGGACATTGAGGGTTTTCAGGTTACTCAAATTCCGTATTCAGGAATTGTTGGCCCCGACCAAATGAAACCATATTTTTAACAAATTTATCTATTCAATTTAAGTAGTTATTGCTCATTTTATAATATTACATCTATTTCCAATAGGGTTTTGATATATATTTAGAGGTGTATTTATAGTTATGGTCTGAATTAGAGATTTCACTGGTAGCACAGATCTATATAGCTACGCAACAGATACCTCTTCCAATGCTTTTTGCACGGGGCCAAAAATGTTCACCGGCTTTCGCGAGCGGGTGAACCAGTCGTCTGGGAACGGGTCGGTGTTGCCAAGTTATCACGTCTAATAATATTTCTGACTTTTTGACCCGCTCAAATCATTGAGTTTTATTATTAATATTTATGTATCAAAGTAACACAAACATATGTTATTAGAAAAATATGATTTTTACATTTTTAATTAAGTATGATAGTTTATTAATGAAACGGCAATTTAAATGCACAAATTTATAACATTGATAGTAGAGTTTAAAACAAAATTAAGTGGTACTTTGACATGTCGATAAACATTTCAAAAATTCCTTTAATCTTCCTAACAAAAACCTGCGTGATAATATTATTACTTAATATAAATAAGAGATATTACAGTATAAGTTAACAAAATTTGTAATGACCTTTTACACCGATATTTAAGGCAAGTCTTAGCCCATGTTCAAGCACACCATTCACTCAATCTGATAATGAACTTTAATTTGACATAATATATCATACGATTGCCAAGAAAATGAGTAATACCATAATGTGATATGAAAGGTAAACTACAGTTCGCGACTTGGCAACACGGAGGGGCAAAACACGCCTAAATAGGAAAATATTTAAGTTTATTGCATTATTGGCGAGCGACACTTTTAATACCGGAGTAGACATCTGTTGCGTAGCTATATAGATCTGTGCTGGTAGTCATTGAAAACATGTCTAGATTGTCTTTATGTACTTATTACCAAACAATCAGCTATCCAACTCTTAAAATTTGAACGATATGCGCATTTCCTCGCGCAGGCCGCCATTCTGGGTTAAAATCTATCAAATTCGACAGTGTTGGCTCGTCGCTCGTGGTCGTGTCAGATGAGTTGTTTGTGTTAGCCAGTGTCGTAGTTACAGTTTAGGTATATATATTTTCTAGTTACAGTAATTAACAGTGTATCTACATACGTTCTTGAACAAACTACTTATTTTATAATATCTGTGCTTGTATATAATAGAAATGGATAAACCGCGAGGTGGACACGTTTGTGCCGCTAAAAACTGCAGTGCGAAAAGTTATGAATCTAACAAGAAAATTAGTTTTTTTAGATTTCCCAAAGATGCCATTAGGTAAGTTTTTTTGACAAGCATCTTAAAAATGATGTACTTTTCTAGCCTAGAAATATATTTCCTTAATGTAAGCATAGCTGTTTTTACTGGAATGTAAGTAATTTTGAATGTAATACTTCTTACTATGATATTATTTATCCTAAAATGAAGATTATGTTACAAATTACCTTAAACAAATTAATTGTTTTAGTAGTTATTTGTGTTTTTAGAGCGTAAAGTAACGGATTGCCGTTTGAGAAAGAATATTACCGCGGAGCGCGTTAACCTTTCGAAAATGGCAATCTTACTTCGCGCTCAAAAAATACACAGAACTTTTTCTATAGCCGCATTTTTTTAAATTAAGTGTACATTTTTCTCTCTACTTATTCTAAAATTTGCAAATGATTTGTCATTTTTCGCGTATTATATTCGGGCATATTTAGAGCAGGAGCATGATACAAAGAAAACAAGATATGCTAAATCGCCGTTCCAAATTCGTCCAGCCGGCGCATGACGTCAGGCGGTTCGTAAAATTTGAATTTAACCTAATGTAATATATGGGAATATATGGCTTATTTCGCGTTTTCTAGCTATTACGATAGGCAAGACCTTTTAAAATCAAATTATATTAACGAATCGAATATGGTAAGATATGATACATATGTTTTTATATATATATGATAATTTTTTTACAGCCTCTGATGTTAAAATTAAATTATGCATTGGGAGTGATTTAGGAAAGGATAAACACATTCCAAGAGAAATTAATAGCTTAGTGGCAGATAAATTATTATCATTTAATAATAACACGCTATTATAAAATAATATTGATAATGTTAGGGTTTAAAACCTTTACCACAATGATACTATTGATACTTACACAAAACTAGTAAGATTACCACGATAGGACAATTTTTTTTAAATCTAGGTGCGTTTTGCCAACAGTGCTTTTGGTATTGTGGTGATAATATAGCTTTGTGTATGAAGTAAAATAATGTACAGGGTGGCTCGAATTCGTGTCTATGTATGGGGAACTCGAAAACCGTAAGAGATACAGTGTCGGTTAAATTAAGGCAAAATTGCGCATTTAGGTGCCTAACAATATGCCGTTTAGAAAGTTTTAAAATTCCGAGTATTTCCGGAGATATCCGAAAAAAAACCGAAATTTTGAAAAATCGTTTTATTTTTTCGTGGGCTTATTTAAAAACGGATTTCAAATTGAATTACACTTTTGCATTGCCACTTTTTCCGCTCTATCCAATGATGGTATCTAGTTTGAAATCCGACGTTTCGTCTTCAAGGGATCATCATCAACTTTATTTTTTTAAATACGAACTTTAATTTTTTTTATCGTTTTTCAGATGGTATTGGCGTTATTAATATGATTATGTGTTTTTATTTTTTTTTTATTTTTTTATTATTTTTATTATTATTTTTTAAATTATATATTTTGCTTTGGCGTAATTTTAAATAATTTGAGGTAGGTACTTTTGAAATTTTTATATTCTATAAAAATATTTTATTTTGTTTTTTGTATTAAGTGGAAAATTGGAGCGTATTAGAAAATAAAAAACAGTAAAATTATTTTTTACGAGAATATGGCCATGAACTATTACTCAAACAAGTTGCTTAGTGCAAAGATAAGATATTTTCAACTTTTAACCAATTAAAAAATTTATTTAATAGAGAACATCAACAATTTATAATCATACAAAATACCAATAGGTGTTTTTCCATTAAAGTACCTATAGTATCACGTAGTATGATTATAAATTGTTGATGTTCTCTATTAAATAAATTTTTTAATTGGTTAAAAGTTGAGAATATTTTATCTTTCCATTAAGCAACTTTCCACTTAATACAAAAAACAAAATAAAATATTTATATAGAATATAAAAATTTCAAAAGTACGTACCTTAAATTATTTAAAATTACGCCAAAGCAAAATAAATAATTAAAAAAATAATAATGAAATCAAAAAAAAAAAAAAAAAATATAAAAACACATAATCGTATTAATAACGCCAATACCATCTAAAAACCGGTAAAAAAAATTAAAGTTCGTATTTAAAAAAAGAAAGTTGATGATGATCCCTTGAAGACGAAACGTCGGATTTCAAACTGGATACCATCATTGGATAGAGCGGAAAAAGTGGCAATGCAAAAGTGTAATTCAATTTGAAATTAGTTTTTAAATAAGCCCAGGAAAAAAATAAAACGATTTTTCAAAATTTCGGTTTTTTTCGGATATCTCCGGAAATACTCGGAATTTTAAAACTTTCTAAACGGCATATTGTTAGGCATCTAAATGCGCAATTTTGCCTTAATTTGACCGACACTGTATCTCTTACGGTTTTCGAGTTCCCCATACATAGACACGAATTCGAGCCACCCTGTACAGTACAGTAATGGATATATTAAAAATACTTATATCTTTTATTTTTAATAATAATTTTATTTATTTTTGTATAAAATACGTACAGTACATAACTAGTGGTTAAATGGTATAGACAGAAAAAATTCATAAATACAAATAAAAACAGCGAGACAAAAAAAATATAACTTAAATTATTGAACTGTTTTGATATTTTCCTTTTTTCTTGAGAAATCCCTATTTTGCAGCGTTTCATTTAAATTCCGTGTGCGGAAAAACACTGGGGATCTAAAAAATAATTGCCTAATTTTCAGGCTACAATCAATATTTGAACTACAATTAATTTAATGATTGAGATATCCCTTACAAATACGCAAATTATCAGAATTCACATCATTAAAAATTGTTTCTAAATTTTCCATGTGCTGCATCATTACGTCGCCGTCGGATGGTTTATCCAAGCCACCTTCGGACAAATTATCAATGATTGTTAAGATTTTCGTCGTTGGAAAACCCAAAAAATATCAAATCGCTGGTTAAGTTTTTAGACTGATAATCTGGGTGGCACCCAACAACGCATTTTAAAAGTTAATTTGGTTGAAAATCCAAAAAAAAAAACACAGCAGAACACAAAACAAATGGCGTTTAGGTTTCGTGCCCGCGAAATATCGAACCACATGACGTGCGCGCTGAATCTTGGCTCCTCCCCTACATGCGCAATGTTATATCTTGTTTTCTTTGTATCATGGAGCAGGAGCATCCATTGTAACAAATGCACGACTGTCATTTATTTATACTTTTGGTTGCCATCACTATCCATCCATAGCACACTCGACGGAAAAAGTGAGAATTTTCTTTTCCATATACGCTTTAGAGCATAAAATAAGGATGCCGCGGCGTTTTCATTTGAAATTACTAATTAGTTATTTTGCGCACGGCTGCAGAAAAAACAATTATTGTACAAGGTGGCCCGTTTAAGAGGGGCCTATAACATATCTCGAAAACGACGGGGGTTGTAAAAAAAAAATTAAATACAAAAGTTGTTCCTAGTAAAATAATCTTTACTATTTTTTATATTTTTTAATCGACATTTTTTTATATACAGGGTGATCAAACACCCTATATTTTGTTACATTTTTGGATTGAATCTAAAATTCTAAGCATATTTGATATATGATGTTATACCTCTAGAGTTAGTACTTTCACAGCTATAAACAGTTGAAAATCAGTACGTTGGTTACTTTTCACCCTGGTATCAAGAATACCATTAGAGATGGAGTAAAATGAATTCCACATTCCTATCTTAACTTTTCAAGAGCTATCTGACGGTACTACCTGGCGAGTGGTACGATGGGTAGGTACCAAATCTGGTACCTCGGAATGTGAAATTAATTTTACTTCATCTCTAATGGTCTTCTTGCAACCAAGATGAAAATTAGCCAAAGTACCGATTTTCCACTGTTTATAGCTGTGAAAGTACTATCCCTACATCAAATATTCTTAGAATTTTAAGTAGAATACAAAAATGTAATAAAATATAGGGTGTTTCATTAAAAAAAATTAACTTTGTTGGGGTTATAAAAAAGTGACATTTAAAAAAATACAAAAAAATAAAGATCATTTTACTAGGAACAACTTTTGTATTTAGTTTTTTTTTACAACCCCCATAATTTTCGAGATAAGGTATAGGCCCCTCTTAAAAGGGCTACCATGTACAAAATTATCATAATTTAAAACTCATATCCATAGCTTTTCAAACCTTAAATTATATTAAATATTAGCTTCAAATACAGCGAGAATGTAGGTACACAAATATTCAAATAAAGTTAACTAAAACCGTTGATTGCATCCAATCATTGATAAAACTAAAAAAAAAAATAAGATACAATATCAAAACTCCAATCCTGTCTATTTAAAATCGAATACTCCTTATCCCGGCCCTGTGTTTTAACCCGAAATGGCGTCGGTCACGTCAGATTTTTATTTCCACTTTGACAGGAGAGTCGGCTAGCTGATTGTCTGGTAAGCTGTGCTTATGTTTTAAGAGAAATAGCTCGTTATGTGTTTAGCTTTGATGTGGGTACCCAATTCCAATTAGGATGTTCTTTATGATGTATCTTATGCTTATGTATAACTTTGAAATTACGTGTAGAGGAATCTTATGTATTATGACTTATGATAAAACTTATGTTGAAGTTAGCCTTATGTTATCTTATTGTGAAATTGAAGAGTTATGTTAGCTACTTTGTATTGTGTGTGACAGGTGAATATCTCATGTATTGACCGAGGTCGGCCAATTGTCAGGATGACCGAGCTGTAGTATTTAATGCTAAATTCAAATTTAGAAAAACAGTTTTGTTTACTATTTACTGGTGGCAACATTGCCCGGGTGGTATGACTGAAATATCAATCTTTGATTTTGGCGGAAAACTGACTTGACAGAAGCGAAAAGACTACGACTTCGAACTTCGAATTTAGGCTCCAAATTAGATTAGGCCTTATTTTTAGTCTTTATGGAAATTATGTTCTCTCTTAAGTGAAACAAATGTGTTATTCGTTGATTCGTGTCTGCTTTGGTTTATCTCACTACAAATTATAATTTATTTAATATCGACTTATTCAGTTTGTCACCTTTCAATAATTTGACGTCAGTGTGTAACAAGGAAATCAAGAGGTCCCAGATAGATATTTTTAATATTTCTGCAGCAAAAATAAAAGAACTTTTTTAATTGTTGGCTGAACTCGTAGTTTTAAGTAATGTGTGTTCATTGTTAATTTTGTAACTTTTATATAATGTTTTGTTGTATTTATGTTTTTAGAAAAATTTTAGTTGTTAGTGTTACTTTTTACCTGAAAGTACTATGTCAATGTTGTTTGTAAAGAGTATAATTAAATAATTAAAATAAATAAATAAACTCTCCTAATAAAACAATGTCGCCGTTTTTTGGTCAGACCGACAATAGATGTTCAAGATCTGTCAAAAAATCGCAGATGTTTGAGGAAGGGCTACGGTAAATGCATACAATTAGTAGTTTAGTAATTTTTGAGAAGATCATTGAACATTCAAAAACTTGTTCTTTAATCAAATTATCGTATTTGTTGATGGATTCATAACTGTTATCCTCAAAAAACGATTTCCCGACCATTATCATGGAACCCCGTGAGATACGACATCTACAAAATCCGGAAAATTTTGCGCTTTCAAAACCAAATACAGTTCATCTCTTTTGTTTCTAAGTACAATATTGAAACTCTGGTAGAAATTTGAATTTGAGTCGTTTATTTTGCATTCATTTTGGAAGCTCGTATTTAAAAATTCGCGTCGTTAACACTCTCATTTTGATCTTGATCATCCCGATGCTGGGGTAAAACAGTCTCAGCGTCAGGCAGAAATTATATGAAGCTCACAACAGGGTTACGCGTCTGCCACTTTAATATTTCGTCACTCACAAAAGAAATAATATTCTTCTTTGCGGAGTAACACTAGCATTACCATTCCACTTTCTGTCACGCATATCCATAAAGTTATTCAAATTTAGACACAGAAACTTATGTTTACAGCTACTCATAATGTGGTTTAAAATGTACCTGTCAGCCGTAAAGGGGGTCCAATGATTATCAAAATGCATTTCATAGCAGTAGCCTTCAATCTTTCTAGATATCTCTCTGAAATAGTTTGTCCTTTTACCGCATTCTCCTTGCCAGTGAAAAGTATAACAAAATCGGTTTTGGTAAAAATTTTCGCCAATGGTAAAAAGGCATCAATCAGTTCTTCCAGATTAGCTCTGTCCCTATACTGACAATTTCTGTCAAAATTAGAACCAATGAGTTGCTTCAGCAATCTCCCTGTTCCTACTACACACAACTTGTTACCAAATAGAAGACTGTGAGACTTTCTTATGGGCGCAGATGCTGATTGTTTTGTTCCAGTAGGATGAGACATCTGAGCAGAATTAACAACACTCTCCCCCTGTATTTCGCTACTATTTCGTAATGTAAACAATTCATAGTTTGCTTTCTATATTTCATTGATGTAGCTCTCGTTATTCTTTGTAACAGTTTCAATACTTACTACCATCTGATTTCTAAGGGAGTTTAAATCATTAATTTCCTTGGTATGGATGCTTGATCTACTCTGCAATTCTTCTATAGTAGCTGAAAGGATTCTATTTTTTTCTAATAATTCAGTTATTTCTTTGTTCAAATTAGAAATATGTTCCTTATGCTATCAATGTAACTCTGCTCAGTGTTTAAAACGAATTCGTCAAAGTCTTGAGTATTTCTGAGCAAACATTTACGTCTTATTCTACTGCTTCCTTAAGGAGTGTCCGATTCTCCTCTTCAGGTTACCAACTTGCTGGCCATGTTTAATTTGCAATTTTTCAAACAGGTCCACAGAATGCTGCTCAGTAGGGCCTATTATAGCTTGAACGAATTTTATAGTGATACATTGTGATGTATTGTGCTTGTTTATCTGATTGATTTGCCTTGTATTTTCTCTTGTATGGTCTTATTTTCTTTTGTCTTTTGTTGTTCAGATTTTGATATCAATTCTGATTTCAATATTTAAAATTTGTTACTTTTATTTTCATTTTTAATTTTATCTTGATTAAACAGATTAGAAATCATTTAGTTTAGGATCTTGCTTTGTCAATGAGAGATATTATCTTTGGACAATAAAGCTTATTTGACTTTGAGAACAAACCCGCCAATACCCATCATCCTACCATAAGCGAGTGATTGATCCGCGCTACATATCTACCCTCCATGACGTCCAACAGACAATCAACATAGCTCAGTGCCTTTTCCCCATTAAAAACCAAATTGATGAGGGATGATAAGACCCAGTTTAACTGCCAGACGTTTTGACAAACTATTCTCAAAGACCTCGGGAATTGTGCCTAGGATACTAGTACTAATTGATCTATAATTGGTAAAAAATTTCCTATTTCTCAACTTGTGTATCGGAGTCAAGAAGCTTGTCTTCCAAAATTCCAGAAACAGAGAATGTTGACCTCAATATAGAAAATTTATTTGAAGTTCAGATTTTTTATACTGCTTTTTTTTTGAATACATAATGTTTAAGTTCAGGAGAATACCATCTTGGAAACTTATCCGATGCTCTCAGCTTAAGCAGAACATACAATTCAACGGCTAAATACACACCATCAAGGCTAGCCCTCGCAAGAACATTATCCCAGCGAACGTCCCCCAACCACTGATTTAATAAGTTAAAGTCATCAGATTTAAAATCTGTGTAGCAGCCATCATTTAAATAAGAACTGTTCATACAAACCTAGTTGAATTAACCATAACACTTTCAATTCATTTGAGTTAGAGAAATTCTGAGATATTCTCAAAATATTAAAATTTTACACTTCACATGGCATTTTTGGCCTTATTAACTATCAACAATTAAAATATAAAATTGGCATTACCTGATGATCCATTCAGCAGTATTATTAACCAATTCATTAGTCATAACGCCAGTCAGGCTGGCAACTGACAGAGCACAATACGCTCCTCGTATGTCTATTTCACCATCTACGTGCATGGCAAAAGACCCATCAGGTTGTTTGACACTTTGGAGATATTCATACAGCTTTTTCCTAGAGAAATTAAATTAAGCTTTAAAATCACAACACCCTAAAACTCTAATAGACAACCGCTACATCTACATAGTTCTGAACACAATACAATCCTCTGCAAATGTCGGTAAGTGCCAAGATTTTCTAGGATTCACACATTTATTAAGATTGAACATCATGGCACATAAACCAGGATATTTGAAATATTTTTTTTCAGAAATGAAGAGCTGTCAGCTCTCACCAGTCTGAGAAATCTTTGCTCCATAACAAACAACATTGCAGCTAGATTACTATGTTTCCAAGCTATAACAGCAGACAGATGTGAGTGCTTAATTTTTAGCATAGCATACCCACATGCACATCCCAACAAAGTCCCCTTGTCAAGATATACCTACATCCAGAATCTTTACAGACTCACCCTGGTGCTCGTCTGTATCAAACACAATATTATCCTGGATCTGATAAAAAAGAGCTAGTTCAATACATATCTGCCATTTATGATAACTAGGTAGCAAATGTTTGCCCTCTTGTCATAAAACCAAATTAAACTGCTGTAGAATAATTGCCTACTGTAAATAAATTAACACTTTAAAAATATCAATGTAACAGGTAATCTCAAATACTAGCCTATTAATCACTTTATAAGCTTCCTCAGTTCCTATTATTGCTAAAGCATTTACGGCCGCGTACGTTGGTGCCAAATGAGCAATTTGACCAGGCCCTCCTCCAAAACCCCCATTCGGACTCTGACACCTACAAATTTACAAATGATGTTAAATTTCATAGCCTGCATAAAAGAAAAGAGCAGGACAAAAATATAAATTGAAAAGGATTAAGAAAATACATACTTAGACAGAAATTGGGCAATTTTACTCTTGAAACTGTCATCCAATCTAACCCCTAGTAAAGTCAACGGGTGTAATATCCAGTAACATAACCAAGGCCTACTAGCATCTAAACACTAAAATCAAGACACCTAAATTTAGTGCGTTAGGAAATATTTTGAAAGAATCACACCCAATACGAAAAAATTCCAAGTAGTATTTTACCTCGTACTTTGATGGCAGATACTCCAAAGACTCTGTTAAAAATTTCTCATGTTGCTCTTTCAAGAGTTCGGGTAAGTTTCGATCAACTTGTAACAGTTTTTTTAGTACACATTGTTCTACTACGACCTGAAATTAGAATGCTTGACACCTATCAATAAATAATTATAGAATTAATAGTAAGTAATTCACAGGATTGAATTTTACTTCACTAAATTTTAAATAGGCTAATCGAGTTTGAGCTGTTAGTGTCGTAAAAAATACATACTTGCTCTTTCGTAGTTTTGGTTAAATCGGCGTTTAAAAGTGTTGCATTATTTTTTATTTCATTTATATTCCTTAATTTCAATAGGGTTTCCATCATTTATATTTGAGTAAAATTGAAAAACCTCTGTTAAAAAATAACATAACCTTAAAACCAGTCAAGTGTCAAATCTACCTATCCCTTTCTTCTTTCTTTCTGGCATGGCGTCTTCCTCTTCACTTCCCTCTTAATATTTATCTATGCTTTTCACTCTTTTCAGCATTCAGCTATTTTCAGGTTTGGGCAGTGTTGCCGATTGTCAAATAATTATCAGATTTTAACATAATTTTGCCAGCAGTCTGATACAAAATTTGAAGATGGCATAATTATCAATTTTAACATAATTTTAACAGACAATTTATTCTGCCAATAATATAATTTGATATTTAATACAGTGGCTTTATACAAAAAGGCTCAGTAAGATTTCAAATATTTAAAAGGTCTCATCTGGTATAAATATTCTCTAACTGTATGCCTAGCTTTTATTACTTGAAAATAGAGGGAGAGGGAGGCAGTAGAAAACCATGGTATCATGGTAGAAAACCACCGATACAGTAGTCTATACAAGATAGGGTCACATAACCACCGGTTCGACTAGGAGACATCTAAAGGTGCGTATTCACCAAGTGCGCAAAACGTTTGTGATTGTTTGAAAACTCAATGTTTGTTTGGTGGACACGTTTATCACGCGCATTAGCAAACGTTTGCAATCATTTGGTCGTGTTCCGAGCGGTGTAGGTACATCAAAAGTGTTTGTTTTTTGTGTGTGCGCTTTGCTTTTTTGGGTACAGTTGTTTGCGAATAATTGGCTGGTGGAGACGATTGTCAATAATAGAACTGCAAACGTTTGCTCGCAATGATTTTTTGGTGGATACGCAGCTTAAAAGATTAACCTTTACCAAAGACAATCCACAGTTTAGACGGGCGACGCAATGCTTTTAAAATGGGACATCGAATGGAGGCTCGCTTCAAAAAGCGAGCCTCCACGATAAATATCGGCCACATTCTACATCTACTGATTCACAGATGGTGCCATTATAGAAATCTGCTTTGGATATCGTTTATAGATCGCCAGCTGAGGTTGCCGTTGTGCCTATTTTCTATTAAGTATTAATGAAACGTAAGACACTTACTGTAAATTGTCTTTGATGAAACCAATGTAACATAACATTAAGACCTTTCGGTACATTTAAAATAATAAATAATTATAGTGACCGTGCTACTTCCAGAAATCAGTTATTTTATTTTAAATAAATTAGATATTTGGTCATATATGAAAGGTGTCCTAAATAAAAGTAGATCTTAGGTCGAGCACAGGAACGGATTAACAAATAATGGATATACTAATTTGTAGGCATGATTTTCAATAACTCAATTTATTTTGATGTTAATGTTAATAGAACATACTCAATGTATCTTCTACAAATGGTATTAGCAAATTAAAAAGCATTAAAACACCTATAACAGAATAATAGTTAATATATTTTGATAACAAAAACAGCATGCTCTAAACTAAGTAATGAATGATTAAAATATAATTAAATGGTCTTTGACATAACCAAACATTTAAATTTACCATAAAAATCAAACATCAATAATAGCGTGCAATAAATATTTTCTAGTTAAACAATAATGTATACAAAGAAGATAGAACAGCTTAATTATATCAAATAATTGTATTTGATTATATAAATCACAATCTGCTATCTCGATTTTGGTTATTAGAATATATTTGTGGCTCTAGAACTATTACGACTTCATAATTTTACTTGTTGTTTTATCATAATTACACTGGTTGTATTAAGCACAGTATTGCACAGCTCTTACTCCCATAAGTATTATTCGCCTATTATTACATGGTTCTAAATAAAATATATTAATGTAACATACAGCAAGGAAATCTCCTATTTCGCGGTGACAAGTGAAGTAAGGCAAAATAATTTTTCAATTGTCAATTTTGTCGTGAATATTATAAACTTAATCGTTTGTATTAAGTCCCGGAAATAACGAAATCTAAATATATTATAATAAAACTATATATTTAAAAGAAAAGCATAATATGCTTTGAAACGATAAGTAAAGTATTACAGCTGATTACAGTTAAAGTAATCCTTGTAATCTCTTAAATGAAATCATAATCAATATCCCGAAACATTTGATCAATATTTTTTTATCTACGTGCATATGAAATACATACTATGCATGTGAAAGTGCATAAAAAATTTCAAATTGGTCTCAGGCTGGATCCGTCAGTTTTTCTTTAAACTAGGGCGACCAGATGTCTTTGCACAAAAGCAGAACAACTAAGACAAAAAAAAACAGATTTTCGATAACAAAACCGAGACATTTAAGAAATGTATATCATTAACTTTAACAAATTTTGCATTTTGTGCAGAACATCATTGCACATAAAAAATGTTAGATATTAACATTAACTTAACTTAACCTAAAACTGAAATATTTATAACCTAATTCTAAATCAAGATAATTTCTACTTTAGGTGCAGTGTTCATTTGAAAACTTCCCACCACGGATTTATCGAAAAGCAGTGATTAAAAAAAACGTCGAGACACGTCAAAATATTTGTCAAGGGGGACAACTTTTTAACCAAAAACTACTTCACCCTCTGCCCCCCAGGGTCAGCTCCTTAAAAATTTTAAATGGAGAGGGGGGTGGGTCGATTGATACATCATTTTAAAGGCCTTTTAATTCCCTTTATATTTCATGTATAATGTCCTATACCTATCTCCAACTGTTTTTGAAATCTTGACAGTTGAAAATCGACCATTTATCAAGTTTGACAGCCTGTAGAATCTAAACGGCTAAAGATAGAGCAAAATGGTTTGCACTTTGCTATCTTCGTTTTTCATAAGCTATTGTTTGACACTAAATTTTTATTTAACCAGAAGGTAAGAAATTTCGGTTAAATTTAAAGGTCGGGCATTTTGACATTTTGACAGGCTTTAAAATCTAAACCGCACGAGATCAAAGAATACGGGTTAAATTCAAAGTTACTGTCATTCGATAGGTCATGAAAACCTAAGATAGGAATGTGCAAACCGTTTTCTTTACTCTCGCGCGGTTTAGGTTTTAAAGCCTATCAAAATGCCCGACTTTCAACTGTCAATATTTCGTAAACACCTAAGGATATTATACACGAAATGGGTTTAGATTTCTCTAGAGAGTCCAAAGATGTACAAGGTGTTCCATTTAAAAAAATATAGAATAGGCTTATATGTCAGAAAATTGTTAGTGTTTTGTTTTATATGTAACTTAGGAAAAAACTTGGCTACCAACCATTCATGTTGCTTTTTTGTTTACCTTGATATCTTTAAAAACAAAAAAATACAACGAATCAAAATGTTATCAAGATAAATTGAACACACGGTACAAATGTAAATGAGAAATATAGTTTGTTATTTATTACATTTAAATTTGCTTTTAGAAACGACGTCTTAATATTGCCAAAAACAATAATTCGTTAAAACTTCTACGATACCATAGCTATTTGTAATGACGACATACTGGCGGCAAGAAACGTTTGTTCCGTAATATTTATTTTCCAATAAATTACTAGTGCCAAATCAACAGGAATATTCCTTGTTATAATGAATATAAAAATCTTCAGTTGCGAACCATGTAACTATGCTCTTTTTAGCGAACAGTGCAATATAGCAGGAGCGACTAGTTCAAATTGTCATTAGAACAATGAGCCGCCTAACAATTTCTCAACAAATAAATCATCTGATAATAAAAAACAAAATGTAATACAATTTCGTAATACCAAATACAATTAACTGTAAATTTGTAAATTGTCTTTGGTAATACCTTCAACTTAGATTATAAGATTCTATAGGTTAAAATTAAGGATATTAAGGATATTTAGTAAAGGCACCATACGTTATTTGTTCGGTGGTAAGGGCTAGAAATCACCTCTTATTATCATAATTTTGCTATAAATACTAAGTATTTAAAAACGATAATAAAATTAACGCATTTTTATGTTTTGCAAAATAAAAAAACGCTTTTTGATAGAAATGTTCACTTTTAAATTTTTACGAGATTGGTTCAACCCCGTAGAACCATACAAAACCAGTATTTTATCTTGCCCCTAATAAAATGTATATGTTTTACCGTTTCAAAGTACTCCTTTAGTGTGTGCTTAAGACCACACAATAAAAGTGAAAACTTCGTTGGTCAGAATTTCGATTCGAGCCTTTGTTGCAGGGATACGGGCAATAAACGGTTTTCCCCCCAAAATCCCCCCTTAAATTAGAGCCACGGTCCCCCGTATGATGTCAGGTGACCCCCCATGGGGCGCACCTACCATAAAAATTTCAACCCCGTACCTGTTCCCGTTCTCTCGAAATTAATTATTTAAGTTTTTCCTTCTCCCCCCTCCCCTAGCCAAACGAGGGGGAGTATGGGATCCCGTTTACGTCCAGGGTCTTCTTTTTACCCCGGCTACATTCCCTGAAAATTTCAGCCCCCTACCTATACGGGAACATGCCAGTAGAAGGAGCATATATCCAAGCGTGACGCGTGAGGTTACATATCCGAGCGTGACGGCTCGGTCTCGTTCACCCCCCCCCCCCCCCCAAAAAAAAAACGCAAAACGCGGCTAAAGAAATTTTCATTTCAAAAAGTAGGTATTCACTTTTGGGGGTTCGTTTTAACCCCTTACATTAGCAGATATTACAAAGCATGTTATTTGCACGCTAAAAACGAATATGTAGGTATATCAAAAACTACCGTTTTATACTGTGGTAGTAGGAGTAATCTGTGGTATAGCATTTAAAAATGCTATTACACACCGAAAATTAAAATAAAATTGACTTGTTTCACTGCATTTTAAAATACAGAGCAAATTTTAGAAAAGAAAATATTTTTAGGCGGTTTTAACCATCCGCTTACAATTGAGTTTTGCAAAATCGGTTCTTATTTCATCCCTAAATCCTAAAAGGAATTTGAGTTTCCATCTTAGTGAAGCAATCATGTTTAATATCGCTATTTTTTAATAATAATTTTATAGAAAAGGTAATGCAAAACAACACGAGCAAAAGTAGTTTAAAAACAAAAAGACTTTTACTGTGTGTAATTTTTTCTTAACGCAATTAAGAATTTAGCTGACACAATTCCTCATTTTTTAACATATTCTTCCCGCAATTGAAATAGTAATATACATTACCAGACATTGTTTTTAAAATCGGTGAACGTAAGAGGAAGAATTCAATCACAATGCACTTGCAAAAAGAATATCTTTGAAATAACCAAATTTATCAAATTCCTTCCCCTCAATAATTGAAGATGGCAAGGTTTACTTAAAAAAACAGGCGGCATTAAAAAGCCCTAGTTTTAAGACACCGAAAAGCGAAGCGGGCTATCAAAGAGAACGCGGCAGCCCTTTACGCTTTTTTAACTCATTACCGCCGCGCGACATCGCGTTGCCCTGATTTAAATCGAGCTCTGCTAAGTCCAACGTACATCGGCAACACCGCAAGGCGTCGTTGTATCGTCCTCATGGCAACCGAAATCCCACCATGTCGAGAGTTGCGGAATATTTAAAATAATAGTAAAATTAGGTTTACAAGCCGCAGGTGCTGCGCTCTTAAGAACGGAACCTGAAGTACATTACCGTTTCGGCTCGCTGGGCGTCTATTCCCTGTGAATTGTCTTTGCCTTTACCTATTCAGTGACTTTAAGATCGCCTACAGTCAATACTTTAGGACTACTACAGGCTACAGCGCTTTTAAGCCACTGTAAGATCACCAAAGCCACTGTAAGATCGCCTTGTTTTCGGCGCCATCTCTTTGTTCATAGCGTAAGTGGAGATAAAATTTTAAATTTTTAATAAACGGCGAATCGCAAACCTTTTTTTTTTTTTTTTGGAAGTATCCGCCCAAGTCCTCCGGCCTGACTGGGCTTGCGCGCGCACCATAAATATATTTCTGACAAATAGATGTCTTTATGGTCCAAGGAATTGCTTCTAGCGGGTCTCGTGGTGCAGTGGTTAGATGCTGTGTTTGTGACGGCGGCCCGGGTTCGAATCTAGCGGCAACACCTGTTTTTTTTGCGTGAAGTGAAAAAAAAAAACAGATATAACATTGTGATGCGCGCGCAAGTCCAGGACTCGTTAGGCGGGAGGACTCGGCGGATGGTTCCAAAAAAACGAACCTCATGGTGAATCAGAAGATATATTTTGCTGGTCCCGCCATCTTTAGGTTTTAACATAATTTATATCAAAATCTGATAATTTTGGCTTTGCCTGTTGCCATCACATAATTTTAATTCATGCCAGCGGCAACACTGGGTTTGGGTGTACTGGTAGTGTCCAAGTGTCCATATCATGGGTGTGTCTATTTTCACGTAGCACGTGGAAAATGATGTTGCTTGTTTGGTAAACAAGAACCACAGCTTCAAGAACGTTCCTTTGGAGAATTGTTTAAAGACAATGCTTGGAGCTATACCACAGGAACCAAAGAAGATTCTGAAACTATACTATTTAATTTCACTTTCTACTAGTTGCGGTTTCACGTTTCATCCGAGTACCGAGCACAAAATTTGTGGTACGGAGCAGTAAGAAGTTTTAAGGTTAAAGCATTGTCTATATAAATAAAGGTTAAAGTTTGCTGATAATCTTTTTAGTTTTTATTGCTTTAGTTCAATCTAGTTTATCATATTTCAGAAAAGCGAAACAACAATAGAATATTACTTGAATTTAAAAATATATATATCTACACGTGACACGTTCAAATAAGAAAAAAATCAAAAATGTTTACTTCCGCCTGGTAGCACAGGTAGACAGAACCTTTTAATTTTGTTGAGGTAGGAAAGTTTTTCGAATTTTAATTAATATATTATTTTTATTTTATTTTCCTAAACTGGCTATTGATCATCCACATATTTCATGGAATGTATAGTGAGTCTATATTCTATATCAAAATTGTGATAATTTGGCAAAATGCTATATAAAACTCTAATTTTTTGATTGCTTATATTTCTTTTAGAATGTTTATCGGTGATTTTATGATTTTAAGCTTAAAAACATAATAAGGAGGAGTTGCCTCAAAAAGGTAAGTGTACTGGGTCTCTCTGTTTGTCACATACACATCTTAATTTGAAAATCACTTTAGCCAAACTTAATGGCATTTAAAATAGTATTTCCTTCAAACCATGTATGGAAATAGCGCTAAATTAAGCTCCATTACTTTCATTTTCTTTTTCATTTCAAATATGACAAATATATATACTAAGTAGGGATCGAATATATTACCTGTTCACCACATATTACGTTTCTATAATAAGAATAAGAATTAAAAAATAAATTAGTGTTTTTAATTTTTATATTTTGAGAAGTCCAGTTACATACATATACGCCACGTCAAGTGATATATCTTCAACCTCAAAGAAGAGAGAGAAAGTAAGTGAAAGTAATCAAAACACCGACAGTTATTTCGATGTTCATAGCCTTGATGAATTGAAAAGTCAGCTAGTGTTTTTTATATGTCTGGAAAATACAACTAGTTCAGAAGTAGGACCATTTGTTAGTACACTAAAGACATAGGACCTCTGCGAAGATGATCTACAATTATCAGGAGTTGAACACTAAAAGAAGAGCTAAAAATGCATTTAGAAAATCGATTCAAAGTTGTTTACATTGAAGAAAATTTAACAATAGCTACACTCCTCACCTCAAAATTCAAAAATCAAAATCAAAATAGTTTATTCATGTCAATACAATTTCTTGTTTACCACGTCAATAATTTACCACAATAATATAACTATAATATAACTGTCAATAAGGCTTATTAAAATATCAAAAAATTAGAATATTCGGTTGAACATATTAAAAATAGTCACCACAAAAAAACATTTACGGAAACACCTTAAAATTTAAATTAAAATAAATAATTAAACCCTTAATGGGCACCATTTTAAAATATTTGATTACAGCACAGAAACTCATCACTACTATAAAATACATTTCCTATCAAAATCTCTTTTATGAAAGACTTCAGTTTAGTTAATGAAAAGCTTCGCACATTAGGAGGTAACTTATTATAAAATTTTATGGCAAGGTGCTCAGGCCTGCACTGGCACTTCTTCAGCCTGCAGTATGCAGTTACAAGGTTATCTCTTCCACGTGTTGGATAATCATGTATATCACCGTGAGAAACAAAATTACTTTCATTTTTCTTTACATAAATAATACTTTCCAGGATAAATACACTCGGAAAAGTTAGCATTCTAAGGTCTCTAAATGCTCCCCTGCAGTCCTCCCGAAAGCCCAAACCAGCAATGACCTGACTGCCTTTCTCTGAAGTGCAAACACTCTGCCCGCCAACGACGCCCCACCCCAAGCCATTATGCCATATGTCATAACAGAGTGGAATAGAGTATAATAGGCAGACAGTAATGTCTCCATTGAGACAATGCCCCTCAGATTCTTCAGCAGAAAGAGGCAACTTCCCAGCCTTCTTGACACACTCTCCACTTGGACGTCCCATCTTAGAGTGGGATCGAGGTAAACCCCCAAGAACTTGACAGACTCCCCTTTGTCAACACCCTGTAAATCCCGTAAAGTAAAAATTAACCTTTGAGTCTTATCAGTGTTCATGAGAAGCTTGTTAGAACAGAACCATAGCTCAGCCCTCTCATGTCCTCATAATTCAAATTATAGTAAATAAAATAAAACAACACTAAATCGAGAAATTACAGAATAACAGAAAAAACTAAAGCTATACCACATAAAACCATATTGCTCTCAAAATTGTGTGAGAAATACTCATTTAGAGAATAGAATGAACACTTCATTAGTTTCGCTTTGGTATGGGATTTAAATTGTGAAGGACTTGGCAAGTTTTTAAGTGACCAGGGAAGATGATTGTAAAGCTTTAGTGCCATAATACCAGGGCCTCTAGCCGCCTGAGTCAGCCTTGACTGCGGAATGTAGAGGGCATTCACATTTCGGGTTTCATAACTATTTATATCACCACACAGGTCGAAAGAACTTTTATTTCTATGGACATAACAGACACTCTGTAGGATGTACAAACTAACCACTGTTAGTATACATTCACTCTTAAAGGTGGGCCTACAGGAACTATTCCAATCCAGACCAAACATATTCCTGATTATTCGCTTTTGAGAGATAAGAACACGCTCAATATGTGTTGAGTTTCCCCCAAGCCAGCAAACCATATGATAAAACAGAATTTACGCATGAGTAATAAAATACCCTCAGTGTATCCCTATTAACGAAATCCTGGCATAATTCTTAGAGGACAGAGTGCTGCATACCTGATCTATATGGGTTTGCCATGTAAGATGGTCATCCATCTGCACACCCAGGAACTTGACAATCTCACCCTGCACAAGGGTTGCACCATCCCTTTTGACAAGCAAAGTTTTTTGGCAGTTCAAAATTTGTCCATTCCTAGAGCACCACTCAGAGACCTCTCTTACACATGCATTTGCTCTATTGCTTAAGTCGCTGAAGTCATCACCTGATATGATTGTGGATGTGTCATCAGCAAATAGGGTAATATAACACTGGTTAAGAAAAAGTGGAAGATCATTGATGAATAAGATGAACAATATGGGACCCAAGACACTGCCTTGGGGAACCCCACAGGCAAGACTTAACCAATCAGAAACTGTGACACCATTGCTACTTCTTATTTTGACACATTGTGTTCTTCCCGATAGATATGTCTCGAGCCATTTATATGCTGGACCTCTTATTCCATAGAAATTAAGTTTATTTAGTAAGATGGAGTGATCAATTGTGTCAAAAGCTTTTGTGAGGTCATAAAAGACTCCAACGGCTTTTAGTTTGCTTTAAAAATTTTTTAATATGTTCAAGTATAGGGAAACAATGGCATCTGCTGTGGACTTTCCAGCTCTAAACCCAAATTGGCAATCATTTAATAGTTTATATTTCTCCAGAAAAGGAACCAGTCTTATTTTAAAAGCCCTCTCAAAACATTTTGAGAAAACAGATAGCAAAGCTATTGGCCTATAGTTATTCAAACAACTATTATCCCCTTTTTTATAGATTGGCACAATAACAGCTTTCTTAAGTTCAGAGGGAAAATAGCCAATTTCAAGGGAAAGGTTAATTAGGTATGTCAGTGGCTTTATTATTTGTGTTTAAAGCAAACCAGCTTAAAATATTTATCAGAGAGCTAAAAGACAAAGTGATAAGCAATGAACCTCATGCCGAAACCATGAATGAAGGTAAAAGACCTGACAGTGAAAACTCTAATAGTGAGGAAAATATTTCATTGTCAGTCGTTATGATGGAATCGAAAAAGAAAAATCAGTGCAAACAAAATATTTTGAGAATCATTATGAAGAGTACGTTGGCTCAGGATCAAGCTCGGTAAGAGTACCAGTTTCCCGAAACACCACTCTGCAGCCATCTCTACATCCCATGCCAAATACAATACCAATGAATTTTTTTTTTGTAGTACAAAGATCCTGTTAGATTCAACAGAGTTCCCCCAAACTATTAAACCATAGCTAATTTTAGACTGGATACACGCATGATATGCTGTGAGAGCCACCTGCCACTCAACATTATTATAAATGACTCGCAGAGCATAGCCATACCTACTGACCCCCGTTGCAAGCTGTTGAACGTGGGGCCTCCAACTTCACCCCCAGAACAGACACCTCCTCAGCCGGTTCTATCACAGTGTTCATGTATGCAAAGGCAAAATCAGTTTCTGGATCTTGAGAAATGTACCACCTGTGTCTTAGACACATTAAGGAGAAAATTGTTTCCCACAAACCAGCCCTCCAATCCATCCAATGACTCGGTCATCCTGTTCACACATGCTTGTCGATCATTCTCACTGAAAATCAAGGAAGTGTCATCAGCATAAAGAACCACACCACAGTCAGTGGTCCCAACAAGGTTATTTGTGTGATATTTTCTCCAAAGTTGTTGGTTTCAATAACACATTGTTCACGTCCCCGGAGGTATGACACGATCAAGTCCAACCCCACCCCCCTGATCCCACATTGCTTAAGCTTGCTGCACAGCACCGAATGATCAACACTATTGAACGCCCTAGATAAATCAAGAAACATGGCTGTAGTAACTTTGCTGTCATTTACAGAGCTTAATATCTGCTCCAGGGCCTGATACATAGCACGAACTGTACATTTTTTTTATGGAAACCATTTTGCCTCTCTGAGAAGATGTGATGTAGACCAAAGAATCCAACCAGTCTGGAATACACCACTCTCTCAAACACCTTACTAATGTTTGAGAGCAGTGATATAAGCCTGTAGTTGTCAAGTTTCTCCGCATCACCCTTTTTATGGATTGACTTTATCAGTGCCCTCTTTAACAAATGTGGAAATACTCCATTTTTCAACATTTAGTTTATTATATGGGTCAGTGGTAGAGCAATGATGTTTGCAACCTTCAACTGGAATATCATCATGGCCCACCAATTTCTTATTTTTTAATGTTTTTATAATATTTATGACTTCATTACATGTAACTGGTTCTAAAAATATACTATGCTGATTTATTGGAATTTTTGAGTAATCAATCACTCCATTTTCTTTTATGTCTGGACATATATTTATAAAAAATCATTAATTGAATTTAAAAGGTTTTTTTCTGACTGATATGAAAAATTCTTAAAGAGAGATTGTTTTTTAGTGTTTCGTTGTGTTATGTTTT
Source organism: Pissodes strobi (assembly GCA_016904865.1). Lineage (NCBI taxonomy): Eukaryota > Metazoa > Arthropoda > Insecta > Coleoptera > Curculionidae > Pissodes > Pissodes strobi. The sequence goes on along the minus strand of MU182953.1, from coordinate 13,604 downwards.
TGACCAAAGTCCAGGTTGCTTTGGTTTCATTGTCGGACCCTTCAATATATCGCTGACTGGCTAGCTGCTTGGCTTTTTTTATGAGTTTTTTTAAGATACCTGAATATGCCTTATAGAATTCGACAGTTATTTCCCTTGATATGAATTTTTGGTACAACTTTCAACTTTATACCCGTTGTTATCCATTTTTTTGATTTATATGTTTTCCTTTTAACCTTTTTTTTTTGGACAAACCAGATCTAGTTTCTGTGACAAAATGTGACTGAAAGTGGAGTATGCCAGGTTGACATCGGCCATCACCCCAATCCTCACCCCGGATCTCCTGAAAATATTGTTCCAAGCGAGCTTTTGAAAGGGATCTTGTTGTGATGTTATTTTCCCCAGCCCTGATTTCTGATTGATTTAAACAGATGCTCTGAGCATAATGGTCAGAAAGAGCTGATACAATCACCGAGGCCTTTTTATATTCTAAAAAGTTAACAAAGATATTATCTATACACGAGGCACTATTTTTAGTTACCCTAGTAGGCTCAAAAATTGTCTGTTTGAAGTTAAAAGAATTAAACAGATCTAAAAGTTGGCTTGTTTCAGAACTATCATTTAAAAAATTGATGTTAAAATCACCACAGCACAAGACATTGAAATTTTTAAATTGATTATATAAAATCTCTAATACTTTTATCAAAACGCAATAGCCTCTTTATATAAATACTCAATTTTTTTTATTCATGGTGCCAGAATTGCCACCACCTTTTTCAGCTTCTTTGGTGCCAATAAATCGGACTATGACAAAATTCACTGGCATATTAATATTCAATCCAGAAACTATAAAGTACAGAACCTATGTACTAATGTCAATATTTATATAATTAACTTTGCTAATGAATATATAAATATTGCCTCATTTTAAGATTGTCATTTATCAACAGTCCAGATTTATATCATCAATGAAAATTATCTTTTACTAATGTGACATTTATTTGAATGGAAACATTTTGCTGTTGTTACTCTGGTTAACCCATGTAGTGAAAGTGTGGTTCTAAAGTTCTATATTTTTTAGGTTTTTATCAATATTAGTTATGGAATATTCTTATAATTCAGCAAGTAGTAGTTGTTCAGATGGCAATGAACCTCTAATTGAAGTAAGTAGAAGCTTCTAGAATTAATATGTTAAATTAATAGCATCAGTCGTGTTGATAGATCCTCTTTGGTAAGGTGTAATAGTATATTGATATAAATTGGAATTATTTATTTGAAAGACTTCTATTTTCTAAATTTTCACCCAGAGCACTATACTTCATATTTGCATCGAAGCACCCCATGTCTAGGAATTTATGTGTTACCAGATGTATATCTGAGTTTTCAAGTCTGTATTTTTGTCATTATTCAATGTCTTAAACAATGAGGGAACCTTTGATCAACATTAATAATTCAATAAAAATTGTCAGTGTTGTCAATTGGAATTTCTACTTAGGGCTTAAGGTGTTCAAATTTGATTGTAGGTAATGTGCATTCTTTTGGGTGCAAGTATAACATGTACAGTTTCAAATATATGGGTAAATTCCGTCGTGCTCTGTGCTTTATTTAGACTTTCACCTACAAACATAAAAAAGACGAAAACAACTTTTAAAATATAGTGATCTTTGACTTCCTCGTTAATTTACACTATCAAAATGATTGGCCAGCGTTGTTTATCCTTTCATGGTAATTAGATATTATTTATCTTTGCCTTTGACCTAAATAAACTTGATATAAACTAACTTGGTCACTTCTGCCATTGATTAAACGAGCTTATCTTAAACGAAATAATTACCTAGACTGTTGTGTGTGTAGGTGAGGTTAGAGTAATGTAAAATGCCGACTTTGCACGTCCCCTTGAATGTAAGTACAAATAAAATTGAAACTTCGGCTAGATTATTTCATTAACTTTGATATGTATAGGACACCCAAGAAATGGTACATGACCCGTTCTGCAATCCAGAAAAGCCAGTGACGATAACTTTTGAGGAAATCACTGCGGCCGCTTTCCGAATCAGAAGCGGGATTAAAAACACACCATGCGAGGTAATACACGTTGTTGTTGTTATTTTCCTAAATATTTGATATTTTCTTGTGTTATAATTACAATTTATTTTTAGGCTTTCCTTTTCGATTCCTTACTGCACTTATACAAAAATGTTTTATGCTTTATTTTTGCTTTTAGAAATCACATATGTCTCATCTAACTGGAATGGATATTTTTTTGAAAAAGGATTTTCTACAGCATACTGGAAGGTAAATTTGAATTTTGGTTTTAACCTATTTGCAACAATGATTGTAACTAGGTACAGTAAATTTAGTACTTTTGTTCAAGTTCTTATTGGCCGAAATTACCAGGTGCTAATTACAAGGCATACTTTACAATTTGTTTCTGTTCATATTTCTGTTATTTTTAGTTTCAAAGAAAGAGGAGCTCGATATGCGATGATTAAGCTAAGCGAAGACGAACGAAAGAAGGGTATCATAGCTGCGTCGCTAGGAAACCACGCCCAAGCGGTCTGTTACCACGGTTACAAGCTAGGGATCCCAGTGACGGTGGTCATGCCTCTTATAGCTCCTATAATGAAGATCCAGAAGTGCAGAGAGTACCATGCAAACGTCGTGATTGAAGGCAAGGTATGACGTTTTGGGTTTAATATATTTTGCAATTTATTCCAAAATTTGGTTTATAGCTGCTGGTTGAAATGATGGCGCACAATTATTTATTTACTTTCTTGAATATGAAATTGATGGTAAGAAAACAGCATTTTATGATACATGCACATACTTTGTAATTTGTCCACTAGCAGGCGGTAAACACGATGAAGCTATTGCTGCATTTAAGTATGTTTTTTTTGTGTTTGTGCAGGTATAACTGTTTATGCACTGTAGTGTATCATTCTAACTGCATTATTCTTAGGTTCCCTGTCTAGTCTATTTTTGAATGCGTTGACACTTTGGGCTGTCACTGTCTTTTCTTCCAGTGCATTTCACGAATAAACAACCCGGTTGCTTATAAAGTTTTTTTTAGGAAGTTTTGCTGCTTTTTCTTTTTCGAGTTTCTTGGAGTGCCCACCAAGATTGTTTTGGTTTTGTATGAAGATATGTTGATGTTGCAATTATAGTAGTCACTAGTGATTTTGTATGTTTCAATCAAGTCTCCTCTATGTCTTCTCTCCCTCAAAGTTGTTAGTTTTAGTCTTGTCAATATTTCTGTGTGTGGAAGGTCTTGTAACTCTGGTGGTATTTTTGTAACTCTTCTTTGTGTTTTTTCTAAAACCTCTATGTCTTTGACATAATATGGTTTCCAAACTGAGAAAGCATACTCAAGCTTTGGTCAGGGTGACCACATCTCCGGTTTTCACCCGGAGTCTCCGGATTTTCATAGCGGTTCTCCGTTCTCCGGTTTTTCAGATAAATCTCCGGTTTTCGTTCGTCGATAATATCATTAATGAAAACAATTTATTTGACGAAGTATCGATATTGAATACGGTATGAGGAAAACTTCAAGAAGAAGATTTTTCACTTCTGTCTATGGACGAAATATGGGTAAAGTTGTTTAAGTGCGGTAATTTTCCGGAAATATTGAAAATTAATTCAAATAATTTTTTCAGTCCCAATTAGCAGTGCATATTTAGAACGAGTGTTTTAGATAATGTCTGGACTTTGGACTGATGAAGGAAATAAAATGCGAGTCGAATTGGTTAAAATGGAATTGTGTACAAAACTAAACTATAATTTCACCTGCCAGAATATTTGTCAAAAGATGCGCAAAAAGATTTATTTACTGAAATGTTGTCGCACCAATGAAAAATATACCCTCAATTAAGAAAAATAAACGTTGTTTTTGATTAAAAAAATATTCGTTACTCGTTGCGTTGTTTCGTATAGATATATTTTAATAAATAATTTATTGTGAACTATGTGTGAAAATGGTGAAGGCGCTGGCAAAACAATTTCTCCGGTTTTTATCCGGCTAAAAGGTGGTCACCCTGGCTTTGGTCGAATATAACTTTTGTATCATTTCTATTGTGGTGGTCTTTAAACGCGTGTTTAATGAGATATACAAATGAATTGGCTTTTTTGGCAATCTTCAGAATGTGGTTTTCCCATTTTAAGTCTGATGTTATCATGACTTCCAGATCGTTTTGTTCTGTTACGGTTGTCAATATCTGATTGTTCACTTTATATTTTTCATTTGGATTGTTTGGACCAATTCTCAAGACTGTACATTTGGATTCATTCAACTTCATTCCCCAGTCTGAAGACCATTTCTCAACAGTCCTCAGGTTAGCCCTTAGCTGCCCTACATGCTCTAACGGATTTGTATAGAGTTTCCCATCATCTGCAAAGTTCTTCATATTAGTTTCAATGAGATTCGTAAGATCAAACAAATATGATGTAAAGAGCATTGGGCTCATGACTGAACCTTGCACAACTCCACTACTCACAAGGTGATCATTTGACAACACACCATTTACTCTCACTTTATAAAATATCTCATACAGCAGGTCTTCTATGCTCCAACTTACCGAGAAGTAGACTATGCGGGACTTTGTCAAATGCCTTCTCATAATCTAGACCGAGAATAACAACCGCAGAGAAGCGACAAAACCCGTCGGCACCTTTGAAGTTGGAGAGCCAAGTTCAATCTGTCATATGAGACAGATGGCCGGTTTAATACACTGAGATAAATATAATAAAGGGAAAAGAAATGCTATACACCAATAAAACATGTAATTAATTACATGTTTATTGTTTACTTTATTAGAAATGTATTATGAATAGATTATCTTTTAGGATTTAACGGTTTAACTCAGAGTTTACTGATTTTTCGGGTTCTAACCTTTTTAAAGTGAATACTTCTTTGGTTTCATGAGAGTGATTTTTCAAGGTCGCATCACGCTGGTTTATGTTTTCGTCTCGCGTTACGAAATTTTCGTATTGTTGATTGGACGACTAACCCAAACTAACTAAATCTATTGAAATTGTTTATAGTGTAACGGAACCGGTTCAATTAACTTGAAACTAAGTGAAACTAACCCGAAGTTGATCGACGACTAACCCAAACTAACCAAATCTATTAAAATTGATTATAACGTGTCGGAACCGCTTCAAATGACTAAAATAAGTTGAGAATAAGTTAAACTAATCGAAAGTTGAATCGACGACTAACCCAAACTAACCAAATCTATCAAAATTGATTATAACGTGTCGACACCGGTTCAAATGACTAAAATAAGTTGAGAATAAGTGAAACTAACCGAAAGTTGATTCGACGACTAACCCAAACTAATCAAATCTCTTAAAATAGAGTATAACGTGTTGGAACCGGTTCAAATTACTAAAATAAGTTGAGATTAAGTGAAACTAACCGAAAGTTGATTGGACGACTAACCCAAACTAACCAAATCTATTAAAATTGCTTATAACGTATCGGAACCGCTTTAAATGACTAAAATAAGTTGAGACTAAGTGAAACTAACCGAAAGTTGATTGGACGACTAACCCAAACTAACCAAATCTATGAAAATTGATTATAACGCACCGGGACCGGCCGGTTCAAATGATTAAAAAACAGTTGTACGTGTCATATTTTATTTCCAAACGATGAACATCAAAAAATACAAATTTTTTACTAAACAGTTTATTTCGATATCTGTTATATTAAGGGAAATATTGACGAATATATTCATCTGCCACATTTGACATTTTCTTAAAACGTTTGATTAACAAAATCGTACATAGTCGTATTTTAATAAGGAATGAATTTACAATATATTAACATACATTTTGACATATTACAATGACATTACAACGATATATCCATCATGACATATTCGTATATACATAATTATTTGTTTCTTTTGACATATGCTATTAGTACGTGGAACTGATTGACTTTTTACCTCCGGACCGGTTCCGATACGTTATAATCAATTTTATTAGATTTGGTTAGTTTGGGTTAGTCGTCCAATCAACTTTCGGTTAGTTTCACTTATTCTTAACACGTTCCCTGCCGTCACAGTCTTTAGGACCGAGAACGAAGTGTTCCAACTATAAAAACTCGGTCCTATAGACCGAGATAAAACTGTTCGCACACGCCAACTCGGTCTATAAGACCGAGATCGTTTAAAAGATCCCGAGCGCCGCCGGTCTTTTCTTTAGTGCCAATAAGCATGCTAATAGACCGAGCCGGCCTGTGAGATAAGTTCGCACCTAGCAGTTTTGAGTTTTTTTAATTCTACTAATGTCAGTACAACATAGATATCTTATAATTTTTTTCATATTTTCGTCTTTTATTTTAATTCATTGGCAAATGTTTTAAGTATCGAAAAAGGGTTCCTGATCAACCTCTAAAAATCTCTCTCACCGGAATTTTTTTTTTCAGAAATTTGTCAAATATCGAAAAATATGCCTCCTAGAATGTATATAAGTTGACTCGGCCTTACTAATCAACGTGGACGCCTGAAAAGATTCGAACAACAAGCGTAAACGCGTCACAACAGATCAATACGGACCGCGGTACTGGACCGAGTGTCGCAAATCGAAGACGAGATCCTCCTGCGCCGACTCGGTCTATAGGACCGAGCTACAAAAAAAAATGTTTTTGAAGGCTAGAGGCGTTATTTTTCAAAATTTTCGCTAGAAGACTTTTAGTTACGCAATACTTTACTCAGTGGCGTTATTGGCCTGTACGAACAGATTTCAAGAAAATACCGTGGCGTTATGGCCAAACAAGCAAATATACCTACGGCAGTGAACGTGTTAACTTATTTTAGTCATTTGAAGCGATTCCGATACGTTAAAATCAATTTTAATAGATTTGGTTAGTCCAGTGACAAATAGCCAGTAATACCTCTTTGCTATTTCAAGTTGCGTATTTTGTTTTGACCCTATAATTGGTGTTGGTCTTGTTACAGAAGAGCCAGAAGTAATAGGATTACGCCCCCGTCTCTTGTGAGCAACGGTTTTCCAGCCATTGTCAACCCCCTTGTAACACTAACCTTATTTACACTGCTGCAGCCTGCATTACTGTTTAGTTGAGCTGAATTATCCACTAAATCTTCTGACTGAGAGATTAAGGGATTGTTGATGTTAATATTCCTGTTCACATCCACGTCAACATCAAAAACAGCTGATTCACTTGAACGACGATCAACTGGTTGCACTTTGCGAGTGGGGTCACTGGCTTTGGTAGTGATTTTCACCCCACCAGTGGTGTTGTCAGATCTAACGGGAACAACAGTAGGAGTCCTGGATTCTGATGATGATGGAGTTTTTGTTTGGTTACTTTTTTCAGATTGATGAAAATTACAAATTTTATCTTCCAATACTGCGACCTTATTCACCAAATTGGCTTCATTTGCCTCAAGAGTCTTTAATCTCACCAGCATTTCAGCAATAATGCCCTTTGATTGGGTAATTTCAGCTTCATCGGATTTTGAGGTTAGCTTTTCAGATGCATCCTTAGCATGTACACAAACGGCACTTTTTGGGCTCGCAGCCTGTCGCAACATGCAGGGTGATAAAACAAACCACACTTTATGCACTTAGTTGCCGAAACGATATCTTTTTTGCAATGCCGCCCGCAAGTTTTCTTAAGAACTCTCGGGTCCAAACTAACACCCGAACGCCGGTCTCTTTGGCTCGATCAAGAAGTTTTCGAACCTCCTTCCTTTGTAGGTCAAGGGAGTTGTTCCACCAAGTGGTTCCTTTGTTATCCCTTTATAGACCTCAGTTGCTCCGAGGCCAGCTCAATTTCCTCACGATTTGATATCTTTGCAACAGAGGTCCGCATCTGCTCCTGAAGGGTGAGACTAAAACCGGCCCAGTCAGTGCACTTAGGGTCCCTCTATTCAATATTTGGTTTTTCTCCTTTTTTTTTTATGGCAGTGGCACACACACTAAAGGTAGATCCTATGGCGCTCGACGAGCGGTGTGTGTGCGAAGATGTTGATTGACACGGTTCTTGAATATTTGTAGGTTGTAATTAGTGGGAAACAGATGTCCTGGAAGTGAGTTCCACAGTGATGCAGTGCGCCAGACAAAGGAGTTCTGGTAAAGCGATGTTCTAGGTGTTTCTAGTTGTACGACGAACTGGTGCGCTCCTGCCGTCTTTCGGGACTGCCTGACAGGAGATGCCAGGAGCGGGATTATGCGGGCCAAATCCTGGGAACATCTGCCGTGAAAGTATCTGTAAAACAGAGACATCTCGGCCACATGTCTGCGATGTTCCAGACTATCTAGATTCCGAGTCAACTCCGGATCGCCGACGAGACGCACAGCCCTCTTCTGAATGGAATCCAGCAGCTTTAGGGTATGCTTTGGTGCGGCACCCCAGATATGTGAGCAATATTCTAAGCACGGTCTTATTTGCGCTTTGTACAGCAAGAGCAACTGCTGCGGTGTATAGAGTTTTTTGTTGCGAAATAGCGCACCAAGCTTCTGGGAGGCTGATTTTGCGATGTTAGCAACATGGTCAAACCATGACATATTGCTGTTGACCGAGACACCCAGCAGCCCGATTGACGAGGATGAAGGAATGGTCGATCCTGCCATAATGATGTCAGGGCCCGCTGTATTGGCCCTCTTAGTAAACGTTGCTGCTTGGGTCTTTGCTGCATTGAACTGGACCAAATTTCGGTCGCCCCAAGTTTGAACTTTCTCCAGGTCTTGATTAATTGCTGTAATCTGCTCCTGTCTGCGGTGATGAGTCTCAGTCGCTGGTAAGGGTTTTTCTGATCTAAAGTGGGAGACAAGGGTACTGTCATCTGCAAAACTGTAAACAGGATTATTCGTTTCGATCAGCAGGTCATTAATATAGATGAGGAACAGAGTTGGTGAAAGTATTGCGCCCTGAGGCATGCCCGCGTTGATGGTGAATGTGTCCGAGATGTGTCCATCGACTGCAACGTGTAGGGATCGGTTCTTAAGGAAACTGGCCAGCCAGCTGCAGAGAGAGGCGGGCAGTCCCAAGGACGGCAGTTTGTTGAGCAGTCCGTCATGCCAAACTCTGTCGAATGCCTTTGAAATATCCAACGCAATCGCTCGAGACTCTCCGTAGTTTTCAATTGCCCTACTCCATATATGAGTGACATAGGCCAATATATCTCTTGTCGATCTCTCTTTGCGAAAGCCGTATTGATTATCGTTGATTATTCTGTTGCTCTCGAGGTACTTGAGTAGTTGCTGGTTGACTACACGTTCCATGACTTTGGAGATTATTGGAAGCAAGGCAATCGGGCGATAGTTTGAGGGCGTGGTTTTCTTGTCCTTTTTTGGAACAGGTTGCACTCGAGCGACTTTCCAAGAGGATGGGTAAATCCCTTTTCTGTAAGAAAGAGAAAAAAGCCTGGAAAAAACAGTTCGTTGGCGCAGTTCTTTAGCACGATGGCAGGTATTCCGTCCGGTCCTGATGCCTTTTGCGTATCTAGTTCTTTAAGGATTTTGCGAATATCACGATGAGAAAACTTGGTGGTGTTGATGTTCGGTATAGTGGGGAGAGTCTTGCTTTGGGGCACGTCTAAGGTAGAGTGCGATGAAAACATTTTGGCGAGCATGTTTGCTTTTTCCTTGGCTGTAGTCGCCGTGATGCCACGTTCGTCCGTCAAAGGTGGGAGAGACGTTTTTGTAAAGTTGTTACTTACTGCCTTTGCTACCGACCAGAAATTCCTGGAGCCACTGGGGCATTGCAAAAGTTTATTCCTGATCCTTTGATTGTGTTTGTCCTTAGATTCGTCGATCACACGCTTGTACTCGTTTCTCGCTTCGATAAAATAATTGCGATTTTCAGCGGTCTGATTTTGCTGCCAGTACTTATAGGCTTGCTGTTTCCTTCCTACAGCTCTTTCGCATCTTTTATCGAACCAGGGCTTTCCTTTTGATGGTAACTTGATGGAGTTTGGGATGTATGCTTCCATTCCTGAGGAGATTACTTGCATGATCTCTTCGCAGCAGTCTGACGGGTCGTCAGTGGCAAAGCAGACGTCGAGCCAAGGAAAATCTAGGTAAAACTGCCTTAGATCGTCCCAGTTTGCAGAATTGTAATGCCAGATTTTGCGAGGCAATGGTGGATCCTTCTGTATGAGTGGCGTTTCACAAACCGTTGTAATAAGTTTGTGGTCGGAGGTACCTAATGGCGGACCAACTGTAACCTTGTACTGGTCAGGATTGGTGGTCAGAAAAAGATCCAGGAGAGCGGCGAATTCGCCCCTCTCTGAGATTCGAGTTGGTTCGTCTACAAGTTGAGTAAGCCCGCAGCTGATGGCAAATGCTTCAGCTTCTCTTCCTTCGTTGTCGGTCTTGTTGTGATGTTTGAGCCAGTTGGTGTTGTGGGCATTGAAGTCTCCCAGAACGATTATTTCGGAATTGGGGTGATCGACCTGTATTGAGTCAAAGGTGGTAGCTAGTGTTGAGAAAAAGCTTTGGTAGGCTCTATCGCTCGGAGGGCGATAGAGACAACATATAAACTTGGTTAATCCCTTGGCGGTGAACTTGAGCCACATGACGTCAAGGTTGTTCGGTTCGAGTGTTTCCTCGCGGTGACATGAAAGGTCGCTTCGGACAAAAAGGCATATTCCGAACTTATATCTAAATCGGGTATGTAAGTCGTAACCAGGATAGAGGTAGTTCACTGTTGTAGAACATACTTGTGTTTCTGTAAGGGCTAATATGTGTGGTCTATTTGCTTGTAGATGTTGGTGTACCGAATTTATGTTTGTATTTAGGCCTCTTATGTTGCAGAAATCTATTCTAAATTGGTTCGGTATCTTTGCTGTCTGTGAAATGTGGAATGAAGGGCTCCCAGGGCCACCCAGCGCCCGGAGATCCGATGACGATTCTCCAATCTGTAGATAAGAGATTATCACTGATCGTGCACATACTAAAAGCCAGGAAAGTAGATAATATTGTCAGCCGAAGACATTGAGTTATTTAATGGTCGAAGAAGACTAGTGAAATATATCGATTTTGTTGAAAAAATTTATCTTCGTAGATGAAGATTTTAGATAGTTAAAAATGCCAAGGCCATGCCAGGGACAGGTTGGAGGCGTTAGATACTGGGGAGGCATGAACGATTCTTCAGTGGCACAATTAATGAATATTTTATATATAATATATCCACGACGTGGATCCAAATACGCATTAGTTAAGTCAAAGCTGCTCATTCAGTAGTGTTCTCTAGTAATGATTCAATGGGTCCTATATGTGAACTGGTATTTGTACTAGGAATAGAGGCACTTAGGATTCTGAAGTGAATACCACCGATTAAGCAGCTAATTTAGATTAACTAATGCGTGTTTGGATCCAGGTCGTGGACCGTTGATGTCATCATATCAGCAACTGTAACATTTCTATGCCCCATAACTATATTTTCAGAAAAGTTCTATAGATAGTTTGGGTAAGTAGTAGTTAACATAATTATAATAATTCCTCTTCTTCAGGATATGGCCGAAGCGAAAAAAATAGCTTACAAACTATCAAAAGAAAAAGGCCTGACCTACATTAATGGATACGACCATCCGCATATTATTGCAGGACAGGGTACGATAGCTTTGGAGATTCTGGAACAGGTTCAGGACATCGATGCTATTGTGGTACCTACTGGCGGTGGGGGACTGTTGGCTGGGGTCTCTGTGGCGGTGAAGGTGTTAAATCCTAGCATTAAAGTGATTGTGAGTATTTTCACACCATGTTTGAAAATCCAAAATTAGTGTTGGTACAATTGCGTTGCTTGTATGTTTCTGTGGTCAACTTAAGTGAATATTTTTATTAGACAGAAAAGTCGCATTGAGTTCTCAAAAACAGTTGGTGCACAAAAATGTCTCTTTTTTTAAAATGGTACATTTAGGTGGCACCATATATAGGCAAGGGATTTATCCTCAAAATTTAAAAAAAACAGTTCGTGGTTAAAACCACACGACAAGAGTGAAAATTTCATCAAAGCGATATTGAATATCCTTATCTCTCGCATGCTAATCGAGCGCTCTACCACTTGAGGGCACAATACTGCAAAACAAAAGGGGGGGTTTTACCACTAAAATTGAAACTGCTAAAAACAATTTTATAAATTCGGTAAATGCAGCTAAATCTATTTGGCAAGTAGTCAACTCAAACTTCAGTGGAATTAATTCTTAATTCAAACAATGTTCCTATGATGATACGAAAACATGATACACATCACTTTAAACATATGTATTTATTTCTTGTTTTTCGAGGGGGTAGAATCTGAGCGGTGTGCTAGTTACTCAAAAGCAATGGCCAATAACGGACCATCATTTACACCAATAGAAGGAACTCTGGCAGATGGTTTGGCAGTTCCAGAGGTCGGTTATAATGCCTGGGAAACATCTAAGAATCTACTCGATAAATTGGTAAGTTTTGGAAAATGATATTTTTTTATCATATTGAAGTACATTTTGATTTTTAGGTTGTTGTTAAAGAAGAATGGATTGCCTTGTCGATTTTAAGGTTCATAGAAAACGAAAAATGTGTTGTAGAAGGCGCTGGCGCGTGTGGTTTGGCAGCGATATTGTCTGGACAGCTAAACGAATTCAAAGGCAAAAGGTATATATTAACACTTTATAAATAATCGATTGTGCGCTCAGTGTTTAAATTAAAAATAAATAGCATCATATTTTGTTTCCGTAAATAATTTCTGTCTTGTTGCCATTGTTTGCAGAGTCGTGCTCATATTAAGTGGTGGAAACATTGACACTACCATTCTTGGAAGATGTTTAGAACGAGGATTGGCGGCTGATGGACGTTTGGTTAAATGCAGAGTGACCGTTAGCGATAGACCTGGTGGAATCAGTGAATTGTGTAAGCTGTTTGCATCTATCGGGGTGTCTATCAAGGATATTATCCATGAGAGGGCTTGGGTCGCATCCGATGTATTTAGCGTAGAAGTAAGTAATTTTTATTGCGTTAAAAAGCAGCTGGTCGGTATAAACAATTAATTAACTTTTTAATTGACCTCTTTAGTTAGTGAATATATTAAAATAGGTAGGTGGGATTTACTTCATAGGGTGTGAATTGAAACATGTATTATATTTTTATTAAAGGTATTAGGTACTTTATCAATGCACGATTAATTTTGCATTAAATATGAACAGTAAAAAAAATGTTTTCTAACTACTTTTCATGCATTCATCCTCTCACACATAAAACTAAATACTTAAAATCAGGTTAACTGTTAGTAATGTATTTATTTATTTATTTAAGAAAATACAACAAAGGCCATCATGTATTTAAAAAATAGTGTCAGAACCCCGTATGACGATAAGCATTTGAAACTCACTGCCTTCAGTCCCTGACACCACTACTATCTGTCTGCGGTTTGTCAGATAAGATTGAATCCACCTTTGTGGGGCACCCCTAACTCCATAGTTATTAAGTTTATCCAGAAGAATCTCATGGTCGATACTGTCAAAAGCCTTGGATAAATCTAAAAATGAGCCAAAACCTACCTGTTTGTTCACAACTAACCCAAACTATCTGATTGACAAAATCAACAAGTGGTGTGGATATTGACTTTCCCTGCAAAAACCATGGTGCCCAGAATTAATCAGAATAAACCTTTCAAA
>MU182952.1:237314-249268 GCA_016904865.1 Pissodes strobi | reverse complement strand
AATATTAGTATTTATTAGAATATTTGTTTCATTCATGAATATTAAAAACGTGTTATGTTTGCTGGCTTTAAATGAGTTTTTATAAATAAATATTTTAAGTAATAAATCTGAAAGGATTTTTTCGAATTCCTCAACACTTTAAAATGGCTAGCTTGTTCCCTGTAATATAATGGGGCTTAAATAGAGGGAGCTATTGCGAGTCCTGTTAATATACCGGACCTGTATTAGGTTTAATTTAAGTACGGTAGTTCTCAAAATATGTAGCTTTTGGCAGCTATTTAGGATACGTTTAATTTTGACTGAATCTTGATTTCCAGGCATCAGTATCAATATTATGCCCCCAGCCCGCACTAGAGAAACTTCAGGATGCCGGTCTTCCTTAAGAAAGCTCGCATCTCTTTCAGACTAACACGACGCGACGGCAACGGCGGGCGACGCACTGACTCTGGCTGGATCGGCGTCACGCCAAAGATTCAGAGTCTTGACCACGCAGAGGCGGGACATTCCGTAAGTTGATGGTATGGGGTCTCATCATCCTCCATGCACCATATACATTCTTCCTCCTCTGCAATTCTCAGCAGAGTCATGTGCCGTCCAAGCCTGCAGTGCCCTGTGTAGAATCCTACCAGAGCCTTGCACTCATTCCTAGGCAGGCACAACAACTTCCTGGCGAGACACTTGGTGGGCCCATGTATCATGAGCCTCGTCTGTCTCATCCCCGGAGCCATCTGCCATACCTCTTCAGCCCGAGTCTCCGTCCAGGCATCCAAAGCTCTTTCGCGAACACTCTGGGCGATCCCCACACATGGATCAGGCCCTAAGTATGTACGTGCGGAGACTCCTCTTACCAGACATATAAATCAAAATATACTTTTCTATCTGCACGTGTTGCATAATTCTCTATATTTGTCATTTTAAATATAACTAACCTGGCCTATATACGTAACAAACAAGATAATTATAGTTCAGAGCTTCAAGAGTTAAGACAGTCTATAATAAAAATGCTGGATATTAAACAAAATTACACCATATCCAATATTAGTTAAAAGGTACATACATTCTATAGGATAAACTCGCTACTTACTTTCTTTGTACATCGAGCATAAAAGCTGGAGCGGCAGTTCCTTTCTCAAACCGAATAATAGATCTGACAGCTTGTTCGTTTGCATTAAGCAGACATATTATGCATAAGAGAAGCTTAAATGAAGCAGGCGCGTTTTATATGTAGGCTCTTTAAAATTTAAAAATATGATCACGAATTAATATACACTCTACTAGCTAATTCCCAGATTTGAAGGACACTAAGAATAGTCTATGTGAGGGAAGATACACAATATTAGTAGTAGTAAGACAAATAAAAGTTCTAGCAATAATCAGTAGGTCTAAAAACTACTTATCTCATACCGGATCAGGATGGACCTTCAGAATATTCTCATGGAAGCCTTGAGCTTGTTTTCAGGTATGCACCATTATAAATTTCCACCGCTAGTGGGTCAAACGGAGGATTTGCGTATATCCATAGCAAACACAGCAGTTATCAGGGTGGATAACAGGCTGCAGAGCAGACGGTCTGCTGAATATGAAAAGCTTTAATCCCCAGGGTGGGCTCAGGGCGTTCAAACGGAGGACCGTGGATGCAGTAATCTATTCGTAGGTCTTGTACGCCGGAGCACTCTGGCATGTCGCAGTAAAAATTGCGAAACTGTTGCAAGGGCTCAATAGAGTTCTTCTGTGTATCAGGATCTGGTGTGGATACCGCATCGAATCAGTTACGGCAGCGGAAGTGATTTAAAACACAAATATTCGAAGGGGTATCCAAAAATTAAGCTATAACTTTCCTTCTCGTCAGAAGGCAGAAAAGTCCGTAGAGGAATAGTTGTAGAAGACATTCTAACCAGCTTATATGACAAATGGGATACCATCTCTCAATTCTGCAATCTGGAATTTTCTAATTTTCAAAATATTCCAAAATTTATCTTTGTCTCAAGCATAATTATATTTAATAACACACATTTTTGGTATACCCAGGGGATGTAGAACACCACCGATCCTGATGAATTATGCGCTGGATGATCTGGTGAGTAATGGTCTCCAGTATATGCCTTTTCACGTGCCTTTTGATAAACGTTACGTGGATGATCTTTTGCTCTCTAGAATAGAGGTCGAGTTCGAACCTGGTTTCCATATCGGTAGACGGTATATACCTGAGTATTTGTCGCGCTTATCAGTGATTTTTTTTTCGGCTTGAGGCGATCGAAAATAAACAATTTAAGTGCAAATTCTTACTTAGATTATTGTTATGGATGTCGATAGCGGGGGCTTGCCCCCCGATTTAGGCCCGGGGGCTTCAACAGGTAGTATTGGGAGTGAAAAAAAACACCTAATGTGAATTTAAGTAACGAAAAGCGTAAAAAATCTGAAAAAACAAAGTATCTTTATAATAATTTGGATTCCGGACCATATCAGGTCCTAATTCAAAATACTTCAGCAGATATCAGAGGAGCGCTAAACGCAATCAAAGTTAATGATATAGTATATTCCACACATCCAGAACTTGATAATAAAATAAGAGAAATCAACTCCGTCGGAAAAAATAGGGTGAGAGTTATTTTCAAAGACGGACTATCGGCAAATAAATTAGTCGAATCAAAAGAACTAGGAAGACATAATTTGGAAGCGTACATTCCGAAATATTTGTTGGTTAGACAAGGGGTAATCTCTGACATAGAGACAGATGTACAGGACGAAACCATAAAAAATAAAATAAAAATGTTTGATTACCATTGCAAATTCGAAATTCAAGCAGTAAATAGAATTAAAAAAAATGTTATTGATAGAGAAACAAAAGAAAAAAAACTTATCAACACTAAGTCGGTCATAGTTTCTTTTAGATGCCAAAATCTTCCAAAATACGTAGCAATCGGCCACGTTAGGTCACAGGTATCGCCATTTATACAAAAATAATTTTATGCTATAATTGTTTTAGATACGGCCATTCAAGCAAACAATGCAAAAGCAAAACAAGATGTCTTAAATATAAGGTCGATCACATTCTTGATAATTGTAAGGAAGAAAAAGAGATTAATTGTTTTTACTGTGAAAAAAAGCATTATACAAATCAGACTAAAATGTGTTCTGAATTCTCGAGACAAAAACAAATAAAAAAAGCTATGGCGGAGCAAAATATGTCCTATATGGACGCGGAAAAACATTTTCCGAAGCAAAGCTATGCTAATGCATTATCAAAAAACAGTAGTACCGATGTAGACTTGAATGAATCGGATAAAATAATTACAAATAACTATAACATTGTCAAAAACTCTCCTAACCAACAAAAATCTAATTATTTTACTCAGGAAAAAGTAGCTTCCAAAAGAGCTCGACCTAGTTCTCCCAATCCAATTCTGCAAGAACATAACAAAATGCTATCCAAATTCAATTTTTCTCAGAGCTCAGGCTCTATTTTAAATGACCAAGTGTACCAAGCCGGCGTAGCTCGTCATGACACTTCTGACATAGGGCAGGATCATATAGATCCAAGCAATGTAAATACCATAGTGGAGTTAGTAATTACAATAATAGATGTATTAAAAGAAAATCAATTATATAATATAAATAAATTAGAACTGGCTAATCTGATTAACATAAAGTTAAAAGAAAATAATAAATAAAGTTCAGTATCCTACAAATACCAACTATATAAGGATTTAATATTTGGTTTAAGGGCTAAATAAATTATTGATTTTTAAACCAATAGTTATACTTTAATAGTATTAAATTTGCAATGAACCAATTAAATGTATGTCAGTGGAATTACCGATCGGCAATTGCAAATAAAAATAGTCTAAAATACATTTTAGCCCAAAATAATACTCACATTGCCCTTTTGTCTGAGACTTGGTTTAAGCCAGGCAAGTATATCTCCTTTTATGGTTATAATGTAGTTCGTAATGATCGTCAGGATGGCAAGGGACGAGTTGCAATATTGATTAAATCAAACATAAAATTTACTGAGATTATGGGGCTTGCATACAATAATATATTTTTTCTACGAGCGTGCGCAAAGTGGCTACTTTGCGCACGCTACTCAGTGCGCGAAGTAGTACTTTCCCGTACGCTATGCGGGAAAGTGTGCGGGAAAGTGTGCGGGAAAGTAAAATTCTCTAAAATCACCAGAGACAAGAACATGTTCATATACCTTTAGAAACTTTACACTTTTGGACTTTTTATGCAATATAGGAAACCGTTTTAAGTCATAATTATACTCTTTTCCCTAAAAATTTCCGTAATTCGCGATATTGTAACTTAAACCAAAAACCATATATTTTGAAATCCTCGGTATAGTAGTAAAAAATTATGTCAAGCAACAATACTTATAATTGTCAGATTGACAGATTTTAAACAAATCTAGATGTTAATCGAAGTATCCCAAAAAACAGGCTCTTTTCTCTCAAAGCTTCCGTAATTCGCGATATTACAACTTAAACCAAAAACCATATCTTTTTAAGTCATGTCAGGTCAACAATAATATTCATGTAAAGCAACAGTAAGTATAATTGACAGATACTTTTTCTTTTATTTAAATATGGGTCATTATTATTCTGTGCTTGTTTGGACTGCGCTCGTAGAAAAAATATTGTTCCTAACACTTGCGCAAAGTGACTTTTCCGCACTCGACTGATTGACCGAACTCCGCTTCGCGTCGTTCGGTCAACATCATTCGCGTGCGGAGAAGTATCACTTTGCGCACTTGTTAGGAAAATAACTATTTTATTACGCATGCATCATAATCAACGATTATCGCACGCTGCAGCGTGCTTAAAATGATGTTTATGATGCGCCTACTTTTTTAAAGGTTGCTATAGAAACATTTGATTATGTCAAATGTGACAGATTAATATATTCGCCAATATATCCCTTAACTTTAATATTTAAAACATTTTTGAGATCATGATGCATTTGTAATAAAAAATAGCGTATGATATACGTGTATAAGAGGCTTTTAAAGCCCTTGCGACTTACAAAACACTCCGCTGCGCGTCGTGTTTTGAAATATGTCGCGCGTGCTTTAAAGGCCCTCTTATACACTTATATCATAATATACTATTATGTACGTGTGTAAAAATAAAAATGCAAAGCAGCTCAGATTTAACTCTTCTGTCAGTTTATATAAAACCTCAAACAAAAATAAGTATCCAGACTTGGTCATCGTTTTTTTACGAGTATTAAAAGACCTTTTTTAATTGGTGGGGATTTCAACGCTCATCATTTAGCATGGGGATGTATGGACAATGATATTTACGGTAAAACCTTGTTGGATGCAATAGATTTAAGTAATATAATTTTTCTAAACGATGGATCTCATACGCGATTTATCTCATCGGGGGGCATAAACTCCGCAATAGATTTGTCCCTAACATCCCCATGTTTTCAGCCATTCAAGAATGGAGCACCATGGATGATATTTTGGTTCGGACCATACACCGATAAAAATAACATGTAATATTTCACCAAAACATATCTTAAGTAAAAATACAAAAAAAAAATGGAATACGAAGAAAGCCAATTGGGATCTATTTTATATCGCATGAATTGATGAATTTTCTTGTCAAGATAATAACGAATATAATGGCTTTACAAAAACATTAAATACTGTTCTTGAAAACAGTATTCCTAAATTTAATAACAATAAAGAATGGAAGGGTAAGTTTTGGTGGAATAAAAAATGCGACGAAATAGCAGCAATTAGAAAAGAAAAATTTTGTATTTATAAACAAAATCCTAACCTAAATAATTTATTAAATTATAAAAAAGCTGATGCCCTAGCAAAAAAAATTATTAAAGAAGAAAAAAGAAAAAATTGGCGAAATTACTGCTTATCTTTAAATAGTAACACTCCAAGTAAAGAGGTTTGGAAAAAAGTAAATAGTTTTAAACATCGGAAAAAAGAAAATGTAATACCCACAAGCCTAGAAGACCCATGGCTAGAAAACTTTCACATGCAATTAACACCTCACTATGTGACGAATAAATATCCAATTTCGAAAGAAAATACGGAATCAGATGATCATTATTTATGCAACCCTTTTAAGATGGAGGAATTGAATAAAGCTTTAAAAAATAACAATAACACTGCCCCGGGAAAAGATCACATACATGTTATCAAACCTTCCTACAGTGGCAAAAAAAACCTTCTCGACATTTTTAATCAAATATTAAAAGGAAACATGCCAATTCCTTTAGACTGGAAGGAATATATCCTAATCCCAATTTTGAAACCTGGAAAACCGAAATACCAATCCAACTCATATCGACCAATTGCCCTTGCTTCTTGCATATTAAAAACATATTGCAACAAGCAAATTTTGGAGAGGGGACGTGCGGCGTTCAAATAGGCCAGGACGTGACAACCCTGAAAAACGAATGGCGCAGCAGTAGAATCGAATCGGTGTTATATAATACGGACTATATAGATAGATTAGAAATAAGGCGTAGATATAGTTATTGTACGATAGCAGAGTCGACTCATGGCGTTATGTAATTATGATAACTGTACTGGCGAAGGTGTAATGGCGAAATAAAACGTGTTACTAAAAACTAGGCGTTTACAGATCAGAAGTCGGGATAACCTACGTATTGTGTTATTTGTTGTGCAGAACGGTGAAATACGCGATTTCGGCGAGTTAAATCGCAGTGGCAACTTCTTCTTTTTTGTGAGTGGCGATATCACAAAAACTCATAACAAAAGGCGGGCGTTTGTTGCTATCCTTGACAGCGGATTGACATTTGGCGATTTTTCAGATATTCACGATAATAATAAATAAGTGTGTGCTAATTAATTAGTGATTATTGTAAAAATTGTGGCGTATTTTAACTGTGTTTATTGGCATTGGTGTTTAAAAGGCGTTTTTCAAGTGATTTCCTATGGAGGAAAGCAGAAGTGACGGATTATAGCTCGATTACGAGTTGGAATTGAGCGACGGTGACCACGGCGAAGGCGATTCGGCGATGGAAGACGAAACAGTCTCCATGGTACATAAGCTGTTGAAAGGCGGTTTGGCAACTAGTATCCAGCAGATTGTGGCGGCCGAAATGGCAAGAGCGGCGAAGCAAAAGGCGGCCGAAATGGTAAAGGCGACGAAACAAAGGGCGGCCGTTGGTACTGGCGGTACCAAGGGCAACAAGAAGGGCGAAAAATCAAGTGAGAGCGTTCCTCAGGCGGTAGAAGAGCATGCTTGTAGCGATAGGGCGGACTCCGCTTGCAGTTTGCGCTGTATGAGGTCAAGGGCAAGGGCAGGCGGCGACCTTATTGACCCTTTCGATCCTGACAGCCAGGACTGTAACGTAGTCAGGTGGTTGAGTAAAATTGATCAGTTGGGCGATATTCATGAATGGTCGAACTATGAGAGAGCGTATTTTATGCAGGCGAAATTGCAAGGCGCAGCAAGGGGCTGGTTTAATTGGCTCGATGAATATGACCTCTCATGGGAAGACTGGAATGCGGCTCTAAGGAAGGCGTTTCCTAGAGTGCATGACTTTGCTCAGCTGCTCAAGGAGATGATAGCGAGGGTTAAATTGGATGGCGAAACCATGACCCATTATTATCATGATAAAATGGCGTTGATCGAAAGGTGTGGGCTTTCAGGCACAAAGGCGCTTTCGTGTCTGATTGACGGTTTACCTCTCGATCTACAGGCGAGTCCGAGGGCATTTGGTTGCTCTTCCCCTGGCGACTTGTATACTGGCTTTCTTTCCTCTTTTGACAGATATCGGCGTCTATCAACCGATATTGTGGAATTGGAAGGGCAAGGAAGTCCAGGATCATGCGAAGGCAACGAAGACTTTGCGGTCTTCTGAGGCGATTCTCAAATTGAGAGAGGCGTTTGGCGAATTTTGGGTACCCAATGCGTACTATTTCCAACTGCTGGCGTGGGCTGGCGTTTACGAGCAAGGCGTTTGCTGACTTTTTGGCGAGGCGAGGTGTAAAACACCGAGGGCGAAAGGTTAGGTTGAAAGGTGCATGCGAGTGAGTTTGACTGGCGAGGTGCAAATGGCGTGTGCTCTGTTGGCGAAAGGCGAGAGCTATGGCGATTTAAAGGCGAGTAAAAATCTGACAAAGGCGTAATATAAAGGTGATCTTCGATAAAAGGCGTAAGGTTGCAACCGCAGGCGAAACCTTTAGGGCAGGCGATTTGGTGTTATGGCGAATGCACAGATCGATAAGATCTGGTTGATTTACTGGCGAGTCAAATTAATGAGGGCATTAATTGTTGCAGGATGGCCGAATGTAACAAGCAAATTTTGGAGAGGCGACGTGCGGCGTTCAAATAGGCGAGGACGTGACAACCCTGAAAAACGAATGGCACAACAGTAGAATCGAATCGGTGTTATATAATACGGAGTATATATATATATAGATTAGAAATAAGGCGTAGATATAGTTATTGTACGAAACAGAGTCGACTCATGGCGTTATGTAATTATGATAACTGTACTGGCGAAGGTGTATTGGCGAAATAAAACGTGTTACTAAAAACTAGGTGTTTACAATATGAAAGATTGCTAAAAAATAGGATTGAGTTCTGGATGGAATCAAACAAAAAAATGCCTGTTACTCAAAAAGGGTTTAGAAGAGATAACTCTGCCATGAAGCAATAACTTACCTGGTCACAGAAATTCAACTAGGACTTACCGAAAACCGAACACTTCAGCATTATTTTTAGACATACAGGGAGCCTATGATAATGTTAAATACAACATTCTCGTTAAGAAAATGTTACAGATTGGATTTCCTGAAAGACTAGTTCACAATATTTCTTCACTATATAGCAGTCGCTCGGTTTTCATAAGAACAACTGACGATGACGGTCTAACAGAGCCAAGACTTGCTCAAGTTGAGTAACCGCAAGGAGGAATACTTAGTCCCATTCTATACATAATTTATACTTATGACCTCGAAAATATTTTTGATAACAGTGTGAAAATTCTTCAATTTGCAGATGATGTCTGTATTTTTTCAAATGACAAGTCAATAGAAGATTGTAAAAATAAAATAGAAGATAAGTTTACAAAAACCCTAGAGTGGTTTAATACAAATGGTTTAAGCATCTCCTTGGAAAAACATCGTTATGCACATTTACAAGGAAAAGAGCGAACCTACCCAATGTAATAGAATATCATGTCTTCAGATTTCATGTAAAAGTACTGTCAAATATCTTGGAGTTTTCCTTGATAAAAAGCTATTATGGAAAGACCACATTAATTATCTTATCAAGCGAGCTAAAAATGGAATTAACATTTTAAGGGTATTTAATCACAAGAAATGGGGAGTTGATCCAAACATATGTTAGATCAATCTTGGACTACGCAAGCCAATTGAATGGTTCAGATGCCAATAACCAACTTAATAAAATTGAACAAGTCAAAAACAAATGTTTAAGACATTGTGTAAAATACTTTAAAAGCATTCCCATTGCAGTGATGGAAGCAGAAACTGGGAGAACCACCTCTGGCACTACGAAGAGACCATTTAGCTAACAAGCTCCTCTTGAAACTTATTTCGAAGAATAGCGACTTAATAAATAGGAAAAATTCATCAACTAACAGTGTTAAATTTGACCCACCCTTATTGGAAACATAAAAAATCGCTCCTACTTGTAAACGGCTATTCTTGGATAGCCCATAATAAAGAAAATATTTACTCTTCGGACATATCACCATACTTTCAGCTGTTTGAAATTTTTCTTTTTAATTTACCCAAAATAACAATTAAGCACAATAATAGTGAAGAACCACTAATTATAAATACCTTCTTCTAAAAGATTTAAATAATATAAAGGCAAAAAAAGTATGTATTAGAAATTAGATAATTAGGTATATTGTAGTTTATACAAGACATAATATTAGGTATATTGTAGTTTATATAAGTGATATTACTGTTCAATCTCGGTACATTTTTGGTCGATTGCTGTCATCATAAATAAAGAGAGATACTGGCCAGTTAGTTTTAACCAGAGCCATAAGACACAAAAAAAAAGAATAGAGGTTGCCTTAGAGATTTATAACTTCTGTGATCCACATATACAATTTTCCGCGGAATAGGAAATTAACAACAGCATCTCCTTCCTGGACACGTTGGTGACTAGAACTGAAAATAACATCTTAAAAACAAAATAGTATGGAAAACCATATTGCTTCAATAGGTTGATAAGTTATTTCTCATACCATGTGATGAAAACGAAAATAAACTTAGTTCTAGAGATGAAAGCTAGAGCAACCAAACCTATAGACCCTGATTTCAGAGACCAATCCATAGCACAGCTGAGGGGCATATTATTGGATAATAATTGAAGGGTCATCCCAACCTTCATCTTTAAATACGTTAAACTCAATAGATTAAAATTTAGTTGTTAGGGACAGAATGAGTAATATAAGTAGCAATATACCTTCATACCTTTCATAAAGGGCTTAACGTGTAAACTCACTAACCTTTTCAAAAATATCTTTTTTAAGGTTTCCGCTCCTAGGGTTTCGTACATTGCTGTCTTAGAGTTTCCCTGGACATAGCTACCTGCCATTTGATAGGCTGAAGCTAAGAGTGTTCACAGGAAACAATACAATTTAAGTTACCCGTTTTGACCAAAAATAACACTAAATTTCTAGTAATTGGGAAAATTGTAAAACTAAAAGCATGGAATCGACCAGATAGAGAAAAGAGATTCCATGCACTTATCCACTCTCTCAGCAACTAATCTTACCGACCGTTCAGTATTCACTTGGAAACGATCAGTGATACTTTTCGACCAAACGTTGTATCTAAAATTAAACTAACCCCTTATTTCTTCATACATTGTCCAAAACAGTTGCTTAATTATTTATAGGGCAAGTAGTTACCTACTAAGCAGTTGTAGGGCCAGTTTGTCAAGTCACTGTCTCTTTGCGGACAATTTCCAAATTCCATTAAGAAACCACTGGTATCTTTCAGTAACATCGTTCCTCATTAAATTACAGGTAAATCTATTTCCAAGAGTTTATGTCTGGTTTAGACACAAATAGAGATTCTAAGTTAGAGGCCAGATTTAGTCAGTTTGCGCTACATGCGGAACGGATTTATTACTGAAATTTGTATTGTGTAGCTATTGTGGCGAATACGGTGATATATTTGCATTCCTATGAAATTGATAACATATTTATATCAAAGGGTTATTTCGGACTATAAGGTTATAGCGACAAAGGGAATATTTTAGATTGGAAACATAATAATATTACGGTTGGGACTAATTGCAAATTTGCTAAGCAATCAAATCGGTAATTTAAAATTAGTTTTTACAGTAGCATTATAAAACAACGAAATGATTCATGACATGAGAAATAGCCTGTCTCAATCTGGTAAGCAATAACTCATTTCTGATGTTGAAAGATAATTTCGACCTTGCATTGTTTTTATTTAACTTGAATACACAACGTTTTGCACAGTGTTATCTTTGTCCATTATCCAGTTGTAACAGTCTGACTGGACCAGTGTAAAATATTTTAAAGTTCATTTTATATGCTGCATTTAGCAACATAACATAAATAACATAACATAAACATGCGGTAAGAATTTTTTAATATTGACCTCTTCTTTTAATTAATTCTATATTTATTGATACGATTTTTTGTCAATAAGCTCAAGGTTGCTGCATTTATTAATGTAAATTAATTTTATTCTACATATACGTTAATGATATATTTGTGCTAGCTTTTATAACACTGTTGTGGCCTTGTGTAGCTATTTTGATCACCCCTTTCTCTTATGTTGCCCTCAGGAACTTTATGACTATATTTGTTTTAGTGGATAAGCGAGCCACAGATCGCTTAGGTCTGATCAAACCACTAAAATAAGATATGTAATTAGTATAACTTTGTTTAATTTTTATTACATTAATTATGTTTGCTGGCCGTTCTATATTTTT
>MU182952.1:179807-232314 GCA_016904865.1 Pissodes strobi | reverse complement strand
TTTGGTTTACTCCAAAGCTTTCAACTGCAGCTGCGGCAGTCATCTTCAGTGGCGCTGTGGTCGCGGGCGAAGTGTACGATGTGGCGTCCGAGGTGGTACTGGTTCGGGCGACTGGAATTCCTGTCGTCTCGGTCTTTAATTTGGCGCGCACGCTCTTCAGGCGCCTCCTGGCGTCGCGAAGGAACATAGCGTACTTCTCCAAGATGGTCCCGCGGATGTCCTGTCTCGGATGCTGCTCCGGGAACGAAGTCTTGGAGTTGTCCATTTCGAGCGGGTACTCTGGTGATGAGATGAGGCTGCATAGGAGTAGATGTGTAGGTTGGCTGATCTGATCCCATATTCTCGCCTAATAACATTTGTTGAAGGCGGTGAAGAGATTCCAAGAGTGGCGGAGGATTGTTGTCCATTTCCCTGAGTATCCTCTGTCCTGGATTCTTGGTCCGCTTTTTCGTCCAAAGGGGGGTTCCCTGCTACGTCCGTAAAACAGGTTAGCCGAAGGAACACCCGATTTATTTTATGTGTGTGTGTGCACTCTATATCTCAATCAGATACGAGTGTATGAATTTCTAAGGTTTTGGGTTGCCAAGTAGCGTTACTACTATTTTTTACTGCGTTAGTGTATTAGCTTCCGGGGTTTCTAAGTCCGGGGGGTTTTGAGTGGACCCACCACCTTCCCGGCTAACAGGAAATCGTTAGCGGACCACCACGAGGGAGATAAGAAGAAATATTTAATTATCAATCAAATCTGAGAACCGCCTTAGTCCTGGGACGCGTAGCAATGTATCACCGGGCGTGGAATATTCGAGATACGACAAAATTTAGCCTATGTTAGGCACTTGGCATCAGCGGCCTAATTCAAATCCAAAATTTTGCAAAACAACACAAAAAAAACCTGCACAAGCGGCGTATGTTCCTTAGAACAGCCTGGAAGTATTAACTTCTAATATGAAGGGCTCAGGTTGTTTATTTACTTGATTGAATTTAAATTTTGATTATTGACAATAGTATATCTTCTTTCGGCGGGGGGACGCTCTGTAATGAAAGTTACGTTAAAGAGGGGGGCAAGGGATTGGCGTCCGTCTTCCTACGTCTGTCACTACAGCCACTTTCCTGCTAATACACTAATTTATGTTTACAAATGTTCATAAAAGGCCCTGAAGAAACTTTATGCTAGATATCACTATTTCACTTCGAGACAGCAAGATAATACAGTCAAAATTGGAACGTTAGTCCAAAGAACCTCTAACTACTGCTAACTACTGATGTTCCTGCTTCGCTTTGTCTCTAGAAACGCCTGTAATGATATATGCATGCACAATAGAACAACTTCCCAGGGTCCCAACTTCCCAACTAAACAACTTCTTCTCTCGCTCGACTGAGCCTGTCTGAGAACAACCGTTTAAAAAATCGTTTTTCTATTTACTGCTAAAAGAAAAAATACTCAAAAAGAAAAGCTCTATTATATTATGTTTTTTTCTATTTGTAGCCAAAAGAAAACCTGCGGAAAAGAAAAGCTATGTTTAGAAGTTGCCTGCGGCCTTCAAGAGAGATTCACTTTAATCAAAGGTTAAACAAAATGCACTTAATTTATACGTTAAATGATCTCTTCAAGAATTTATCACTTTACTGTAAAACGTTATGAAAATGTCAACACCCTGTATCACTCTACGAGCTAGGATGGTTAGCCAGTACCAGTGGTCAAAGAACACTTATCAAAGTATTTAACACAATATCACGACTCTAGGCACTCAGATCTATTAAGCAGGTAATATGCGAAAAGTGGGTCAAATGTTGACCTAGTTTTAAAGTACGAGTGACCCGGTGACCTACTTTCGAAGGCGGTATGCTACAGGTGCCAAATATCAATGTTTACAGTTAAGCTAGACTTTGGGGCAACACAAACAATGTTTCTACTAGTCGTAGCGCTAAAATTACTAAAATGCTGCTAGACTATGATAATACAGAATATACTAACTCAATTTCAACTGCAAAGAGAGTTAGATACTCATACAATATGTTAAAAAATTCTAGGAATCCTAAGGACATCATCGCAAACGTTGAAGCAGGGATCCAAAAGCTACAACCAGGGATCACTGCAGACATTAGAGCAGAAACGGCCAGGATCCTAAAACAAGCAAAACAGATGAAAGCAATGTCACGAAGGAAGAAATCAGGGCATTAAAAGAGCTAAACAAGGACCAGAGTATAATCGTTCTGCCGGCAGACAAGGGGAACGCCACTGTAATACTGAACATCGATGACTACAACAATAAAATAAAGAGCCTATTGGATCCTGAGACATACAAGATCCTTCCACGTGACCCGACTCGTAAAATACAGACAGAAACCAACCGACTGATTAAAAGTTCGACGTTAACACCAGAGCTCAAGAAGAAATTGGTTAAATCGGAAGCACTACCACCTAGGCTTTACGGATTACCGAAGATCCACAAACCTGACGTTCCACTGAGGCCAATTGTAAGCGCCATTGGTTCACCGGCATGCGAACTAGCCCGGTATTTATCGGACATACTTCAGCCGCATATTGGCCAAACGCAGGTTCGTTCGGGACTCGACACACTTTGTGGAAAAGCTAAAAGACATCACTCTGAAACCTGAAGATGTCCTAGACAGTTTCGACGTTGTTTCGCTGTTTACGAACGTTCCTTTAGACCTAACTTTGCATGAAATAAGAAAAAGGTTTCCTGAGGACATATCTGCCCTATTCCACCATTGCCTCACAACGACGTATTTCCAATAGAATCAAACTTTCTATGAGCAGAAAGATGGCGTAGCCAAGGGAAGTCAAATTAGCCCGGTTGTCGCTAATTTTTATATGGAACAATTTGAGGACTTGGCACTAAGAACTGCTAAAAACCGTCCTTCCTGTTGGCTTCGGTATGTGGATGATACGTTCGTGATCTGGAAGCATGGAGAAGAAGAGCTGGGTCTGTTTCTACGGCATCTGAATAGCTTCCACCCTAAAATCCAGTTTACGATGGAAATTGAACATGAAAAACAGCTCCCGTTCCTGGACGTTCTAGTAACAAGGAAAGATGATCTATCCTTGGGGCACACTGTGTACCGCAAAGCCACACATACAGATCGTTATCCGCAGAACGAGTCTAATCATCATCCGAAACAGAAACGAACGGTTATTAAAACGTTGGTGGAAAGAGCAAAACGGATCTGTGAGCCGCAACATCTTCCGCAGGAACTAGCACATCTGGACAGAGTGCTCCAGGCCAATGGGTATCGTCCCCAGGACATCGAACGGGCAAAAAGACCGAGGAGACCAAACAATCAGGACACACGGCAAGAGACACCAAACGGGATTGCCTTATTGCCCTTTATAACAGGAGTTACCGACCGCATTGGCAGACTATTAGGAAAGCACAACATCAAGCCGGTTTTCAAGCCCACTACAAAAGTCCAAGAAATTCTCCGCTCGGCCAAAGATCCAAGAGACCCTCTTTCTTCCGCCGGAGTATACAGAATTCCTTGCTCGTGTGAAGCTGTATACATCGGAACGACAAAACGAAGTACAAACACGCGTCTGACTGAACACAAAAGGTCGTGCCGCCTAGGACAGACAGATAAATCAGCGGTTGCAGAACATGCCCTTCGAGAAGACAATCATCGGATTCTGTTTGATGAAACTGAGATTTTATCCTCAGCCAGGCATTTCTCGACCAGACTACATAGAGAAGCCATATAAATCCACAAACACAAGGACAATTTCAATCGAAAAGAAGAAGGGCTACAAACGAACAGAATATGGCACAATATATTGGACAAAACAACAACGAAGCCAAGACAGAACAATACCAATATACCAATATATTACTGTGTTTTCTTTACAAAGTTGATCTTATCACATAACTTAGCACTAAGTATGACATTTTCCTGCAGCTGCTGTTATGCCGGGCGGTGTTTCTGCACTGCCAGTGGCCAGCAGTTGGGGTCACCCTGAGGGGGTTGTTCTTAAACCTACTTAAACACTAGGCATGTGACACTATTAATTGAGAGCTAATCTTTCTATGGGTAGGCCCCTTCAAAGAAGCTAACGGGTAGTTGGCAACAAGCCTTTAGTATATAAGTCGTAAATGTTGCAGCGTTTATAAATGAAGGGTGTTTGTAGGGAAAACTTCATTAAAAAACCCTACTTATACTGTTCTTTTGAACAGGCGGTCAGAATATTTACAGTATTTACAATATTTACAACATTGATTATTACGAAACAATTAAAAATATGTACAAAATTTAGGGACTTGAGCATGGTAGTTCTATTCATGTAAGGAATAGTATCATGCGGTGTCAGTTCATGTAAGGAATAGTATCAGAGCGCACCAGGCGAGTACCGCGGTTCCGGCTGCGGATCACGGATGCTTTAGTGGCTTGGAATCATATGCATGCTGTTTTTTTTTTTTTTTTTTTTGTCTAGGTGTAAAAATGCTCCCTTATGCACACCCTCGGTTGAGGGTAGTGTGGGGCTCTCATATAAAATGCATACCCACTAAAAATTCACCGTCTCTCATGATGCTAGTGACTCCACGTCACTTTTGCATCGTTCTTCTTTGGCGTGATGGCCTTCTGTTGATTTTCTTGATTGACTCCAGGCAGGCTGCAGTAATATGTTGTGTGTTATGGCATGTGTGGGGTAATGTTATGCGATGTGAGTTGTTATGTTGTGATGCGTGAGTTAGTGGGTTAATTATTTTTGGGGTTTTTTCTGTAGTGTTTAGCTACAGTTTTTTATGGGTTAGTATGTGTTAGTATTATTTTTGGTGGTTTTTTATTTTTATGATTTTTATGTTATTTTTATTTGTAATTTTTGTGTGTTTATTGTGTGTCTATTGGTGGATCTCGTAGGCTTTTTAGCCTTGCTCTTCCCGGCCGGTCTTCCCCGTCAAAAAGTGATGTAATTAGCGGATTTGTGTGGGTGTGTACTTGTTCCAAGAATCTAGCGTGTCTGTTTGTTAGGTGTTCGTGGATTGTTTCGACTTTTAAGTCTGCGTGTATGTTGGTGTTTCGTATATACCATGGTGCGTTTGTGATTTGTCTCAGTGTTTTGTTTTGGAAAGTTTGTAGTTTTTTCTTGTTTGTCTTGCTTGTGTGTGTGTATGCGATGGCACCGTAGAGGACTTTGGGCTTGATAACTTGGTTGTAAATTAGTAATTTATTTTTGATTGACATTGAACTATTTCTGTTAATTAATGGATAGAAGGCTTGCTTTGCTGCAATGCCTATGTTGATTTTGTGTTGAATGTGCTGATTAAATGAAAGTTTGCTGTCTAGGGTCATCCCTAGATATTTCAGAGTGTTATTCCACCTTAATTCGGTGTTTCCAAGATTTAGATTTGCAGGTAATCTGCGTGAACTGCTAATGAGCATTGCCTGGGTTTTGTCATTATTAATTTTAATGTTCCAAGTTTCTGCCCAGTCATCTATGGCGTTTAAGTGTCGTTGTACATGTAATTTGAGTCTTGTTATGTTTTTGAGTGTTGAATATATGCAGACGTCGTCTGCATATATTGAGAGCTTTGTGTGCGGGTGTCTGGGTACATCTGATGTGTATAGTGAGTATAGTGTTGGGGAAAGCGGGGAGCCCTGGGGAACTCCCGCTTCCATGTGTCTAGTGGTTGATAGTTCTGTGTTTATTTGTGTGACGAATGCTCTTCGTTTTAAAAAAGAGGCAATCAGTTGTGTTAAGGGTAGTGGGAGGTTGTGTTGTGTATGTAGTTTGTGAATGAGTCCCTCATGCCACACTTTATCGAAGGCTTTTTCGATGTCGAGGGCTACAACTGCGGTTGATGCCCGCCTTTGTAGTCCTCTAGTCGCATCCTCGACAAGCCTGGCAAGTTGGAGTTCGGTGCTGTGGTTTTTTCTAAACCCAAATTGTTCATCTGGGATTAGATTGTGTGCTGTAATGTGGGTGTTTAGTCTGTTGAGTATGAGGCGCTCTGTTAGCTTACTCAAGGAGGAGAGCAAACTAATAGGGCGCCAGTGTTGTGGAAATGTTAGATTCTTGTTTGGTTTTGGTTTGAGTATAATCTTTGCTTTTTTCCAACAAGTTGGAAAGTGGTTTAGTTGCAGTGTTTTGTTTATTATGTATGTTAGTTTTCGTATTGCTACGTCTGGTAGGTTTTTAAGTGCTTTGTTTTGTATGTTGTCTAGGCCTGGGGCCTTTTTTGGGTTGAGTTGCGCAATTAGTTGCACAACTTCTTGTGTGTCCGTTTGTTGAGTTTCGTCTTCTGGGAGTTCGTTGATTTGTCTCGTGATTCTTCTGTATGATCTCTCTATGGCTTCTTCGTGATCAATATCCTGCGCTCCATTTCCCAAAGTGAATTGCGACTCCAGCGAGTCGGCAAAGGCCTCAGCCTTGTCTTCGCTAGAGTACGCCATTCCCCTCAAGCCATGGATCGCCGGATATATCATCTTGCCTTTGTGCTGCATAGTTTTGGCTATTCTCCATAGAGAGTTGTTTTGTACGTTTAGTGTTGTCAGGTATTCTGTCCACTTGTTGTTTTTGTGGTTTTTCACGTCTGTTTTTATTGTGTTTGTTAGTCTGTTTCCTTGTCTGTTGAGTTCTGCGTTGCCTGTTAGTTTGGCACGTCTTTTTAGTCTGTTTCTTAGTCGTATGTTTTGCTTTATGTTTTCGGGAAGTGTGTATGGATTGCTTTGTCTTGTGTGTACTGTCTTCTTAGCTGTGTTTAGTGCTGTTTGTAACTCTTCGGTGAATCTTATGACATGATTGTCCAGCTCTGCCTTAGAGTTTATGTGCGGGATATGTTGTATGTTGTCTGTTAAGTGTTTTTTGAATGTGTTCCATTGGATGAATGTTTGTGTATGTGCTCGTGCGTTCTCGTGTATGTTGTTTATTGTAACGCCAATCGGAGAATGATCTGAAGCAGATAGATCCTCCAGATTGTCTATCACAACGTTGTGTGGGATGTTGTGAGTGATAGCGATGTCTAATATGTCGGCTGTTTCGCCGCGAAAGTGTGTGGGTTCTGTGGGAGCGAGTATTGTGTAGTGTAGTGCTTCTGCGGTCCTGAGTAACATAGTACCATTTTGAGTCGTGGTTCTACATCCCCAGGACCTGTGTTTGGCGTTGAAGTCCCCGGCTGCTAGAACCGGGTGTGTGTAATTGAAAAGTTTCTCTATTTCTGTGTGAGTGAGTTTATTTTGTGGCGGTCTGTATACCGAGTGTATCACCATGTCTCCATCAGTTAGACTGACTTTGACACTAGTTACCTCTAGTATATCAGATTGTGGTGAGCGTATTGTGTCATGTGTGATGCTGTTTTTTATAAAAATGGCCGTACCGCCTCCCCTGCGGTCCGGTCTATCATTTCTATAAATTGTGTAGTTTTGAACGTGTAAATGCGTATGTGGGCGTAGGTAGGTTTCTTGCACGAGTGCGATGTCTATATTGTTCTCAACCAGATATTCCGCGAATTCGTATCTCTTGGGATAGAGGGAATTCGCGTTCCAGCTGATCAAGAACAAGTGTGGTGGTGTATTAGCCATTGAGATTAGCGAATAACCTCAATGTCGGGTTGTTTTGTATTAGTGTGGTGATAGTGTTGATTTTTGCCTTTATCTCCTCCTCGGACATAGTCAGCAGTGTGAAGATGTTGTTGTTTTGAGCGTTGGTATTTTTATTGTTTGTGCCTGAGTTTGGTGTGGTATTTTGGGGGGTTAGCTTTGGTTGTGGTTTTGTTAGTTGTGCGTAGCTGATGTTATTGCTCACCGACCGTGTTTGTGTAATGGTTTGTTATTGTTTATTTTGTTTATTGTTAGGGTTTTTCGGGCATGCGGAGTAACTTGCTGGGTGTTCTCCTCCACAGTTGCAACACTTAGGTGGGGTGTTCATGGGCTTTTTACAGTCCCGGTAGTGATGTTTGCCTGCGCACTTGTGACAGACTGGGATTGCGTGGCAGTTAGTCACGGTGTGGCCAAATTGTTGGCATCTGTGGCACTGGGTGAGTACACGATGCTTGCTGCCTCTCTGAATTTCGACTACTACTGGCATGTAGTTAATACGAGTTTCATTGAGGATGTTCATGTCTGATTGTGGTACTAGGACTTTGAGCATCTCTGTCATGATGTTCCTTCTGATGCCGGCTTTAAGCCAGAACATTTCTATGGGATTGTAGCCTTTTGCAATCAAGTCGTCCTTGATGTCCGACAATGGGATTTGACCGTCTAGGCCTTTTATGATAATATTTAATTTCCTATCTTCTGGTAGGAAGTATGAATGGTAGGGGAATTTCTTGTTATTGAGGTATGTAGTGATCCTCCTATGATCACTTGGGGTTGTGGGGGTAATTTGAATCCCCAGCTTGGATTTTTTGATGTCTCCAAAACCAATTTTGGAGTACGTGAGATCTTGATGGATTTTGACCCAGTTTTCTGGGCATCGGATGATTATGGGGACCACTTCAGATTTTTTGGATTCCGTGGTGGGCTCTGCTGCTGGGGATTTTTGTGGGGGGGGCTAGTCCCAGGTGTTTTTTCACTGACTCCTGTGTTGCCACATTTGTCGTGTGTGGGATATTAGGCCTAGGGCTTGGGGTTTGGGTGATTGGGGGGCTAGCTGTCCTAGGCCTTTTGAGGGTCGGGAATTCCCTGTCGAATGAAGCTGGCATTTCTGAGTCAGAGTTTGTTTCCATTTCGTTCTCAGTTGGGGGGGCTGCAACTATGGGGGTTGGTTGTGTTGTGTTGATGTGTGTGTGTGTGTTTTCACTTGTTTTGTCCTGTTTTTGTTTAATTTCTGTCAATGTATCCATAAGTACGTCATGGTATTTGTCTTGATTTGTTTGTACGTGTATCAAAGTTGTTGTTGCTTTTTCAAGTTCGTTTTTTAGTTGTGCTACTTGTTCTATTAGCGTACAGTTTTCGTCCTGTAAGTCTTTGTTTTGTGATTCTAGTTTCCTGATGTATTTTTGTAGTTTTTCCAATTGTACGTCATTTGTCTGTCTGTTTATGTCTAAAGTTTTGTTTTGTGTAGTGTTTTGTTTTGTTTGTGAATGTAACATACTCACGGCCGCCTGCCTGGGGTCACTATTTCTTCGGACGCTTTCTCGTCTTTTCTTTTCCTTCTCGAGTTCGGCTAGTGTGAACTCTTTTCCACTTTTGGTTTTGCTGTCCATTGTTGTCTTCTTTTCGTTGTCGTTGTTTCTCACTCTTGTAGGTTTGGTTGGAGTTGAGTCCAACTTCCCGAGGTACATGCACCCTTGCGGGTACGACTTACTCGAAAAGCTGGGGTCCTTCACTACGACTTAACGAATTTTCTTTCAATTTAAACGATTTTTCTTTAATAAATGATGCAGATGCAATGATGTACATTACATCTGCTGTATTAGTCGTAGTGTAGGATACGCACTGGCACTTCACTTTGTTTGGTTTCACTTGGGATCGGTTTTAAGCACGACTTGTCTCCACGACGGTCAACAAGCTATTGTATATGCATGCTGTGTTGGGTTGAACATATTTATATGCCGACCAGCTCCCTTAGCAAGCCCCACCCACTCGTCCGAACGACGTGGATTGGCCCGCCGAGGTAAAACCTCGCGCACAGTTTTTAGGAGATATTCATCTTCTGCGCTCCTAATATTTGGAGCAATTAAACTAGTATATACAATTATTTACAGGGTGGTTTAGGGTTGTTTAGGGCAGCTTTTGTTAGTAAAGTTGCTTATATATTGTCTTTGATCGGTTGTGATTACGGTGGCATAATTTGTTGATAAAACAAAGAGATTTCACGGTAGATAGTCCCATGTTTGATGGGATTTTCCGGATCGTATCTTATGTTAGCTATATTAGCTGTTAATGGAGAGCCAGCAATCTGTCGTTCGAAGAATCTGCATGCGAGGGAGTCAACGTAATCGCTGATGTACTCCATCTTCGCCCACGCATGCAGATCCTCTACCCTGACGCGATCATTAAGGGTTAATGAAAATGCTGCCCTAAGATAATTATTTTGGATGACTTGTAGTTTTTTCATGTGCGTTTTGGCGACAGAACACCATACTGGGGCGCCGTAAAGGAGGGCTGGTCGGATAATTGCTCGGTACAGTGTCAACTTATTGCCGGGGCTTAGATAAGACCTGGCAGTTACTAGGGTGTTTAGCCCTTTTTTGATCATGGCGTTTTTGCTAACAATCGCTTGGATGTGCTGTGAGAAGTTCAACTTTTTATCTAGGGTTAAGCCTAGATATTTCACCTTTGTTTTGGGTAGGATGGGGGTGTTATTTATTGTTAGCGGGGTGACATGAATATCTTTGAGCTTCCTTGATATGACAATGAGCTCAGTTTTTGCGTGGTTGAGTGAAATCTTCCACTTATCATAGTAGGGGGTGAGCATTCGCACATGTTCCTGAAGGTTAGCCTTCGCCACCTCAGCTTGAGGATTTAGGGAATAGATCGCTGTATCATCAGCGAACAAGGCTAAGTTGGTGTTAGGATTTGACGGGATATCTGCTATAAAAAGATTGAATAATAGCGGCGATAGTACGGTACCCTGTGGCACACCTGACAGCAGGTTCCTGCTGGCAGATATTTGAGTGCCAATTTTTACAGAGAAGACACGTCCGGCAAGGTACGACGCGATGAGCGCTATCAAGTGTAGTGGCATGCTGTAATTTGCCAGCAGCTTGTACAGCAACCCATCGTGCCATACCCTGTCAAACGCTTTCTTTATATCTAGGAGCATTAGTACTGTTGATTGTTTCTCCGTGAAACCCCTGTAGACATCGGTAGCGATTTTCGCGGCCAGCATAACAGTGCCATGTCGACCGCGAAAACCGAACTGTTCATTTGGGAGAATACGTAGTCTATCGACCTCCCTAGTAATCCTCGGCAAGATTAGCCTTTCAGCCACCTTACCGAGGGTGTTCAGGAGGGAAATAGGCCTGTATGATGCAGGTAAAGCAGGATCTTTGCCTGCCTTTGGGAATAGTACTATGCACGCTATTTTCCAGGACGCAGGGAAATGTTGCAGCCGAATGGCCGCGTTAATTATATGCATGTACTGGATTATGGTTTTCTAGGGTAAGTTTTTAAGGACTGAGTTCGGAATACCATCCGGGCCGGGTGCTTTGTTTCTCGGGAGACAGCTGAGAGCTTTGCGGATATCCGCTGGAGTGATTCTCAGCTTTTCAAGCACTGTCGGAGGAATGGGGTATGTGCGTTGTTTAAACGCGTTCATGATCTGCGTTATGAGCTCCTGTTCTGGCAGGGTGTCAGGTGGCGCAGTATAGACGCTACCCAGGTAGTCCGCGAAGGCCTCCGCTTTTTCAGCGTCATCGCCGTGTTCCTGGCCTTGATGCCTTATTATAGGCATTTGCGTAATAACTCCGCGGACTCTCCTGGCCAGCTTCCATAAGGAGCCATCATCCCTGCTTATCGTATTGATATACGAAAGCCAGGTTTGGTTTTTATGCTCGCGTATTAGTACCCTTATTTCCTCGGACAGTGCATTGATCTGAGCGGATCCCACTTGTGTCCGATTTCTCTGCCATCGCCGTCGAAATCGGTTTCTAAAAGTTATGAGGTTCAGGATGTGATCAGGAAGTGATTCGGTTCTAGGGCGCGTAGTTACCCTAGTACATAATGCATCACGGATGCGCTGGATGTTGGCTGTGAGAATTTGTACCTCGTTTTCTAGTTCCTGGACGG
Organism: Pissodes strobi; assembly: GCA_016904865.1. Taxonomy (NCBI): domain Eukaryota; kingdom Metazoa; phylum Arthropoda; class Insecta; order Coleoptera; family Curculionidae; genus Pissodes; species Pissodes strobi. Next base: position 220,629 of record MU182952.1, on the reverse strand, counting down.
TTGACAACTGTTCCGGGATCACAGTAGACTCGTTCAACTGCGCCCGGAACACCCTCCAGTCAATATTCCTATACGAAATGACGGTGTCATTTGACAAGGGGACCCTGCAGTATAGGCAAATCTTGACTGGAAGATGGTCCGAGTTTAGGGCGTTAAGCTCCTGCAGTTGAGTAGTCCTGATAGCTCCCCGAGTGATGGCAACATCCAGGAACGAGGCACTACGTAGATAAGTGGGATTAGGTGTACGATGATAGGACATTTCCAGGTTGTTCTCGATTATTCTTTTGAATAATGTACCCCTGCTGTTAGTTACGCCGCCCCATTCGACGTGCGTGGCATTCAAGTCCCCTATCAGCAGGGATACTCGATTTATAGGGAGAAGCTCCAAGAGATCGGCTTCAACCAGGCGGAGACCCGGGGGCGCATAGCCGCCACATATGCGTAGGCCGCCAAGACAGAACAGAACCGAAGGGGCCCGACGGGATGATACCACCGTTCAGTCCTCAGTCCGTCCGTCAGTCATAACTACGTCGGAATTCCAGTCGCCCGAACCAGTACCACCTCGGACGCCACATCGTACACTTCGCCCGCGACCACAGCGTCACTGAAGATGACTGCAGTTGAAAGCTTTGGAGTAAACCAAATTCGACCACGGCCTAACAGCCCGGAAAACTTTAGTTTTAGTATTAGATATTTTACCAGTAGTAAATTATAGTGAAAACTGAATTATTGTCTTTTCTGAAAGAGAAGCTTTACCGGCAGGAATCACTAAAAAGATGTTTACAACTTGTTGAAATAGCATACAACAATAAATTCGTAGCAAGAAAGTACAAAAATTTCGAAACGATCAAAAATAGGTAAATTTGGCCAAAGACATCCCCTGTCCAAAGATACCCGTTTTTACGGTAGTCATCTTATGCTAGACCCAAGTCACCATTTTATATAACAATACCAATATTTTAAACAGAACATAAGTTGTTAAGGGTTTCCATTAATTCAAAAAACACTTGGTCATTAGTCGTCTGCCTCAAAGTATAAGTCATCATATCCAACTATGTCTTCTTGTATATTTTGATCTCAAATAAGATTCGTTGTTACAATATTGTTTGTTTTATTACTATAATTCAAATAAAAAGCCAATTTGTTCCTATAAAGGTTTAACTATTAATGCACTTTCCTTTTTAATTATTACTTCAGTTTACTGAAAATCGAAACTGAAAGATAAGCTTAGGGTGTATAGGTTCGGAGCATGCTGGTTAAAATTCATTGCGAAAAGATGCAAAATAAGAGATTAGAAATTTCAAAATACAATTATTCTATTTAGATTTCCTTCTAACAAAAATAAAGATTGAAATTTTAGATTCGATTGAATGTCCATGGTGATATCTGCAACTTTAATCACCTTATGGTTTCTCCGAACTTCTTGGACAGTGTTACTATAAGTTGCTGGAGTTTCTAGGATCTGTCCTGTGACGTCAGTGGAAGCAGTGCCTGGTAAGGCGAGTGCGTGTGGACTCAGTAGCATGAAAAAAAAAACGGTACAATCCCGTTAAAGAGTTCACCAAGAATGTTGATAACTCTGTTTCAATTGGGCAGAGAACATCACTTGTCTTACCTTAGGTTTTTAGTATAGAAATTAACAAGAGATAACTTGAAATAGTTCTTATCAATTGACAATGCTGAAAAATGCGAAAACACGCTGAAGGAAAATTGTGATTTTTTGTGCCTCCGTCAATTTGCACAGAATTGTGTCTATAAGCAATTATGTTTTTAAGAAGACAGTGAACAGATTAATTCCTTAATTAATAAATTGCTATCTAAGCTGAGATATAATATATAATAATAAGGAATAAACAAAAGTGAAAACAATCAATAAATGTACACAGGTAATCAGAATTCAATTAATGACTGAAAGCTACTGCCTAACTCAAAAATCAGCTTAATTCAAAAACAAAGAAAATGACAATTTTAAATGAAGATAAAGAAACAACGCAATTATGATCAGGTACCCACCACGGTCAAGATGATGCTTTTTAGATATCTGAAGTGCGATAAAGTACCTATATAGGCCGAACAAAAACAACTAAGCTTAACTCTAATCCCACATAAAACCCATAACAACAGATAGAGATGGTAGAGAAAATTAGACCAGATCTCCTACACTTTAATTGCTACCTTCAACTAGAACCTAAGTGTGGCCTATAAGCTCCAAAAATCGAAATTCCATATGCCCTACAGGTAAAAACATACCCCACGGCTAAAGACAACGTGGTATATAAAACGATAGTGGGCAGACACTACAACAGACAACGCTTGTCCATATGTCGCCCTAAATATCCGCTTAATTCAAACGATTTGCAAAATAAAATTGGATACCTGCCTATAAACGGGATATCAGATATTCACGTGTAAATGGCCGATACGAATTCACGAATTATCACCCGTAATGTTACACGCAAATTGAATGCTTAGCAGTTTTATTCTCCCTATTGACTTTTAGATATAAGAAAACTTGAAATAAAATCAAATAACACAAGAAATAAAGAAAATGAAGAGCCAACCTTCTCAGCCTTCTCGAGCTGGTCGCCGGTACACGATAGACCCAAATTCCTGTCCTACCTTTCAATCAGAATAATTTCAAGAAAAAAAATTGCACCGACTACGCGCAGTCGTCACAAATGTTTTACTTTTCTACCGTACGAAGCGACCGACTTCAAGCATATGAGCTGCATATTTGAAATTATTTTACATTTTTAAATAATATATTTTACTGCTATATTTATGTAAATTGTTGAATTTACATAATACTAATTTTAATTTTACAATAACTAAATAATTATCGACTGACATATTTAAAAGACAAAAAATAGTTTAAACGAATTTGATAGGCAACACAAGAATTCATTATTTATTAATATTTTGTGAACTCGGAACAATCTGAGGTTACGGAATTGTTAAAATTACCGTAATATCGTATCAAAATTATGATCCTGCTCCAATAATTATTGTCCGTCTATTGTCTATCCCCTAGTTTAGGTTCAGCGACTGTTTTTCCGTTTAGCCGTAGTGTTTCTAAAAACTGCTTCGAAAAACTGCTTTCGTTTTCTTTCTTTTTTAATCTTAATCTCCTTATATTCGTTGTTGTCATTGCTAATCAAAAACGATATACCTATTTGTTTTCTTTGAATCGCTTAATTTGCTTTTAGCTGGTTGACATATCCAACATCACAACTTTTTTTACGGATTACTTTTTTTAATACTGTTTAGAAATTCTTCATAGCAAGCATTTCGTTTATATTTTCTGCCGTGGGTCGATTTTGGGAGGTATCAATGATATCCTGAAAACAAATTTGTAATAGGCAACGCTTTTATATATTTTGAAATTTATATACATTTTTCAAATATGTTTTAACACAATCTCTACAGTTCTCGGACCGGCACTAAAATAAATATTTTAATTTAAATAAGGTTGGAAGCTAACAATATTTTAAACAAGCCTACCTAACTGCTGAAAATGACTTAGAAAATAACATTGTATTATATAATATTTTTTAAATGTTCTAACTAAACAAGATGAACAATAAATCACACACCTCGATAAATTCGTAAAAAGGAATCACATTTTCCTGGATCCAACATGTGTAATGATCAGTTTCATATTTCTGTAAAATAGACTCACCTAGCTTTGGACTCTTACAGTAAATACTTTTAGATTCGCAAGAAGATTTTATCGTTCTACATATCGTTCTAATATGGCACTAGGAGCACACATTTCTGGATCTATTGTAAATCGCTGTAGACACATATTAAGGTTCGTGTAGCATTTTCAGAAATAAAAGGGTCCAACTTAAATATGGTAGTCCATTATTTATGCCACTTAGTACTAATTAAAATAAAATATGGATTGTCGAAGAAGAAATAGGGCATGTCGAATTTCCCGGTATGTTGGCCTTATTGTTCCATGAGGCACCGCATCGCTTTAATTCAAAGGCATTCCAGGCATTATCAGTAAAAGTTTGAAACAATTAATGATTGCATTTACACAGGTGCTCCAGAATGGCAGCTTATTAAACTTTTTAGATCGAGTTTTGAAGTTTCCTTACCTTTTCATCGTTTATTATATTTTAAACCCACTGAAAAGAAAACCAAATTCGGGCAAGGAAAATGAATTATTTAAGTGAGAACAACAGGTCTCCAACCGTAAACATAATACTTACCTACTTATATTATTTCGTTCCAATGTAGTGTCGGTAAAAGTCTTGATATAAATAGCCCGCAGATGCTTAAACAAACGCAAAAATATTTCTATTTAATTCAACTCATTTTATTCAAATATTTGATTACAAAACCATTGCTTAGGCCAACGGGATACCATATCCATATATTTTAATTTAATATGATTAAAATTACTCTTAACAGTTATGAAAAATTCACCCATACTGTAAAAAGCGCCATTTAAAATAGGATTTTTAATCATCTTTCTAAATTGTACAGAACTACTAGCTTAGCTTTTCAATTGAAAATTTAACCCTTTGAGAGACGAACTTTTTTGGTTTTCCATTTTTTTTATTGAATAAATTATGATATCACAATTCTAAAAATTTTGCCTTTTTTGAATTTAACACATAATCCATTTGTCCAAAAGTAACCCCAAGTAGTCCTAAATTGTCTGATAAAGTTATTAGTTGACTCGAGAAGAGATCAAACTCTTTTTTTTTGTTTATTAACAAATCTTAGTTACAAGTTTATACAAAAATAAGGTTATCTAAATATATCGCTCTACAAAATACATCGAATTTTTATTTTTAATCTAAATTTAATCAGACATCTTGCGCTTCTTTATCTGTCTCTTAAAAGTGACATCGGAAATGTCTCTTGTAACAGTCCAGCAGTAGTCGACAAACATATCAGAACTCCATTTTCCTTGATACCTCTTTTCCATATTCAAATTAACTTAATGGAATTCCCGAGCTCGTCACTTACTGTACCACAATTTTCCGGAAAATAATCTAGATGAGCAGAACATCTTGAAGTTCCATAAACAGGCATGTGATTACTTTGGACCCTCCTTTTTCTCGCGCTACTTGGGGTTTGAGTTCGTTTCTGGATTTTAGCCCCAACCAAACTATCAATGATCTGAAAACTAAAAAATCTGAGAATTATACAGAACTAGTTGAAAAATTCATCCAATCTTAGAAAGAATTAAGTTGCAATATGTATTTCTTCACTGGCAAATGGGATTTTTTCCTGGAAATTTTTGTGCAGTTTCAGATGAACATTGAGAAAGACTTCACCAGCAAATTGATCAAATGGAAAAGCAGTACAGTTGAAAATGGACCTCAAACATTTATCGGCGAACTACTGTTGGATCCTCAAACGTGAAACCGATTGTAACCAGCCTTAAGCGTTAGGTGCCAAATATGTAACCTCATTTGCTTATTGCTCAATATCTATGCCAGTTTTACTCAGCGCATTTTTTTTATATGAAGGCGTGGGTCTATGTCTTGGCAGTTAGGGTAGGGCGCCACTAAATTTTTCTGCAACAAATTTATTAATGATTTTTGACCTTGAAAATAGGGTAATAAAATGTAGAAAAATACCCTGTTAAAGAACGTTGAAAAATTTTGAATGCACAGTTCATTTATTATTTTGACTGCAATTTACCAAAATAAACATCATGTAAAAGACTTACGCCCTAAGCAGCGTAGTCCTTAATCAAACGCCGTTATTAATATTTTTCCGAAATATATTGAGGAACAAAACGGTAAATTCACAATATAGCAATATAATATATACCCGGACCGATTCGAAGAATATTATATGTAAGACTACTTTTAAAATATAATTCTTTTTATTCGTATGGCATCCTGAACCTTAATTCTAGTAAAAAGTTTACGGCGTGTCCTATCAGTTCTGAGTCTCCGGTCAGAGGCGAACGGATAGGAAATATTCTTTAGAATCAAGATTACAAATAACTTATTTATTTAAAAATGTAAACTTACACCAACCCTTCCGGGCAAATATTCCTATCTCAAATCAATTTGAGGTTATGGTTACGCCATTCAGATAATAAGAAGATTATCTTGTATGATGCCACTGATATTACAAGAATATTAAATCAAAGCAACCTAAGATACTACTTGTTAAACAATGCCCTATAAACTTAATATTGCTCAAATATTATTGTGTAGGTATAGCCAGAAAATAAATGCAGGTATAAATGAAATGATTATTAACCAAACTTAACCTAAATCAATCTCGTGGCAGCGACAATATCAGTAGACCAATAAACAGTCACTCAATAATACCAAATCAATAAAATAGCCTGTGAGGTACAGTAAGTGTACAGGGTTATTCATTATATTTTGACACCCACCTGCAGCCGTAATTATAGGTAATACAAAAAAACTTAAATTCATAAGTTGTATGGTTTTTAATATATTATCTTTTACAAATGTCAAAAGAAAAAACTGCCTGTCAAATGTCAAAAAACTGCATAACCTTAATTTTTTTAAATGAAACACCCTGTATATTATTACATATTTGGATTGTGCGAAAAAGTCTAGACATATTTCATGAATAATATCCTATACCTATCTCTAACGGTTTTTGAAATATTGACAGTTGAAAATCGACCATTTACCAAGTATGACAGCTTGTAAAATCTAAACGGCTAAAGATAGACCAAAACAGTTTGCACCTTCCTATACTGGTTTTTTATAAGCTATCGTATGACACTAACTTTTTATTTAACCAGAGGTTAAATTTATCCGTGATTTTTTAACCTCTGGTTAAATCTAAAGTTAGTGTCATACGATAGCTTATGAAAAACCAATATAGGAAAGTGCAAACCGTTTTGTACTAGCTTTCGCCGTTTAGATTTTACAAGCTGTCAAACTTGGTAAATGGTCGATTTTCAACTGCCAATATTTCAAAAACCGTTAGAGGACATTATTCATATTAGACTGTTTCGCACAATCCAAATATGCAATAATATACAGGGTGTTCCATTTAAAAAAATTAAAATTATGCGGTTTTTTGACATTTGACAGGCATTTTTTTTCTTTTGACATTTCTAAAAGATAATATATAAAAAACCACACAACTTTTGAATTTAAGTTTTTTTTGTATTACCATTAATTACGGCTGCAGGTGGGTGTTAAAATATAATGAATAACCCTGTACATATACAGCTGTTAAATATCTATAGGTACACGAATTGAGCTCAAGTCGATTTGGATATCAAGGCAACAAATTAAATTTGTAAATTTCAGTTATGTGAAATAAATGACTGCCATGAGCTTTACAGCCAAATTAACTCAATCAGTTATTCGGACACTAGCCAAATGGATTCACTAACTAACTAAATATAAAATTAAGTAACCCTTTTAAAGGTCTCAATAAGTAGATTTTTTAACCAAAGGTATGAAAGTAAGCGCTTAAGAAAATAACCCCGCGTTTGATTAACCGGTTAATTTTTAGCTAACAAACTTACAAAGCGCGTATGTTAATCTACTATATTCTATATTAATTATTGTATCCTATCCTCCCGGACTAATACCAATCTGTGAAGGTAGGCACCAGCAGTGCTTTGGCGGCGATATAAAAACTCCTCAAAAGTGCGGGGCGGCCGAGCCATATTAGTCCAAAAGCATATTGAAATAATTATTCCGACGATTGTATTGCTTTAGTTTCTAGTTTCCATTGTGAGTTTAGAAAAGTCAAAAAAAAATAAGTAAGATAATTTAAATACATTATTTGCCATTAATTAATACACTAATTTTGTACAAATAAAGAACCTATTTTGTCATTTATTTAAATGGTTCAAAAAACTTAAGGACCCTGACTAAAAACTAAGTCGTCGGTATATGCCGACAAAGAATAGAAAGAGAAAGATACTTTTTTTATAGGAATATGACATTCTGGTAGAGGATAGAGTAAAATCACGGAATACGTTATATGTTCGGTGGTAAAACTATCTGCAGATTATTATTGGGTATCCTTAGTGATTAGTGTCTGGTGCCAAAGTGGTTTCCGTCATGAGTGATAAAAATTTAAAAAATAAATTTAGTGGTGCTGAATATCGCAAAAGGGCTAAAGATAAAGCAGAAAAACAACTTAGTTTACTTCAAAAATTACCAAAATTAGATACTTTTTTTATTGCTCCGAGAGCACATGATTCAGCTGGCGACCTTTGTACGACTGAAAGCGCAGTAACTGGCCAAGAATCTGAGGTAAGTTAATTAAAATACTTAAATTATAGGGAACTTGCCGAATTTTTTATTTCGTGCGTTTATTACCTATACTTCATTATTTTCGTAAACCTATCGTACCCTATCACCACTTTATTTTGAGCATTAAAACAAAAAATTTTGTATTTGGTGTTTTTAGTGATGGGTATTAATGATTTAAAGTTTTTTAATTTGATTTTATTCTTACGCAAAATTCCCTGTTGTACTATTTCTTAAATACAGTATTTGAAAAAAACTAAAACAATTATTGTATTTTCAGGCGGCTTTTACTGCAGATAATACAAATGTTGGTGAAACTTCGGTATCTTGTGAAACAGTGATTAGTAATAATAATGTTACACCCTTTTCTCAAGAAACACAGGTAAAATTTAAAACATATATTTTTTGTTATATGAAATTAACAAATTACTCATTTTTCTTTCAGTCTGATAAAAATGATGTCCAAAAATATCCGACTATGGATTTAAATGACCCTGTTAATTGGAAAATTGATGAAGCTCTTCGTAATAGACTCGTTATTGCTGGCATACAACAAAATATTGACAAAGAATTCTCGGCAGCTTTAAAAGTTTATCCAGATAAAAACAGGTACTGTACCAAAAAAATATTTATTCGAAAACTTAGAAATTGAGAGACTGTTAATCGACCATGGTTGGTGTATTCAACTTCTACAGGGAATGTATTTTGTGCAATATGCAGAATTTTTGCAACATCTGGATTTAATGACTGGCCTAACAGTGGAAGAATTGACGAGCACGAAGAAAATCGAGAACATCGCAAATGCACGAGCGCCTTTATATGTAGGTCGTGCGAAAAACAGCGTGTAGATAGACAACTAATGCAAACATTAAACGAGGAGACTGTTCATTGGAAAAATGTTCTTTTAAGGTTGGTTGAAATTATAAAGTCACTGTGTTCTCGGGGTTTGCCTTTACGAGGTCACACAGACACTTTTGTATCTCCCTCTAATGGAAATTTTTTGGCCACATTGGAACTACTTGCAAAATTTGATCCTTTTATGGCAGATCACATCGCTAGGTTTGGAAATGCTGGTAGGGGAGTCCGCTCATATTTATCTCATACAACTGTTGATGAGTTAATTGGTCAGATAGGATATCAATTAAGGAAAAAGATAATATGTGAAAAATATAAAGCAAAATTTTTCTCCATCATTATCGACTCTACCCCTGATATCAGTCACATTGATCAACTAACTTTTCTTAATCGTTATGTCCTCGTTGATGGCACACCCATTGAACGATTTATTTGTTTTTTATCAAATGCTGGACATAAATCTGAACAGTTATTTACGGCCATTACCGAAAAATTAAAAGAGTTACAATTTGATCTAATGGATTGTAGAGGACAAAGTTATGACAATGCTGCTAACATGTCTGGCTGCTATACAGAGCTGCACGCAAGAATTAAAGAAATTAATCCATTGGCGACGTATGTTCCGTGTGCAGCCCATTCACTGAATCTAGTGGGAACGTCGTCAATTGACTTTAGTGTAACTTCCACTTCGTTTTTTGGTGTGGAACAGGAATTATACAACTTTTTCTCGGTATCAACACAAAGATGGTCCTTGCTTGAGTCCAAGTATTCCGTTAAAAAATTATCAGTTACGCGCTGGAGTGCACGAGCAGATGCTTGTAAAGCATTATACACATCATATCATGAAATATCTGAGGTTTTGCTGTCAATAGCTCAGGATGAATCTCAGAAATCTGCCACCAGATCGGAAGCAAAAAATTTAAGAGATAAATTAAAGCAATTGGAAGTTGCAATAATGACTTGTTTTTGGCATAAAATATTGGAAAGATTTAATCAAACAAGCAAAGCTCTCGAAGCAGTTATCATCGATTTACAATCAGTGCTTGGGTTATAGGAATCTTTACACGGGTATTTAACTAATATACGCGATCAATTTGAATAATTTCTTACTGAGGCTGCTATTTTATGCCAAAATAATATTTTTCAGTATGATATATCCAGGAAAAGAAAAAGAAAAGTATCTTTTGACGAAGCAAAAAATTAAACAGATTTTATAGACGGAAAAGCAAAATTCCGAATAAATGTATTTCTTCCCTTAATAGATAAATTGATAAATGAGCTGTTAAAGAGAAAATAGGCATACCAAGAAGTAAATAAAGAGTTTGGGTTTCTTACCAATCTAGCCATTTTGAGTGATGAGGATCTTAAGCAAGATTGCTTGAGGTTAATCAATACTTATAAAAATGATCTCGATGTTGACATAGAAAATGAGATTCTTCAAGTTAAACGTATTTCAAATATTCCGCTGGACCCAAGGAATTTATTGAAATCACTTAAGGAGCGAAATATAGCTGAAATATTTCCAAACTTGGAGATAGCATTAAAATTGTTTATATCTAAAGTAGTCACCAACTGTTCAGGAGAGAGATCTTTTTGGACTCTTAAGAGGGTTAAAAATTACTTAAGATCCAAGTTAATCGATTCCAAACTTAGTGTCTTAGCATTAATGTCAATAGAGTCAGACCTGCTTAAAAATCTAGACGCGACAGAAATAATTGAAGTTTTGCAGCAAATAAATCGAGAAAAAAGATATTTTCTTAACGTCCCCTTTTTTTCTCAAAAGTATTCCTTTTAGCTCTTAACTTTGGGGTTTTTTTAATATTTATGTAATATCTAAACTCCATATACTGTGTTGATGTACTTATAGTGTTAATTTGAAAATAAAATGATTTTGTTTTGCACTTTTGTCTTTATGAAAAAGAAGAGAGGGGCGCAAAAATATCCCAGGGCTTTGGGCGCTTTCAAGTGTTAATACGCCTCTGCTGGGTACGGCTAGCAGACGGCGGGATTAGCTAGGTCAGCGTGAAATTCTACCTCCCAGAAGGAATTCTATGCCATAGAAGGAATTCTGTCCCACAGAACGACCTTAGGTAAATGTTAATAATTTTAGCCATCTTAAATAGAAACACTCGTGTCGAACATGCCTTTAAAAAAAGGGGCCACCACACTAGTTCATCACCAAAGTTTATAGACGATATGGCTGATAATTTTACTAATTTGCTTAATACTGCAATGACACAATCAGGCTTAAACCTGAGGGTCAAAAATAGCAATGACAAATTCCGATACGGAAAACGGCCTGCTCGCCTTGAGTTCCACTTCCTCAAAAAAGGATATATACCACATCTGTCAAGTGGCGCTCCAAACGGATATAACTGTCGAGCAGGTTGGTACTCTGGAAGTAAGGTCGCGAAAAGTAAGGTAACAAGAGTATCGATAATACAAATCGACTAGTAAAGAAGAAAATCGCAATACTCTAATTAATAACATTTACAGCGTTACACGATCCGAGTAAATACCATGGAAAAAAGTTCACTATACATTTTATATTTTGGTTTTCTCATATTTAATATTCTTCTTCTCTTCTCTAAAAGCTTATGGGTGATAGGGTAAACACCGGTCATGTAATTAGGAACATGGTTAGAACTTTGTCATATCACTGCGGCTCAATGCATATTTGTATCTAGGGTTAGCAAAAGGTTCCTTTACGAGAGAATTTAGTCAAAGTAAATTTACAATTTTTTTTTTTAAATAATTGTAATCAACTCTTTGCAGAAATAAGTTTATTAATAATATTACAACGTTTATACATTTCAATATTTCTTTAAATGGTCGCTCATAAATTCATAAGATTCATCGATGGAGCACAATTTGCTGCTTTTTAATTTGTCATTCATGTTCTTTAAGCATAATGGATTATTTTTAGGAAAGCTGTAAAAATATAAGCAATTACGAAAGCGAATATTAAATACAAGAAATGTATTCAAATATCGCAATTTCTTTATTCAATATCTTAATCAAATACTGATGAGGAAACGTATTTCCAGCGCGTGGAGCTTATTGTGTCTTTCGCATTGAATTCAAATTTCTGACAGAAGCAAATTGAATTAGAGCTTATTCAATTCTAAAGGTGAAAACCGTTACCGGAAACGAATTATATGTTTCCTTTTCATTTTTAACTCGTATATAAACTTTAGGCACATACAAATGTGTTTCAAGTGTTTAAGGTAAATATTAAAGTGTTCGTCATTTTTAAATTAATAACTGCTATCGATGTAATTATTACATTTTATTGTATTTCATGCTGATGCCTATAAATTGTGATAAAAAGAGATACATTTATTTTAAATCCATATTCGGTAGATATATAATCTATATTATGCAAAACAATAGCGATGAAAATTGTGAGTATATATGAAGGTGCGTTTTCTGAATAGCTCACCATTTAATTCAATGTAACTTTAAGTTTTATAGGCAGGCTGTTCAGAGTGGCGCATCGAAAACGTTCCACCCAGGTTTTCTCCTTCTAAACGAATAAATGAAAATATGCGCACACTTAATCTTAGTTTTTAGAGGGACATATGTTTTTAATATTTACACCCAATTTGCTCGAACGCCTAGGGCTTTCACCTTTAAAATCTAAAATTAAAATATATAAAGGAAATTCAAAATTTTAACAAGAGCCCAAGAGGAATTACTCTAATTTTTAAATGTAGGTATTTACTTGTAAAATTTGTTAAAAATTAAAATGTATGTTCTAGTATGAAGTATTGGATTTCTATTAAAGAAACGAAAATGATCTTCCTGCAAAAAGACTGAGAAGTGGAAGCAAACAAATTAATTTTAAATGTTGTTTTGAACATTGGCTCTTGGATCAAATCTATTTTCAGCTATATCATAGAATATTTTTAGAGAATATATTCATTTTTGCCCTATTTACTTATTAATATAAATTTCTTTCAAATTTTAAGCATATAAAACAACATTAAACATTATACCTAATAATACTTCAAGTTATAGTTCCCAAAAGAAAACAGTAATTTTTCTTTGAGTCGTTAAAACAGATTTAAACGCGTCTAGAAGCTAAACATTTGAACAAACTTCCAAAAGTAACCGTCCGGAGAAGCCTCTTAGAAAAATTTGCTTCTCTGCAACCAGATTTTTACAGTAAGATAAAAATATAAGTAATAAATATTTTACCAGAATTTAAAAATTTTGCTCGCGGAATACTTTTAAAATTTTGCACCTTCCTCATACATCTTAATTTATTTTTGGCAAATGATCATTTAGGTTAAAGACATCAAGAATAATATTTATAGCTCATTCAAAACAATATTATTCATTTATTGATTTTGTTTCCAACTGAAAGAGTACCCACGACAGATAAGAAGAAAGAGATTACAACGAAAAATGTAGTAAGGTTAGATACAGCAAAAAAACAAAACCTCATTGGACAATTAATAAGAAAAACAGTAAAACGATGGAAAATAATTCACTCGGACAAAATTTTCTCCCGCGACATTAAGTTCCTACTGTTGGATTAGCTAAAAATATCAAGCGAAGTAGAGAGGTGAGAGATATTTTTTTTTTTTTTTTTTATGGCAGTGGCACACACACTAAAGGGAGATCCTATGGCGCTCGACGAGCGGTGTGTGTGCGAAGATGTTGATTGACACGGTTCTTGAATATTTGTAGGTTGTAATTAGTGGGAAACAGATGTCCTGGAAGTGAGTTCCACAGTGATGCAGTGCGCCAGACAAAGGATTTCTGGTAAAGCGATGTTCTAGGTGTTTCTAGTTGTACGACGAACTGGTGCGCTCCTGCCGTCTGTCGGGACTGTCTGACAGGAGTTGCCAGGGGCGGGATTATGCGGGCCAAATCCTGGGAACATCTGCCGTGAAAGTATCTGTAAAACAGAGACATCTCGGCCACATGTCTGCAATATTCCAGACTATCCAGATTCCGGGTCAACTCCGGATCGCCGACGAGACGCACAGCCCTCTTCTGAATGGGGTATGCTTTGGTGCGGCACCCCAGATATGTGAGCTTTGGTGCGGCACCCCAGATATGTGAGCAATATTCTAAGCACGGTCTTATTTGCGCTTTGTACAACAAGAGCAACTGATGCGGTGTATAGAGTTTTTTGTTGCGAAATAGCGCACCAAGCTTCTGGGAGGCTGATTTTGCGATGTTAGCAACATGGTCATGCCATGACATATTGCTGTTGACCGAGACGCCCAGCAGCCCGATTGACGAGAATGAAGGAATGCTCGATCCTGCCATAGTGATGTCAGGGCCCGCTGTATTGGCCCTCTTAGTATACGTTGCTGCTTGGGTCTTTGCTGCATTGAACTGGACCAAATTTTGGTCGCCCCAAGTTTGAACTTTCTCCAGGTCTTGATTAATTGCTGTAATCTGTTCCTGTCTGCGGTGATGAGTCTCAGTCGCTGGTAAGGGTTTTTCTGATCTAAAGTGGGAGACAAGGGTACTGTCATCTGCAAAACTGTAAACAGGATTATTCGTTTCGATCAGCAGGTCATTAATATAGATGAGGAACAGAGTTGGTGAAAGTATTGCGCCCTGAGGCACGCCCGCGTTGATGGTGAATGTTTCCGAGATGTGTCCATCGACTGCAACGTGTAGGGATCGGTTCTTAAGGAAACTGGCCAGCCAGCTGCAGAGAGAGGCGGGCAGTCCCAAGGACGGCAGTTTGTTGAGCAGTCCGTCATGCCAAACTCTGTCGAATGCCTTTGAAATATCCAACGCAATCGCTCGAGACTCTCCGTAGTTTTCAATTGCCCTACTCCATATATGAGTGACATAGGCCAATATATCTCCTGTCGATCTCTCTTTGCGAAAGCCGTATTGATTATCGCTGATTATTCTGTTGCTCTCGAGGTACTTGAGTAGTTGCTGGTTGACTACAAGTTCCATGACTTTGGAGATTATTGGAAGCAAGGCAATTGGGCGATAGTTTGAGGGCGTGGTTTTCTTGCCTTTTTTTTGGAACAGGCTGCACTCGAGCGACTTTCCAAGAGGATGGGTGAATCCCTTTTCTGTAAGAAAGAGAAAAAAACCTGGAAAAAACGGGTGTTAGTTCGTTGGCGCAGTTCTTTAGCACGATGGCAGGTATTCCGTCCGGTCCTGATGCCTTTTGCGTATCTAGTTCTTTAAGGATTTTGCGAATATCACGATGAGAAAACTTGACTTCTGCCATGGTGGTGTTGATGTTCGGTATAGTGGGGAGAGTCTTGCCTTGGGGCACGTCTAAGGCGTCTAAGAGTGCGATGAAAACATTTTGGCGAGCATATTTGCTTTTTCCTTGGCTGTAGTCGCCGTGATGCCACGCTCGTCCGTCAAAGGTGGGAGAGATGTTTTGAAGTTGTTACTTACTGCCTTTGCTACCGACCAGAAATTCCTGGAACCACTGGGGCATGGCAAAAGTTTATTCCTGATCCTTTGATTGTGTTTGTCCTTAGTTTCGTCGATCACACGCTTGCACGCGTTTCTCGCTTCGATAAAATAATTGCGATTTTCAGCGGTCTGATTTTGCTGCCAGTACTTATAGGCTTGCTGTTTCCTTCCTACAGCTCTTTCGCATCTTTTGTCGAACCAGGGCTTTCCTTTTGATGGTAACTTGATGGAATTTCGGATGTATGCTTCCATTCCTGAGGAGATTACTTGCATGATCTCTTCGCAGCAGTCTGACGGGTCGTCAGTGGCAAAGCAGACGTCGAGCCAAGGAAAATCTAGGTAGAACTGCCTTAGATCGTCCCAGTTTGCAGAATTGTAATGCCAGATTTTGCGAGGCAATGGTGGATCCTTCTGTATGAGTGGCAATTCACAAACCGTTGTAATAAGTTTGTGGTCGGAGGTACCTAATGGCGGACCAACTGTAACCTTGTACTGGTCAGGATTGGTGGTCAGAAAAAGATCCAGGAGGGCGGCGAATTCGCCCCTCTCTGAGATTCGAGTTGGTTCGTCTACAAGTTGAGTAAGCCCGCAGCTGATGGCAAATGCTTCAGCTTCTCTACCTTCGTTGTCGGTCTTGTTGTGATGTTTGAGCCAGTTGGTGTTGTGGGCATTGAAGTCTCCCAGAACGATTATTTCTGAACTGGGGTGATCGACCTGTATTGAGTCAAAAGTGGTAGCTAGTGTTGAGAAAAAGCTTTGGTAGGCTCTATCGCTCGGAGGGCGATAGAGACAACATATAAACTTGGTTAATCCCTTGGCGGCGAACTTGAGCCACATGACGTCAAGGTTGTTCGGTTCGAGTGTTTCCTCGCGGTGACATGAAAGGTCGCTTCGGACAAAAAGGCATATTCCGAACTTGTATCTAAATCGGGTATGTAAGTCGTAACCAGGATAGAGGTAGTTCACTGTTGTTGTTGTAGAACATACTTGTGTTTCGGTAAGGGCTAATATGTGTGGTCTATTTGCTTGTAGATGTTGGTGTACCGAATTTATGTTTGTATTTAGGCCTCTTATGTTGCAGAAATCTATTCTAAATTGGTTCGGTATCTTTGCTGTCTGTGAAATGCAGAATGAAGGGCTCCCAGGGCCACCCAGCGCCCGGAGATCCGAATGGCCGGGGAGTTTACTTCCGGAATATTTTGATCCTGAAAGCACCATCATGTCCATATATTCCTACTGTGGAACCCGGGACCACCAGCGCGGAAGCGGAACGTGATTTGGGAAAACCACTTAGCGCTTCCCAATTCTGGTGGGGTGGACTTTCACCGGACGATGCGAGTAGGCTTATGCATCTACCACCTAGGGCCGCTTCCACTCGAAGCATCGGCCTCAGACTCATTCCTTTGGCGGTCCCTAGTCTGACAGGGGTAAAAATGGGGTTTGTTGGATCACTCCCCAGTGATCAGCTCCAGACTTTGTACTTTGGTGTTCTCCAGCCTGGAGGGGGACGATGGGATTTGATGGGCCACATCCCGTGGCAACTCGGAATGGCCGGGGCGTCACTCCCCGTAATCAAACTCCTCTCACCAGTTTGACGTTCCTGCCAGCCAATACAATGCAGCCCCTCTTGTCACAAGATATAATCATCAATGAATATTTTAATATTGGAAATGTTTTTGTTTTCCTATTATGGGGTATCAAATCACGAAAAAGTGCATGCTACATTTGGCACATCCCGTAATATACGTGAGAGATCGTGTTAGTCTGGTTCTGAGGACGGAATCGGTTCAAATGACAAAAATAAATTAAAGCTAACTGAAACTAACCAAAAGATGATTGAACGACTAACCCAAATTAACTAAAAGTAACCAAAAGCACAAAAAGGGTTAAAATGAATCGGAACAAATTTAAAAAATAAAAGTAAGTTAAAACTAACTCATAGTAACTGAAATTTGGCGAATAACCAAAACTAACCATAAAAATTAAAATTGGGCATAACCAATCGGATCCGGTTCAAATTACTAAAATAAATTGGAACTAACTAAAACTAACCGAGAGTAACCAAAAGCTCCAAAAAGGCTAAAACGTATCGGAACAGATTAAAAATATTAAATTAAGTTAAAACTAACGAAAACGAACCGAATTTTAGCGGCTAACCAAAGCTACCCAAAAACATTAAATTCGATTATAACCTATCGGCGCTGATTGAAATGACTAAAATTAATACTATCTGAAATTAACTGAATATTGATTGAACGACTACCCACGACGACTATCTAACCCAATCTAACCTAAACCAACCAAAAGCACCAAATATGGCTAAAACGTAACGGACAGATTAAAAATATTACAGTAAGTTAAACTCAAATTAACCGAATTTTGGCGACTAACCAAAATTAACCAAAAAACATTAAAATTGGTTATAACATGTTAGTTTAAGAGCCAGTGGCCGGCAGACTATAAATATTTTACCAAAGTCATAATTTGCTTCAGTCACACTCTCTTACCTACTATACATGAAATCGGGACTAACTAAGCTCAACGGCGGTAGGTATGGGGTCATTATGGTGTGACAGGTGTAAAAATCAGACCAACTTCGAAAGTATATCTGCAAAGCTGCCATTTGGATATTTTAATATATACTATTATTATTATTAATGAAAAATAACAATGGCAGACGATTATGACGGTTGTGAGGTCATGGCAGACACTTCTGAAAATGTAAAAAAAAAAAAATTTTTTAAGTTTTTTAACAAATCTGAAATTTTAATATGTTATTTATGATAAGCCTATATTTATTGCGGCAAACGTTTTCTCCGGTTATAACATCTCGGCAGACAGCGAAACCTTACCTACAGCTCGAGCATACGTATGCATAGTACTCACACTTACCTTTATTAATCTGCATACAATTGAATATACTATTATGCATAGAGAAGCTGATATAATTATAGGAACAAAGATATTTATTGACGTAAGTTGGATAATGGGAAGAATGGGCACATTTATGAACAATAATAAATAGCAAAGTATAAAGATAATAGTTGAAATTTTAATTTGTGTTTTCCATTCGTTTAAGGCAAAATATAAATTTGATAAATCAAAATAATAATAATTATTGATATGACGCAATTTAAAAGTAGGTAATATATTTTCATATTTGTTTTATCCTTCAATATCATCTTCGCCATCATTGGAATCATTTTCATCTTCTTGGGATTGAATTTCATCATGTACTGAATCGGTTTCTGTAAAAGTAGAATTCAAATTTCAAAATTGAGCCAAGCATATTTAAAGTGGAATTTATGTAATAAATTACCTGAACGATCCTCGAGCAAATCGCTGACAAAACATGGAAGTTGATCTTCTTTGAACCATTTAAAAACAAATAAGCTTTCTTGCTCTATCCAACCAAGTTCCAGCGGGCTCAACGTAGTGGGAATTTTCTGAAAAGCATTTTTCCAAATGCTGGAAATGTACAGTTCACTCTTACACGGTGATACAGAACTTACGTCAAAATTGCGTACTTTTTTATGAAAGTTTTCATTTAGATCTGTAGCTTTGTAGCTACTGGCAAAAAGCTGGAACTTGCCATCATCCACGTCCTTAGATTTTTTTGCATTGTACATTTGACAAATAAACTTTTGAATAATGTTGAACAGTTCGTGTAACAGATCGTCTGTTAAATTAACGTCATCTAGAGCTGCAAAAGCTTGTTGAAGTTCATTTTTTTTTTTTAATAAGGTGGGAGGTCTTTTTTCCCTTGCTAAAAAAAGCATGATTGAAATCACACCCGGTGAAAGCATGAAAACCAATCAAGCTTTTGGCTAGTAACTCCCTAATTGAATTTCAAATTGAATTGAACTTCAACAAGCTTTTGCAGCTCTAGGTGACGTTAATTTAACAAACGATCTGTTACACGAACTGTTCAACATTATTCAAAAGTTTACCTGCCAAATGTAGATACAATGCAAAAAAATCTAAGGACGTGGATGGTGGCAGGTTCCAGCCTTTTGTTGTAGCTACTAGCTACAACGCTACAGATGTAAATTAAAACTTTCATAAAAAAGTACGCAATTTCGACGCAAGTTCTGTACACCGTGTAAGAGTGAACTGTACCAGCAGTTTTTAAGGGCACATTACTTTTCCAGCATTTGGAAAAATGCTTTTCAGAAAATTCCCACTACGTTGAGCCCGCTGGAACATGGTTGCATAGAGCAAGAAAGCTTATTTGTTCTTAAATGGTTGGAAGAAGATCAACTTCCATGTTTTGTCAGCGATTTGCTCGAGGATGGTTCAGGTAATTTATTACATAAATTCCACTTTAAATATGCTTGGCTCAATTTAGAAATTTGAATTCTATTTTTACAGAAACCGATTCAGTACATGATGAAATTCAATCCCAAGAAGATGAAAATGATTCTGAAGATAAAAATTATCAACTTCCATGTTTTGTCAGTGATTTGCTGGAGGATAGTCCAGGTAATTAATGATGTAAATCCAACTTTAAATATGCTTGGCTCAATTTAAAATTTAAATTCTATTTTACAGAAACCGATTCAGTAGATGATGAAAACCAATCCCATGAAGATGAAAATGATTCCGAAGATGAAAATGACTGCGAAGATGATATTGAAGGATAAAACAGAAATGATATAAATATGAAAATATATTACTTTTAAATCGCGTCAACAATAATTATTATTATCTTGATTTATCAAATTTATATTTTGCCTTAAACGAATGGAAAACACAAATTAAAATTTCAATTATTATCTTTATACTTTGGTATTTATTATTGTTTATAAATGTGCCCATTCTTCCCATTATCCAACTTACGTCAGTAAATATCTTTGCTCCTATAATTATATCAGCTTCTATATGTATAGTAGTATATTCAATTGTATGCAGCTTAATAAAGTTAAGTGTGAGTACTGTACATACATGCTCGAGCTGTAGGTAAGGTTTCGCTGTCTGCCGGGATGTCATAACCGGAGAAAACCTCAGCCCCAAAAAATATAGGCTTATAATTCTATCATAAATAACATATTAAAATTTCAGATTTTTTTTTACATTTTCAGAAGTGTGCCATGACCTCACAACCGTCATAATCGTCTGCCATTGTTATTTTTCATTAATAATAATAATAGTATATATTAAAATATCCAGATGGCAGCTTTGCAGATATGCTTTCGAAGTTGGTCTGATTTTTACACCTGTCACACCTTAATGACTCCATACCAACCGCCATCGAGCTTAGTTAGTCCCGATCTCATGTATAGTAGGTAAGAGAGGGTGACTGAACCAAATTATGATTTTGGTAACATACTTATAGTCTGCCGGCCACTGGCTCTTAAACTATATCGGAATGTTGATTGAATGACTAACTAAAACTAATCAAAAGTAACCAAAAGCACCAAAACGGGCTAAAATGTATCGAAATAGGTTACACGAATTAAAGTAAGTTAAAACTAACCAAAGCGAACCGAATTTTGGCGACTAACGAAAACTAACCAGAAACCTTATATTTGACTATAACGTATGATGAATACTTACACTTCTACTTCTTGACAGTGAGTTTCCAAGGTCGCATCACGACACGAAAATTTTAGTGAACGTCACGACACGGTTTATGCATAACTGATTATAACGTATCAGAACCCGCTCAAATAAGTAAAATAAATTGAGACTAAGTGCAAATAACCGAAAGTTGATTGGACGACTAACCAAAACTAACCAAATTTATTAAAATTGATTAGAAACTATCGGAACCAGTTCAAATGACTAAAATAAGTTGAGAATAAGTTAAACTAACCGAAAGTTGATTAGACAACTAACCAAATCTATTAAAACTCATTATAACGTATCGGAACCGGCTCAAGTAAAATAACTTGAGACTAAGTGAAACTAACCGGAAGTTGATTAGACACCTAACCAAAACTAACCAAATTTATTAAACTTGATTATAAGGTATCGGAACCGACTCAAATCACTAAAATAGGTTGAGACTAACTGAAACTAACCACAGATCTAGGAAGGGGAAACTAACCGCAAGTTGATGAGACGACTAACCGAAATAACCAAATAACCAAATCTATTAAAGTTGATTATAAGGTATCAGAACCAGCACAAATAAGTGAAATAAGTTGAGAATAAGTGAAACTAACCAAAAGTTGATTAGAGGTCTAATCCAAACTAACCAAATCTATTAAAATTGATTATAACGTATCGAAACCGACTGAAATGACTTAAATAAGTAGAGACTAAGTGAAACTAACGGGAAGTTGATTAGACGACTAAGGCCAGAAGAATGGGCAACCAGTCGTGCTTTAAGATTTTTCTGAGTAGAATAATCCTAAATTATTGGTGCTGACCCCAAAGAAAACACCCAAAGACGTTATGATTGAGGAAGCGAAGCACCATTCCGCTACATAAAGCATGTTTTTAGGATTTTAGTTATCCGTGACGCCACGCCTTGGATGGCGTGCAGGTTATATAACTCAGATTATGGATCGACCTACGTCAGGTGAGAAGAGATAATAAAAAAGGCACTTTGGTAAAACAATAACGACATCTATTGGTCAAAGAATTAAAGAGTTTACACTATATCCGATTACTAAAACATGCATATGCTTTCGGTTGAGGTATGGTTTGAATTATTTATAGGTGTTAGTCTCTGTATTATAATAAAGTTCTTTAAGAGCGGTGTTATTTTTTAATTTATGGTTAGGTTTGGTTATTTCATGAGATAATTATTTAAGATTCTTAGTTTGTTTTAATTTAACTCAGCACTTTAAGGCACTATAACTGTTTAACTTTAAAAATCAATTTTGACAGATCTATCGTAGATTCGACTTTAGTACTTTTTAGGCTGGTATCCCCCAAGAAGTACGTTCCTGTAAATTACACTTCCCGAATTGAGTCTGAAAATTAGGATATTGTTAGAACCGCTACCACGACCCTGTGGACTGCGGTAAGTGAGAGCGGAATAGGTGACAGACAAAAGCCTGGTGGACCGATGGTTCGCTTGACTATTTATATCATAAAATCTGCTAATCATTGCAACTTTAAGGTCCATAATGCCCGGCGCTGTTCGCTCGCGTTGTTTATAAAGTAACTTCAATGTCTATATAATATTTTCTAAGTTCAAGTTCAAACTTAGGACAGGGTGATAATAGAAGTTTAAAGGTTTTTAGTAGTCCACAATATTTTAAAGCTCATAGTAAATATTGCGCTTTTTCTAGAAAAGTATAAAAGAGACATATTAAACTAATATTATTTTCACGTCATCATCCATATTATATATTTCGGTACAAAAAGATAATGAATATATGATAAAGACGTGATACGCCATAACAATTTCACCTCTGCAGAGCAAGTGAAAATTAAGTGCAAAATCCTGTATGGTTCATTAACTTTCGGCCCTAATGAATTTAAAAGCTAATGCGTCTAGCCAACATAAGAAAAATTCAGCTTCAGCATATGTTATAAAAAAGCACCCTAATTACTAAATAGGCAAGAATATAAGACGTTTTTAAAGAGTAACTTTCAGCATATGTAACGTTTCAGGACTAAGTGTAATAAAACTCGCCAATTACCGGACAGAAAAGCACTATTATAGTATATCAAAGGGGACAAAATATCACACGAGACGTGTTCGCTTATTTGAAAACTAATGACGTATTTAACCCGGCGTCGGTGTGGTGATATTTAGGTACACGTTTAGTGTGGTGGGGTATGTCATACCCCATTAAACTTAAATCGAAATTACCAACCATTTAATATTTTAGGCATATTTTTTGCATTGCTTGTATAAATAAAGCATACTAAACAAACAGTATGTAGTAAATTCAAAGTAACACAAAAAATCGAGTTTTTATTGCAGAAAATCTAAATTTATTGATATAAACGAAGGTGTTTCTCTAAATCAAGATAAACAACAAAATAATACTTTCTAAAAGAAAATAACATCAATTTGACCCTAAATATAAACATAAAACAAATCACAAAACAATGTTTTAATTATTGGAAATATATTTTTGACAATTTTCACATAATTTTACCGTGTATTGAAAAAAATTAATTACCTGTGTGGTGGGGTATGTGATACCCCAGACGACTTTGAAGACCTGTGGCCTCTACAAAATCAAAACAAACACTGATTTTGCGGTCGGGATGGACGGACTGTTGTATTATTCGAAGGTACTAAAGAGATCGACGCGGTCTTAGAGTGTATTGGAATATCGCGCGTGTTTTAAATTTATTGGGGTATGTGATACCCCACCACACCGACGCCGGGTTAAGAAGTATTATATTAAATATAAGTTTTAATAAAATTTCAATATGCATTTGCAAGGGTAAATAATACTAGTCATTTAAGTACCTATATTTAAAAATATCTTCACAAAAATACGTTCGACAAAACCATTTTTAGATTTTTAATGGTATTTTCATTGAGTGCTATTGTCACGAATAGTTTAGGGGGTAGCGTGTTTCTTAAAGAATAACTTCTCAGAGAAGGGCCGCGTCGCGATTAGTACAATGACGGGGTCTCAATGCTTCCTTTACTCTGTGACGTATGTTCTATTCGTGAGGACACGCCTTGTTCAGCGTGCCGGGGGGTAACTGAGGTAGACCGAGACCGAGTTACGTGGACTAAGAAGAGATGACAAAATAAGCACGTTTAGTTTATAACAATAACAATGTATTAACGATAAAACTTTAACAATGATTATTGGTCAGAAAAATTAGATTCTATTATACTCGATTACTACGGTGCGCATGTTTTCTCGATTTGAGGTACTGTTTATAGGTCTTTGTTTACTGTCTTATAATTTATAGTTTTTCTTTGGTTTTGTTTAAGAGCACTAACAGATTTCACTAAACTTTTTAACTGACTATTTAGACACTTGTCTTTCTCAGCACTCTGACAAACTTCTTGTCAGAACTTTACTATGGAGGTTGTGAAACCCCTGGTCCTAGCAGTCGTCAAATGACTAACCGGTACCAAGTTTGGAAGGAATGGACTAGAACCTTTTCCGTATTGACTTATAAACAAAATTTGCTGACTTTTTATAGTCTTTTAGTCGACTTATTTAAGCTCGCTGACCCTGTTTATATTTAAAAATGTTTATCTGTACACAATTTACCGATTTTGGTTCCATGAAATATCGTAAAGTCAATTATTCTATTATGTAACATTAATAAATAAAAGGTATCTTATACAATATTTTCTTTCTTCTGGCTTGTGCCGCACTTCTTGGTGGCTAGATGGCGCCCTTTGAACACTGTAGCGAAAGTAACCATCGTCTGTTTGTTCGTGTGTCTGCATCGTGTAGTTTCGAATCGGATCGGATTTGCCCCATCTCTACTTGAGCGAGTATTCGCCCAGAAGTTCTGCTTCGGACCAGGTCGTAGTGCTTCATAGTGCTTCGTTTTCTTTGATTGGTACCCCTGTCAAGTCGTCGTGTCGTCGACCTCGAACTTTTTGACCTCTGGTTAAAATTGCTGTGATTGTCATTTCTTTTTTCTTTCTACAGTGACGGTAGCGTTTTTTGCGTTGTGGTACCGCCTAGATCAAATAAATTATATTAAAATTTGTTAAATTGATACAATGGCGAAGATTTTTGTTAGATTTTGCACCTTATTGTCGATTTTATCTTCCTGCCAAATGCAGTTTTTTCAATGTGACCAGGAAGTTGCCTGATATAGGAATATTGGCAGGTACTTCGAAACGAGAGGTAAGCGTTTTATTTCTTATAATCATTATCTTTGGCCTGTTTGAAAATGAGAATAAATGCAAGAGCCTATAAAAAACTCAAATTTAAGGGTGTTTGATGCATGAGTTTGAATTTCTTGGAAAGGGTGTGGCAAGTGTCACTGACCCATTCGGCAATATATTCCATTTTATGGAATGTGGGGCTTGAATATTAAAAAGAAAGGTTTTATCAATGTTATTAATTCCATTCCAAGCTGTGGATGACGTGTATTACTGCTAGTTTGAAATGGAAGTGGTTATGTGAAGATTAATTATAACTTTTTTTAGGTTACGGAAGCATGGAATAGGAATAATAAGAGTCCCCTGAACTTAATGGCTTATGGTCTGGCCGAACTGTCATTGCTGCTATGTCCACATGTTCTAGTTTTCCCCAGTCTGTCCATGGAATGGTTTTCGTGATAACTACTGTATCCTCACGTCTTCTTTCTACAACTGTAGGTAAGTTGCTAGATTTTATTGCGATGATTGCCTAGCTTTAGTTTTATTCATATTTGTTGTCTCGTCCTTTGATAATTATTTTCAGTTTCTGCCAGATATTGCATGTCCTGCTGCTGCTGTTTTCATTGTTGTATTATAATTTATATCTGACTCCATATATCGCACAATATTTAGATATCTTTTGAGATTGTAATGCCCTTTTCTCAGCTTTTTCTTGTTATATTTTTCTTAAGCATTTCTTCGCTTTTTAGGTCTAGTTTCTTGAAGAATTTGGAGACTTCTGTCGTAACTGGATAGCTCTTCAACTGGTTCCTGAGTACTCGATGGACTGCTGACGCCTGTGCACATCTGTACCTTCTGAGATGATTGGGCCGAACTTGCAAGGATCTGGTAAATTGATATGTGTTATTTACAGCTTATTGTTTAATTCATCTTCCTGATATATTTGCATTGTTTCTCTATACACCTATATTTATTCTTTTATTGTCAATGTCTTTATATTACATTTCCATATCTTAGGTTTCCTTATTCTTTACTTAATCTGTACTTTATTCTATCTCTTATTTATAATTAATTCATTAGCTTTACTACTTCCTTATATATGCTATATTTTTAAACTCATATTATATATACATCTTTATATATTTCCTCAATTGTTTCAACTTCTTTATGCTTCTCCATAAATTTCTCTTATTATTTCTCCAATTATTTCACCTTATGTATGCTTTACATACACAACCTTTGCTTATGTATGCTTCTTCTATATTCTTCATGCTTTACGTAAACATTTCTTGCTTATGTAAACATTTTATCTGAGCTTCTGCGGTACCAAAATTTTTTGCTTAACTTCCTTACGTCAGCCAGCTATACTTCAGTCCGTATATGCTCAACTTTCCGGCCTAAAATCTTTGCAGTGACGTTCTTTTTTATATAAACCGTCATTGCAGTCTTTTTAGGCCGGAGAACACTTTACTGTATAATACTTCCTCGTATACACATTTATTCCTTCTGTATATCCTCTCAATACACAGTTTTAATGGCAACTCAGTTTTCCTGCTTTTCTCGAATACGATAATCCTGCAACTGGGTCATTTACTTGTGCTTTATTATGAATATCTTCACCTTATTTTCACCTATTTATTTTGCATACATAGTTTACTAATCTTCTCATTAATATTCACTTAACACGACTTATTCTAGCTTCTTTTTTCTTAAAACTCCTTCTATGTACTATGCTATGTGTATTGTCTATTTATATACAGTTCCTTAACCTCCTAAGTGTTTTTATCCATATATTTTTCTTATTAATACTTGGGTATATATTATGCTTATTTATGTTTCACTATAATATACAACTTTTATTTACATTGAGACTTTGCTCCCACCTAATTTTTGTGTTTGCTTATTTCTTCTTTAGTTTCTTATTTTACTTGAGTACTTGTTCCATATATAATTTTATTTTCCTTATCCTTGTCATCTTCACTAATTTCTCCTGCTTCTTGCTCCATTGCTTACTTTAGATTCTCCTATACAAATCTGTTGTATTGCTCCATTTTCATTTAACAATCAGTTGTATTTAATTTATTATCTTTTTCCTTGCAGATACGGACCTGGCCTTGGTCGCCCCCATGCGGTTCTATCCTGACCTTTGTCAACTAGTGGCGGCATTTGACGGTACTTCGGCGACCGTCCGTAGATGTCTGTCTCTCTGCGGTGACGCTGGCCGCCTGTAGATGGCGATACATGAATTGAATAAACTTGTTGCTTTTGGCGTCCGCTGGCAGATGGCGACTTGTATTCTGTATATAATTAACTGTATAAATTACATGACGCGCTGCCCGCGTGATTTAAATTTGCCTTATATTGTAAATAAAAATTTTTGAGTTTTATTACTTTTATTTGCCCAACAACACTGCGCGCAAGATTACAGGCGCGTGATTTGAATTTTTCAATTATAATTTAATTGTTTTTCTTGACCTGTCATTTTTCTAACGTAAATTACGGCACGTCTCTACCACGGGGTTCTAAGATCAATGACGTCGTCTATTGCGAAACGACTTAATGATAAAATGTTCACGATGTCTTGTCAAAAATGTAATACGATGGCTACTTGTACCTGAGTACTAGGTCGCGCATGATTTGAGAGCGAGAGGTACTGTTGATACGGCTTTGTTTACTCTCTTATAATTTATAGTTTTTCTTTGGTTTTATTTAAGAGCACTAAAAGTTTTCACTAAACTTTTTAACTGACTATTTAGACACTTGTCATTCTCAGCACTCTGACAAACTTCTTGTCAGGACTTTACTATGGAGGTTGTGAAACCCCTGGTCCTAGCAGTCGTCAAATGACTAACCGGTACCAAGTTTGGAAGGAATGGACTAGAACCTGAAGCAGCCGTATGGCTAACTTTAAGAGCGGATAGAACCCGAAGGCAGTCGTCAAATGGCTAACCTTGAGAGCTGGAGGCGAGACTAAAGTCTGCCGAACTGAAGGTTCGTTAGCGTATTTATATTAAAAAAGTGATAATCATGGCATGCTTAAGGTTGAAAGTCGCTCCCGTTGATTGCTCGCGTTGTTTATAGTTTGCTTTTAATGTTTGTATAACAATCTCCAAGTTCAAGTTCAAACTTACGACAGGGTGATATTTCTTTAGTAGCTTATGCATTTTAATAGGTTGCACTATTATAGATTTAAAATCAATATAAAATATCTAAAAAATATTGAATTTTTGTTTATTTTTTCCATGTATCTGATTGATCTGATTTTTGTCACCATATTCAGCATAGTACCTTGTTCAACAAGAGCGAGAGTAGAATAATTATTAGTGATAATCGAAAAAATATATAAGATCGAGGCAATTCAATCTATTCTTTGGAAAGTAATATGTTATTTTGTAATATATTCTTCTTTAGAAGAAACGAAGACAGATCTGAGGGAGGAGTGGGATTTATTATACACAAAAGACATAATGATAAACTCCTTCATCTTGGGAGTCTAAGCCCTAGAGTTTGCTTTTTGGTGCTGAAGTTAAACCAAAGATTATTCAAGTCTATGCGCCTACATCAACATATTCTGATGAAGAAGTGGCGACCTTTTATGAAGACGTTGCCATGGCAATGTCTAAGGCTCCAACACATTTTGTAGTAGTAATAGGAGATTTTAATGTTAAACATGGAAAAAGGCACGACGAGAGTGAATTCGCCCTTGGAAAATATGGGATAGAAGAGAAATGACAGAGAAAACCATCTGTTGCAATTTCTCTTAGAATACCGCCTTAGCGCCATGAATCCTTCTTTAAGAAACCTCAGCAACGAAAATGGGCATGGATTAGCCCCGACGGAAACACGAAGAACGAAATAGATTTCATCATTACAGATAAGAATTAAATCAAACAGGATGTAACAATACTTAACCGTCTATCAGTGGGGGCGGACATAAAATAGTAAGAGCAACAATAATGTTAAATCTGAAAAAGGAGAGAAGAAAACTTCAAAACACCAAAAATAAGAAATGGAATACAGTTACAAACAAGGAAGAATATCAAGCAAACATAGCTGAAAAGTTGGGAAATATAGACACAAAGGGTATAGAAGAACTAAACAGCACAATATTGCAATCATTACAAGAAGCCCAGCAAATACACTTTACCCAGCGATGTGATAAAGAGGAAAGACCCGTCATCTTATGAAACAAAGGCCAGAAATGATACTCAGGCACTCAATCAATAGAGACAAATTGAGGATATTGAACAAAAATATATCGAAAGCCGCACGGAAGGATATCAGAGATTATACCGCAAAATGGGTAACGAAAGTTGTGGAAAAAACAAGAGCATGAAAGTACTCAGAAGTAAAGTCGCACTGGGGAAGGCAGAAATCATTAAACTGGAAAATGCAAATGAACGAATGATCACAAATAAAGAAGAAACTGTGAAAGATTTTTATGCAAATTTATACTGCAATAACGAACAGCTGAGATGCACTGAGGACATACCTCGAGGTTTAAACCAGAGATCGGAAGAAATGCCTGATATGACAGAGGAAGAAGTCTTAAAATCAATGTCGGAAATGAAGAAGAGTAGGGCACCAGATAAAGATAACATCATGATTGAGGCAGTTAAGGAAAGTGGAGAAGAACTGTTGAGGGCCGTAACAAAATTATTAAATAAGTGTCTTCCAGAAACCACAACACCTAAAATCTGGAATGATACAGTCATAATTGGCATGCATAAGAAGGGAAATATTGCAAACCAGACCAATTAGCTTTCTCTCTCATCTTTATAAACTGTTCACCAAAAGTCTAACTAAACGTCTAACATCGAAACTCGGCTTCTACCAACCTACACAACAGGCAGGTCTCCGATCGGGGTACGGAATAAATGACCATTTACAGACTTTGATTGAGAAATCCATTGAGTACAATAAACCGCTCGTGTTAATATTTGTGGACGATGAAAAGGCGTTTGACTTCATTAAGCAATTGCTAACTGCCGAGTAGACCATAGGTACTCTGCTATACTGCAACACATATACGAAAATGCAACAGCGCGAGACTCTTCGAGCTGACGGATAGATTCAGGGTGCAGCGCGGGATGCGGCAGGGTGATAGAATCTACCCTTAATTATGTATCGATTTGCTGGACAATATTATGTTTAAGAGTATCGAGTTGGAGGATATGGGTATAAGTATTAATGGTGAAAACTTCAGTCACCTTCGATTTGCTGACGATATTGTGCTGATCTCGGATAGCTTGGATAAGGCGGAAGAACTGCTTGTAAGGCTAACTGCTGCTTCACATAAAGTCTGGCTTAAAATTAATACGTCAAAATCTAACTTCATGACAAATCTAGTCCCTGGCCGCAAACTTTCTGGTAGAAGGAAAAGAAATCCTCCACGTCACATCTTACAGGTATCTGAGGCTTGATATTAGGATTGGCAGAGTTGATCAAACCTGCATAAATTGAAAGGAGAATTGGATTATCGTGGGTCGCCTATGGTAAGCTAAAACACCTTGTCAAGTCCGAGATCCCCATATGCCTTAAACGGAAAGTGTTTGACCAGTGTGCTCTGCCGGTTTTGACTTATGGCTCAAAGACACTGACGCTAACACGAAAATCGGTCAATAAAGTCAGGGTAGCGCAGCGGGCCATGAAACGCCCCATGTTGGGAATCACGTTGAGAGACAGGATTCCAAACAATCAAATACACCGGAGAACCAGGGTTGCCGATGCAATTGAGCTAATAACATATCTGAAATGGAATTGGGCCTGGCATGTCGCAAAAATGACCAACGAAAGATGGACTAAAAAGATCATAGAATGGCGTCCGAGACAGGGCGCGTGCAGGAGCAGAGGCTGACCGCCGACCCGCGGTGGAGGGACGACATAAATAGGATAACAACAAGATGGATCCAGGAGGCAAGCAGAGGACGAGACAAGCTGTTTGAAGAAGAAGAAGATATTCTTGTGTATTTTTTCTAGTTTTTTCAAAAAAGGTGTTCTTCATATTAGTTAATTAGATTATTGTAAATACGACTGAAGTTTCCAGTCTTCTTTCTGTCATAAGGAATCTCTTAATTTTCCCGTTTAGAGCCAATTTATGGCAATTATGACTTTTAATGATTATTTTAATGCTGTTATAATTGAATGTGTGTTTTTCAGTTTTTAGCTGTTTGCTTAGGACCGTTGAAGCATTTTTTTTCAATATTTGTGACCTTTTAGTCAAAAATGCCTTGAAGCCAAGGTAAAACGTCAAGTTCTTCTTCTTTCTCCGTTGACTCTCGTGAGAGTATGGTGACATCATGTCTCAATGGCTTTTATGGTGGTTCTCCATCCTTGTCTGTCTTGGGCTGCTAGGGACGCTTCTTGGATTCCATGGCCGATAATATCTTTGGTTTGGTCTATCCATCTTGTCGGTGATCTGCCCCTTGGTCTTTTGCTATTTTTTTTCCTGTATAATAAGTCTTTCTAGGCCATCTGTTCTTCTTGCTATGTGTCCAAAAAATCTTAGGTATGACTGATTAATTTTTGTTGAGAGTCTAGTTTTTATTTTTAGTTGATTAAGTATAGAGGAATTTGTTCGATGTTCCGTATATGCTATTCTTATCATTCTTCTATACGCCCAGGTTTCAAAAGCATCTATTTTTCTGCGATTTGTTAGTTTTAGTGTCCATGTTTCAGCTGCGTATGTGGCTATAGGGAAAATCAATGTATTCAGCAGTTTAAATTTATTCTTCTGCGATATTGCTGTGTCTTTCCATATTCGAGTAAGCTTTATGGTAGAGTTTCGTGCTATTGCGAGTCTTCGTTTAATCTCCTCATCGCATCCTCCTTTATTTGTCAGAAGAGAGCCAAGGGATACAAACTTTTCAACAACTTCAAAGCGGCCGATTTTTTTGATATTTGTAGGGTTGCGATCCACTATCATTACCTGAGTTTTCTTTTTGTTTAACATCAAACCATGTTCTCTACTAATTTTATCCAGTTTTGTAATTATCTGTATAAGTTCTTCCTTTGAGCAAGCAATGATTAGAATGTCATCCGCATATCTAAGGTTTGTGATTTTTTTGCCACCAATAGTAATTCCTTCTTTCCAACCTTGCAACACTTTCCTCATAATGTATTCGCCATAAATGTTAAAAAGTAAGGGCGAGACAATGCATCCCTGTCTGACACCAGCGTTAGGTCTAAATGCTTTGGATATAGTGTTATTATCTTTTATTTTCCCATAGCTGTTTTCATAGAGATTTTTAAGGAGGAGAATGAGATGAGCTGGCACTCCCATGTTCTCTAGCACCAGCCAGAGCTGTTTCCATTTGACGCAGTCGAAAGCCTTACTATAGTCAACAAAGCAAAGGTTGGTTTTGACGTTAAATTCATATGCCTTTTCAATTATTTGTCGAGTGTTCAGAATCTTTTCCCTTGTACCTTTGCCTGACATAAATCCGGTTTGTTCGTCTGGAAGTTGTGGTAGGAGGAAAGCTTTTAAGCGATTGTTAATAACGTAAAGGATAATTTTGCTTACGATGTGTGACATTAGCACAATGGTTCGGTAATTACTACAGTCCACAGGCGACCCTTTCTTGTGTAAAGGCATATATATTGATTCACACCAGTCTTTCGGCCATTCACCAGTCTTCCAGTCTTTCTATTTCGGATTTTAAAATTGGGGGTTCTTTTTTCATTTCGTGTACCGTTTGTTGCTGTTCATTTGTGTCTGCATTACTAAATAGTTTTTCACAGTATTGCCTCCATACCTCGGCTATGCCAGTGGGGTCTGTAATTGTTTGTCCTTTATAATTTTTTATTATTTGCGTTTGTGGTTTGAATTCTCTGGCTAGATATTTAACTTTTTGGTATAATTCGTGGGTCCTATTATTGTTTGCATGCTCTTCCAGTTCTTTGCATGTGTTTGAAATGTGTTTGTTTTTGTCGGCTTTGCATGCTTTTTGAATTGCTTTATCAAGTTTTGTCTTCTCTTCTTGACTAATGGCATTTAAGGAAACTTTCTGCTTGCGTGACTCTATTAAAATTGTTGTTTCTTTTGTCATCCAATGCTTTTTTTGATTGGAGCAGTTTCTTTAAACTCGTTTGTACCGGACAATATCCATGATTTTATTGCGTTTCACGAAATAATATACATCGTCAGTAACCTGCGGTGGTCCTGTTGCTTTCAGTTTCTGTTGAAACCTGTTTGGTCCAGGTGTAGGTATTTTTTGGTTGGGTTTTGTGAGATGGATTTTCTTTAGTTTTACACTAAGGCAAGACTTTAGTAATTTATGATCGGATCCGCAGATTGCTCCGGGCCGTGCGCAACTGTTCTTTATTGATGTCTGCCATCGTGTTCTTATCAATGTGTAGTCTATTTGGTTTTTGTAGAGACCTGATGGAGATGTCCATGTTGAAAGGCGACGCCGGTGGTGTTTAAAAACTGTGCTTGTAATTGTCAATCTGTTTTCCGTGCAAAATTGTATAAGTCTTTCCCCACGTTGATTTCTTTCTCCCAGTCCATATTTACCTACTATGTTTCTTAGTTCGTTGTCATTTTTGGTGTTTCCCACTTTGGCATTAAAGTCTCCAGTGATTACTATGATGTCTTTTTGTGATATTTTTGATATGACTCTCTCTATCTTTTCATATTCTGCTTCAATCTCATCGTCTGGGTGATCCGTGGTTGGCATGTATACCTGAACAATGTGCAGTTTGCAAGGTTTGGAGTTAACAGTTATCTTAATTATGCGATCACTGATAGGCTCGTAGCTCTCTATATAGCTTGTGTATTTTTTGTTAACTATGATCGCCACTCCATTTCGACCTGTTTCTGGCGCACCTGCCATGTAAATAGTATGATCGGTTGTACTAAAGTGTTCGTTTCCCTTCCAGTGTGTCTCAGCTATACCACATATTGCCACGTTCTCTTTCCTAATCTCATTTTTAAGGATATGTAGTTTTCCTGTTTGTAGAAGGCCTCTTACATTCCATGTACCTATGTGTATTTGGTTTCGGATGTTGAGACATTTTCTTCCAGTAGTTTCTACTGCCTGAGTTGCCCGGTTACTCAGGGCCTCAGGCCCGGTAGCAAATTTCACACCAATCGGCCCGGAACCAATTGAGCGCCGAGTGCTAGTCGGATCGCCAGGCGTATCTATTTTCTTTCGACTTTCTGACATAATGTACTCAAGGGAAAATAATCAGGTGGTTTCCCCTTGCCTGCCTGATCTCATGCCGTTGACTTTGTGCTAAGTTCATCCGCCTTTAGGACAAGAAGGTGCCCCCAAATCTTGCCCGAAATATATTATAAGTCTCTATAATCGCCCTTTAGCTTAGATTTAAAGCTTTGCTACCTTATGCCATTCACGCCA
This sequence comes from Pissodes strobi, assembly GCA_016904865.1. NCBI lineage: Eukaryota > Metazoa > Arthropoda > Insecta > Coleoptera > Curculionidae > Pissodes > Pissodes strobi. The sequence goes on along the minus strand of MU182952.1, from coordinate 186,052 downwards.
ATTACAGGTGCCTATCGACTTTGTTTGCCGCTAATGCTATAGTAGGCTTTCTGCATTAAGAATGAGACTATCTTTTGAGGTACAGACACTTCTATTTATGCTAGATTTTGGTCCGCCCCGGGTATTTTATTTCCCCGGTACAACCTATATGTAGGAAGCGTTCCCCTATCCGCCACCTGGGGAGGCGCCCGACGGGGGATCTAGCAACCCCAAACGCCAAGTAACAGATACAAAATCTAGTTTAATAAGAACCTCAATCCCAGAAAATATTTAAAAAAAAATAATAAATATACGATTCAAGAAGAAAAACAACAATTTATTTATAAAATTGTCAACAAAAGCAAATGTTGCAAAATGTAGCTAATAGAGAAACTAGGTGCTAAGAGCCAAATTGGTACTTTATTTACATTTTGTCCGTTTGTCTTTTTTAATACAAAATCTGTTGTTTCAAATTTTGTCCCGTATTTAGTTTAATTGCTTTGTTATATCTATATTAGTTTAGTACGTTTTGTTACGTTAAAAAACTATTTCATTAAATAAATATAAGATCAAATTTAAAATATTAAAAGGTAGTTTTTCTGCTTAAAAAAAATCTCGGTTAACATTTAATTAAACTTGATTTAGGTTTGCAGAATTTTATAAAGCAGATCCTCTTGCCCGATATTTGTTCGTTCACCCACAGCCCTTTCCTCACCAATCTTCCTCAATGAAATGAATATCCTAAAATATTAAACAATTAATCCCGACCAATTTATGGATATAAAATATCTAATTTTACTCCACTTTCGACTGTTTAGTTCTACGTTAGACTAAATTTTAAAATCAGCCTTCTATTTTCTAACAAGTTTTTTGTATTTTAAATGATTTTTACTAACATTCCCATTCAGCTGTACACCCTTAAAAACGATTTAATTTATTAATCCCTTGTAAGAGCCTTTCAATTTCCGAAAGTGGATTTCGCTATATGCAGGGAAATTTTCTTTGTTTTACCATCTTATTTTATTCATGACGTTCTTGACCGCACCTTGAATAAATTACCTTTGAATGCCAAAGTGGATATGTGTTTTAGAATTTCCATTTTATCTTAAGTCGGAAAACTTTATTGAGTCACGAATTACTCCAATACGATTCTCTATAAAAGTTGTTGAGATTGTTGGCACTTTATATGGAAAGACACCGTTGTTTTATGGAAAGTTATAAAAAGTGTTATGATTAGCTGTTAGGAAAATTTGTGTATCTCGGTATTTCTTCTTTTTAGGAATAGGGGCTGCGCCTCCGAAATTTTGATTTCAATTTATTCATAATTGGTTCTCTTTTGAGTGCATTTACTGAAACGCCCCTGCGCAAGGCATATTCGTGGTACATAAAGACCAAAGCTCCTTTGAACGTGGTCGTAAAAATGGTGAGTGATTTATCGCTACAGTCGGTTAAGACACTGTTAAGTTGACGTTGTTTGGTAGTAGGTTCTAAAGTGGATGTTTGTTAACCGATTATCTTAAATTATTACTTAAGTGACCAGTCAATACTGGCAATAAAACCCAAAAGGTAATTTTTTATACATGTATTTTCTATTTACTTGTGCAGTGTAAGGAACACGCATAACAAATTTACTTAACCTAAATGTTAACATATACTAAAAACTAATAAAAAATTAAATGAATCTATATACTAACGGAAAAATGTACATAAGAAAGAAAACTTTACCTACCAGAATTAAGTTACGACCTTTCAATCAGGCCCTCGCACCAAGAATTAAACCGTGACCGTTTAATAACAAAATTACATCCAAAGTTTGTGCACTTACACTGTGCTCTACGCTCGATATATTCACATTACTCATACGGGAAACATATACATACCACCTAATATATGTGTACATACTAAAGACAATTTGTAACAAGTTGATAGCGAAGCGAGTAATATCTGACCAGGGCGCATATAATATAATATGTAAATTTCAAGATACCCCCACGGAGATTACGTTACAATGGTTCTTTAGCCCAACTTGTTATTCCATTGTCATCAGTAGATAAGAGGGTTAAGGTTTACTTGAACATATTTGGTCAAGATCACCTCCCACCCCGAGACCTAATCAAAATCGCGAAATTTACGGGAATATGATCACACTAACGGACTAGGTTTGAAAGTTCGACCCTCCTTCAAATGATGTTTAGCGATTAAATCGTAAGTGAAGCCATAGAATTTACTTATCTGTAATGAAGCCATCTCGACTCCCTGGGGTTTGAGGATTTGTTCTTCATTTCATTTGGCTCAGTAAAATTACTGAGATGCTAATTTCTCGGATAATTGAGAAACTATACAAAGTGTGGTAGGACCTCGCCTCTAGCAGGATCACGAGATATATTTTGAGAATACTGAAACCGCTTTTTACAAATAATTTTATTTTACAAAATACGGACTTAAGTACAATACTTGCAAGCAAATAGACTAAAAGTCATTTAAAATTATAGCAAAGCAATATTTAAAACTTCGGTGCGGATGCACAGTTTGCAATAGCTTCTGGGGATCATCCGCCTGGGAGCGTGCTGAATCTGCAGGTTCTGTGAAAAGCTGACCATTTAACTCCTCCCTCCTTAAGACGAGAAAATACTTCAAGTAATTTCGGTAGGTGTTTTTTCATCTGGAATTTTCGGGTTTTCTTTTGGTCTTCTGTAAATGGTGGGTTTCTTTCTTAGCACAAGAATTGCAATGATTGCGATCAATGCTAGAATTAACAGGATACCAAACGTGACTGAAGAATATTGGACAGCTTGATCCACTTCATGGATCGGTGAAAGTTGATTGGCAATGTCCTTCAGTCGATAAATTTCTCCGAAGTCGATTTTACTGTAATTTGTGATTTTGAAGGTTTTGGCAACAGTAAATTTCGCTATTACAATTTCTGGTAGGACGAGTGATGTTCCATACTGGATTTTCACATCGTTGACAAGCTTCTGAGGACCCATTTGAATTTGGCAGCTTTTCGGAGTTTTGACTAGCCTTGGTTGGTCGATATCGAAATATTGATCGATTTTGCACTGCGAGAAGATTCGTTCCTTCTTCTATGATAGGATCAGAACTTCTTGTTGGGTGATTTGTTCTCGAAGCGATTCTTCAATGTGGACTTGAAGGGTGTCGCAACCGGTAGGGGATGAACCATTCAAAAGTTGAAGTACACAGTTGTCCGGTGGGTGAAAGACTTCGTTGCAGTAGAAAGTTTCTTCTAATGAAGGACAAGTACTTTCTTCGAACTGGACTTCCTTATTTGCACGTGCCAATTAAGGGAACTTAGGGACAATAAGGTGTGATTTTTGGATAACGGGATATACATGGTAGAAAACGTATGTTTGAGGTTTTGAAACAAGTACATGAATAGCAAAAATGAATTTTGTACCTGAAAAAGTAACCTGAGTCCCTAAAAATTAATAATGGTTTAAGATACTTCTAAAAGTTGGTATTTCGCTTTCATTGTATATTGTCCTTAAATATTTTATAATTTCTTCTAGATCAGAGCTTGATATTATTGCATCATGCAAAGCGTTAATTTTTGCAAACATTATCTAAGTTATCAATGAAATTTATAAGATTTGGGCAATTCAGATTTATTTGTGCTAAAATTCCTTAATAAGAAATATAATTAGTTAAATCGTGAATTGTATTATCTACAGTGGCTTCAAATATATTTAAACCTTGTTCCAACTTTTACTGTTTAGAGTTAAGGGCGGTTATGGTTTTGTTATAGTTATTAATTAAGTTTTTTGATAAAGATATTTGCAAGTTTACTTCCTTGATAATATTTTTCTGATTTTGTTGTAAGTTATTGATTGCCTGATCGTAACGTTGTCCATCATCTAATTCTAGGTTTCCAAATAACCATTTTTGCACTTTACCGATAATATTAATCAAAGCTCTTTTGTTTCGAATATGAGGGTAGATTCCCTAATTTATTTCGAGTGTTTTGAATTAGGTATTCAGTATGTAGAAGAAGATTTTCGGAAAGTCATTGGCATGATATAGGATGTGTGGCTTGGGCCTTTTCGAGACGTTTATTCATAGAATTAAATGATTTTTCAACATTTTCTAATTGATGGATTACAGGTAATAAATCAATATAGAGTATGAACGTATGTTTCGTATAAATTAATCTTACATTACCGAGTTGTACGGGTAAAAAGGGTTTTTTTACAGTAGTTATTTGTATGTCATGATTGGAATTAGATAGTGTGGGAGGTACTTTGAGTAACGGGATCAACAACAGGATTGGCCGGTACAGTTCGCCCAGCCGTTGTTGACGCTCGAAATGCATGCAATTGCATGCGTTTCGAGGGTAATGATAATAACCATAATAAGTAGCAATGAATAATAAACAAAAAACAACGAAATATACATGAGAACTACAAAGTTAATCCCTTAATGTATCCAGAATTTCAAATAGAGTTTGTGAGAGGTATTTTCTGGCTGGTCTTAGGTTTTGGTCTCGTTCTTTGCACAAAGGGACTGTCTCAGGTTTCTTGGCAAAATTGATTGTCAAAATTTCTAGGCGTTCAGTTATAGGCAATATTTTGGTTTCCTGGTACAGCATTTCATTTGAAGGATTATGCAAATGGTTTTTGGGGTGTCGTATCTTGGTAAGGTTGCGGATTGCTGTGGTTTCTGTTACTAGAAGATTTTTAAGTGCTGGCCTTCTGAAATTAATATTAATCGGATGCACGTATATATGTGAAGCAGTTTTTATGGAAATTCCCCTGTTTTTGTAGGTTAAACTTCTGATCTTTGTATGCACTTTTTTTACGTTTGTGGTATGCTGGTTAAAGTTTATTTTGTCGCCCTTTACTCCCAGGTATTTAACTGCTGATTTTGGATGTTTAATTCGTTGCTCAGGGTTATTGTAGGTGTTAGGTTGATGTTCTTATGGTTAAATATAATTCATTGTAATTTACTGGGGTTTGCTTTTAATCGCCAAAGCTTAAACCATTCCTGGATGGATTGCATCAAGTTTTGCAGTGCTTCTTGTGTGGCAGTAATGCTATAGCTATGCGAAATGAATGCAGTATCATCGGCAAACTGTAAAATGTAACTGTTCTTGTTTTGTTCTTGTGCATCATGATTGGTATAAATGTAGTGACAGAATAGATCATACAACAGCGGTTGAAGCGGTGAACCCTGAGGGATCCCTTGTTCGGCTTCAAATGTATTGAAGAGCTTATTGTTGATTTGTACTCTAATCTCTTTATAATTACAATTAGATGTTGGGGGTAATTCTTTAGATACAGTTTGTAAAAAATTCCCTTGTGCCATACACTATCAAAAGCCTTATTGATATCCAGCATTACTGCTGCACTCCGCTGTCCCTTTAGTTCGGCTGTCTGTACATTTGATATGAGAATGGAAAGAGAGGATGTTTTGTTGAAGCCTTTGTCTGGAAGCCGAATTGATGTTTTGGGATGTGCATTCCCACACTTTTTTATAGGAGTTTTTTAACAACTTTCTCAAATTTTTTTGAAATAGGTAATTGGTCTATAGCTGGATGGCCTGCTTAAGTCTGAGTTTGGCTTGCCAATTGTTGTTATAATTCCTGGTTTCCAAATAAAGGGGAAAACTGTTTATTTAGACAAAACTCATATATTTTAATGATGTAATTATGGATCTCTACTGATAGCTTCCTTAATAGGTTTTTGTTACAAAATCTGACCCTGTTGCTGTACTTTTGCCGCTGTTGAAAATAAGAAAATAATCTTCTTCCCATATTGTTTTAAAATTGTCAGAGATTGTGGTATTTCTAAAATACTCATTGTACCAGTTGTTGATTATCTCAAAGTTTTGTCTGTCGAATTTCGGGTATTTATCCTCTTGGAAGGCTTTTTTGAAATGTCTAGCGAATACTTCGGCTTTTTCCGCATCCTCCTGAAATATTTGGTCTCCTTCGCTCAAGTCGTCAATGTGGTGTTTAGGTTATTAAATTACGGATTTGTTGCCAATATGTTTTGCCCTATTGTTGGTTAATGTCGTTGCATGTCTGGATCCAATTATGTTCCCTGTATTGAGCAATAAGTGATTGAATGTTTTTGTTGTAGGTATTAATGTTTGGGAGAATACTTGATTATAGCTTCAGATACGGAGTCATTAAAAACTTGAATTGTATCTTTGTTAATGTGCTGATTTGCATTTATAAATACTGTAAACTAGAAAGCGTAATATCAAAAGAACACTCAGTCTAATGTTTGAACTTGATACTTGACATTGAA
>MU182952.1:153754-174807 GCA_016904865.1 Pissodes strobi | reverse complement strand
CTTAAAGTAAAAAGTAAAGTGAACCATAGATAAAAGTGAAACCTAATTAAAGCATACCAATATAACTAAAATGAATTATAACGCTCATAACAATTTACACTAAAAGTAAACTCAAGGGAGCCGAATAGGTCGAGTCTGGTCAGTCCTCATCGAATGGTCATGCGTTCTACGCTATTGTAGTAAATTGTATTCAAACATAGTCGTCATTCTAAGTGCATTCCTTCCTGTATCTGAAGACCAATATACGTACAGTTTGTTTCGAATTAAGCGAGTCGTTATTCCATCTGATATACAACCCCCAGCTCAAGGAGGAACGCCGCCAGTAATCCCACTCAGTAGTACGCACCAGGGAAGCGCCCAAATTCCTCCTTGACAATACCATCATATGTTCTGCAACTTTTTTGTATCACATTTTTCTAAGTTAATCTTTGTGTCAATATCTATATCTTGTATGCTTCTATGTAAGTCTATGTCAACTTGTATTGCTAGGTGGTCGGAGCCTAGATATGATGTTGTTTGGATGCTTGATATGTTTTGTTTAAGATTTTCTGTGAACCGAATTAGGTCTGGAGTGTTATCTGGTTTATTGGGCATAATACATGTACGTGGTGTGGAAGCTTTATTAAATAAGGAGTTTTTAAGTCTATTTTTACCTCGGTTAAAATCTCCTATAATAATACGGTACTTGTACATGGCAGTTTTTGTGAAAATAGTGTTTTCTATGTGTGATGCTGATGGATGGATATACACTAATAAAATGTATACACAGTCTTCGAGTTGCTTCATTTAATGGGTTATTGATTACGGGGAGATTTTCTTTTCTCATTTTAAGCCTAGGGCTAACTTGTATTGGGCTGCCTCCTCTTGTATTAATAATTAAGGTAGTTCCGTTGCGTTAAATTGTTTTCGAATCTTTGAATGTTGTATTAGATTAGAATGTAAGTGTGCAGAGTGTGCAGAGCCGTATTATTACCCTTTTATTTTAAAAGGTAGGTTCGACTCATGTGCTTCTAAGTAACAGGGCTATAAAAAAATACAATTTTCACCAGGGTCTTTACGAGGGACCACACCCATTTGCTTGGAGCCTTCCTTATCTGTGTACGAGCCCAGCTGTCTTCTCCAGCTTGGGCCAAACAGAGAGTTTTGTGTAGCCTGGTTATCCCGCCTGGTACCTCGCCTAGGTCTTCCAACCGAGGACAAAACACATTGTCAAGTCTGGTAGGATCAATGTCAACTAATAATAAATCAGCACGCCTAATATGTTGAGGTAGATATGTTCTATATTGTTGTGGGGGATTCATGTTTATCTTGTAATTGATTGCCTTTGCTCCACAAATAAATTGGTATAGAGCCTCTTCGGCTATGTTGAGCTTTATTCTTGATTTATCGTGCTACTACCTTTAATTTCTCAAGTGAACAGCCTAAATATAATCTGCCGAGAAGCAGCTACTGGAAATATTACTTCCAGAGATACTGGGTTTTAGTTCGCTGAACTTATTTAGTGATTTTATTAAGATACAGTCTTCTAATATACTGTAATTCTTTTACCGTTTCCTTTCTTAGCTTTATCCAAATTTATATGGTACAATTATGACGGTTGTGCTATTTATGTATGATCCAGGGCAGAAGGTCAATTGAGCTCAATTTTCCTTACTTGTTGTGGCTATATTTATTTCTATATATTTTATTCAGTAAATCCCTTTTAGTTTGGCATTTTGGAGATATTTTAGAAGTCTTCTATATTCCAGCTGCCAAGGGAATAAGCTAAACACAGTTTAGTGGATATTTATTCCCTAATTTCGACACTTAGATTGTTACGTATTTAAGCAATAGTAACTGGGTAATATTAAAATATTCTTTTAAAGATAACTCCTCTCTTTAATTAGCATCGAGGTAATTTATTGAGATTTTTATACAGTAAATAGTAAGGTTAAGTTGTTGATCAGAGACTTGCTAAAGTACCATAACTGTGCTACTTTTTGATTTGAAGTTTAATAGCAGTGAGTACCAGGCCTAAATTATTTAATTGATATTTGTTTGTTGTAATTTATGGTGTTAAAGTGTCAAGGTGAATCTTAATTAATATAGCAATTAATATAATTGTAATTTAAACATTAATTACCATCAGTGACATATATAGGTCAGTTTAAGTGATGTTCTATAATTTTTTTAGCAAAATTTTGACCACCAGTAATCAGAAACCTTCTACATTTTATGAAAGTAAATTGTTCAAGCCAAGTAGTATTTTTTTAATAAACTGAATGTGTGTGTTTATTTTGGCAACTGTATTTAGGCTGTAATTCAATCTCATTCTAATTTTTTCTACGCTTTTTTACGGGGTATTTTTCTAAATTTTATTATCCGATTTTCAGATAGATAGAATTCTTCATTTAATGGATTATTGACTACGGGGGGATTTTCTTTTCTCATTTTAAGCCTAGGGCTAACTTGTATTGGGCTGCCTCCTCTTGTATTAATAATTAAGGTAGTTCCATTGCGTTAAATTGTTTTCGAATCTTTGAATGTTGTATTAGATTAGAATATAAAAATGTATTATACCATTTAATTTATTAATCCACTTTAAGGGTCTTCCAATTTCCGAAAGTGGTTTCCTATATGGAGCGAAATTTTCTTTGTTTAGAGCCTTATTTTATTCACGAGGCTCTTGACCAAACCCTGAATAAATTTGCTCAAATGCTAAGGCCGACGTCTGATTTAGAATTTCCATTTTCTCTAAAGTTGGAGTTGCAAATTACTTCAGTGTATTTCCCTAGAAATGTGTCTGAGGTTGTTGACACTTTCCATGAGAAGTTCAGATTTCGAAGAACTGATGACCAACTCATTAAATTAGTAATATATTAGTTATGTCAAAAGATAATGAGAACGGACGTAATATGTAAATTTTTAGAAATTTAAAGTCATGCAATGCAAGCCAAATAACTGCAGTAATGAAATGCTTTACAATTATAAAATATACATAGTACTTCACCTGGGATGTCTTCCTCTTTTTCATAATGCATTTTGAGCCTCCATTAAGCTTTCGTTGAGACCATTTGATAAAAAGCAGTAGTTTAATAGGTTTAAGCTGAGGTTACAAAAAGCGAAATGCTTGCAGAAACTTTGAATATACTGCATTTGATAAGCTCATCGATTTCTAAGAAATTTTTGTTTTACGCATTAAATTGATAACTTACTAGTTACTGAGATATACCGTGTTACTTGAACATTATATCGCAATTTGCTCTGTGTATCCGTTAAATAATTGTGGTATCGATCATCACAACATTACTATTAAGAGTGGATTTCAGTACTCCGACCCGTTTGACAACAAGCACCTTCTGAAGATGAGCATGAAAATAGGATATATCGAGGGAAGTGATAATTGAAGGTTCTTCTCGTCCACGAAGGTGCCTTACGGTAATTAAATTTTCAACTGCTGGTTGATGATTGCCAGATAGCATTTTTTGTTAATATTACAAAAGCGTAGTAACGCATATCTTTTGTTAGACTACCGGCTATGTTATTGTGAAACCTCGTGTGCAGAGCCGTATTATAACCCTTTTATTTTAAAAGGTAGGTTCGACTGATGTGCTTCTAAGTAACAGGGCTATAAAAATACCATTTTTCACCAGGGTCTTTCCGAGGGAACACAGCCATTTGCTTGGGGCCTTCCTTATCTGAGTAGGAGTCCAGCCGTCTTCTCCAGCTTGGACCAGACAGAGGGTTTAGTGTAGCCTAGTTATCCCTCATGGTATCTTGCCTAGTTCTTCCAATTATCGAGGACAAAACACATCGTCAAGTCTGGTGGGATCGATTTGAACTAATAATAAATTAGCACGGCTAATATGTTGAGGTAGATATTGTCACGAGTAATTTATGGGGTAGGGAGTTTATTTAATGAATAACTTCTCAGAGGAGAGCCTCGTCGCGATTAGTACAATGACGGGGTCTCCATGCTTCCTTTAATCTACCACTGGATGTTCTACTCGTGAGGACATGCCTTGTTTAGCGTGCCGGGGGGTAACTGAGGTAGACCGGGATCGCGTCACGTGGAGTAAGAAGAGATGATAAAGTAAGCACGTTTAGTTTATAACAATAACAATGTATTAACGATAAAACTTTAACTACAATTATTGTTCAGAAAAAATGAGATTCTATTATACCCGATTACTACGGTGCGCATGTTTTCTCGATTTGAGGTACTGTTTATAGATCTTTGTTTACTGTCTTATAATTTATAGTTTTTCTTAAGGGTTGGGTTTTATTTAAGAGCACTAAGAGATTTCACTAAACTTTTTAACTGACTATTTAGACACTTGTCTTTCTCAACACTATGACAAACTTCTTGTCAAGAGTTTACTATGGAGGTTGTGCAACCTCTGGCCCTAGCAGTCGTCAAGTGACTAACCGGTACCAGGTTGGGTAGGAAAGGAATGGAGCCTAAAGCAGTCCTATGACTAACTCTAGGAGCGGATAGAACCCAGAAGGCAGTCGTCAAGTGACTAACCTTGGGAGCCGGAGGTGAGACTAAAGTCTGCCGAACTGAGGGTTCGGTAACGTATTTATATAAAACAAAGTGATGATCATTGCATGCATAAGGTTCAAAGTCGCTCCCGTTGATTGCTCGCGTTGTTTATAGTTTGCCTTTAATGTTTATATAACAATCTCCAAGTTCAAGTTCAAACTTGCGACAGGGTGATATTTATGCATTTTAGTAGATTACAATAATAGAACATATTGTTGTGGAGGATTCATGTTTATCTTGTAATTGATTGCCTTTGCTCCACAAATGAATTGGTATAGAGCCTCTTCGGCTACGTTGAGCTTTATTCTTGATTTATCGTGCTACTACCTTTAATTCCTCAAGTGAACAGACTAAATATAATCTACCGAGAAGCAGCTACTGGAAATATTACTTCCAGAGATACTGGATTTTAGTTCGCAGAACTTATTTAGTCATTTTATTAAGATACAGTCTTCTAATATACTGTAATTCTTTTACCGTTTCCTTTCTTGGCTTTATCCAAATTTATATGGTACAATTATGACGGTTGTGCCATTTATGTATGATCCAGGGCAGAAGGTTAATTGAGCTCAATTTTCCTTACTTGTTGTGGCTATATTTATTTCTATATATTTTATTCAGTAAATCCCTTTTAGTTTGACATTTTGGAGATATTTTAGAAGTCTTCTATATTCCAGCTGCCAAGGGAATAAGCTAAGCACAGTTTAGTGGATATTTATTCCCTAATTTCGAGACATAGATTGTTGCGTATTTAAGCAATAGTAACTAGGTAATATTAAAATATTCTTTTAAAGATAACACCTCTCTTTAATTAGCATCGAGGTATTTTATTGAGATTTTTATACAGTAAATAGTAAGGTTAAGTTGTTGATCAGAGACTTGCCAAAGTACCATAACTGTGCTACTTTTTGATTTGAAGTGAGTACCAGGTCTAAATCGTTTAATTGATATTTGTTTGTTGTAATTTCTGGTGTTAAAGTGTCAAGGTGAATCTTAATTAACATAGCAATTAACATAATTTTAATTTAAACATTAATTACCATCAGTGACATATATAGGTCAGTTTAAGTGATATTCTATAATTTTTTTAGCATAATTTTAACCACCAGTAATCAGAAACCTTCTAAATTTTAAGAAAGTAAATTGTTCTACCCAAGTAGTATTTTTTTAATAAACAGATTGTGTGTTTTTGTGGCAACTGTATTTAGGCTATAATTCAATCTCATTCTAATTTTTTCTACGCTTTTTCACAGAGTATTTCTTCTAAATTTTATTGTCCGATTTTCAGATAGATAGAATTTCTAATAAATTACGTACAGTAAAAATCTAGTGGCGCCCGTTCTAACTGCAATAAACTTTAACCCACGCCTTTAAAAAGAATAAAACCACAAACGGCTGAGTGAGCTAGGCATATGGACCAGCTAAATAGGCAATTAGCAAATAATGGCATCTTTCTTGCTAATATAATTAAGAAATGAATAGCATCTTTTAACACGATTTCTTAACTGCTTAGCAAAGGGTCCAGCGATTTCAATAATAATTAAAGTCGTGAGTCTCTGACCTGTCAGTTAGGTGAAGGCGCCACTAAATTTTTAACTAGGAACATATTCATAATTTTTGCACATTGAAATCATGGCCATGAAATTTAGAAACATATCCTAGATAATAATATCGTGAAAATTAGATTTAAAAAGTATTAATTAAAAGCTATTTTGACACTAACTCACCAAAATAAACATCGGGGTTCCAATTAAACTTCAAATTAAAATCTTAAGTGTTTTAATAAATACTCTACAGACAACTAATCAAGTTGAGTTTATGGTATCACCCATAAACGAAAGATTTGTAGATTGGCTAAATATTCAGACTATTTAATCAAATTAAGCTAAGTTTATAAATTTTAATCTATGTCCTATATATTTAAGATTGCCTAATTCCTGTTTGGAATAGTTTTAAGTAAACCTTGAATTCTTGAGGTTTTTACTAATCGCAATTAGTCACAAAGTACCAAAAATAAGCAGTATTTAGCAGACAAAATTAATCTAAGTTAATCCCATGGCAGCGATAATATCATTACACCAATAAATAGTTAGTAAATATGTACTAAATCAATGAATTAGCTTATGGTGTAAATATATTTATATATTTCCGGTAAGCATCTGCAGGTAAACACGAAATGTACTAATTTTGAGATTTGTATTAAAGCGACAAGTTAAAGTTGCAAGTTGCGATTAAGTAAAACGGTTTACTGCCATGAGCCTTACAACCAATCACAGTAAAACCGTATGGTTCAATTATCTAGACGCTGTATAAGGAAAAATAAAATAACTACCATGACATGACATTAGCACAATAAATTCTCTACTCGAGGTAATATCAGATATGATAATGAAGAAAATAAGTAGCTCTAAAGCAAATAGAGTAGAGTAGTGTAGAGTAAATTTTTATTTGCATAAACTTTTACATGTAATTGAGCAAATAATGTCATACATAAATAAATATACCTAAAAACCAAACACATACATATAATCCTGTTAAAAGCCTAATTAAAAAGTGAAATAAAACTACTTAAAGTTAGTTTAAGGTATACTGACTACAATTAAAATACCTACATAAATATAAAAGGATGACAAAATTAAATAATTAGATTAAAATACTTAAAGAAATAGAACATACAAAATTACAGATATAAAAGAAAATAAGATGCTGGTGAAAAAGAACCTGCACACAACCGCCTAAGGAGGCGAGTAGGCCAGGTACTCCGATATGGAATAAGGCTCAATGTTAACAAGATATTGAGAGAGTTTCCTTTTGAATGCCTTCCAGCATGCTTCTTGTTGAATATATGTTGGAAGTTTATTATAAAATTTTACACACATATACAAGGGACTTCTTTCAGTTAAAGATAGTCTATGAGATGGTACATTTAAATTGGTGCTCCGAGTATTGTATTCATGATTAGGCAAAAGATGGGAGAAAAGGCTGAAGTTTTTAAAGAGAAACATAATGCATTCAAGTATGTATATACCTGAAAAGCACAAAAGGTTTAAGAGTTTGAATTTACCTCGAAAAGACTCCCTGGCCCTTAATCCCAGAATCACCCTAATAGCTTTTTTCTGGACTGCAAACACAATAGAACTGTCTACTGCAGCCCCCCAAAATATTATTCCATATCGCAAAATGGAGTAGAAGTTTGCATAATATACTGACAGCAGGACCTTTTGGTCAATGTATGCTCTTAAGACCCTCAGAGAAAAACATGCACTGTTTAGCTTATTAGTCACATTTTTATTTGCTCTTCCCAACTAAGATTTTGGTCGATATACAACCCTAGGAATTTAACAGACGCAGCAGGTTGAAACTCTTGCGAAAGAAGATTTACCCTTTCTGGATATGCATCTCGACATTGGTTTGTTCTAAAGTATATGAAAACTGTCTTGTTCGAGTTGAGCAAAAGCTTGTTCCCACTGAACCATGTCTCGGCCTCCTGAAGAGATTGGCCTGCTCTTTCAAGAAGAATGTCCAAGGTTGTGCCCCAGAAGAGTGCGTTGGAATCATCTGCAAAATTTACGACGCTTGAATGATCAGTAGTAACTGATCATTCAAGCATCGTTTCTGGGAGATCATTTATGCAAACCAGGAAGAGAAAGGGTCCCAAAGTGCTCCCCTGGGGAATTCCCAAGCTTACATCAATAGGGTCTGAGAAAAATTTACATCTCTCCCTCTCTAGACACACTTTTTGGTATTTTCCTGCAAGAAAGGATTTTATCCATTTTAATGGTGGGCCCTGTATTCCATACCTTTGTAGCTTTTGTAATAATAGCTCATGATCCAGGCTGTCAAAAGCTTTAGACAGGTCAAGAAAAGCACCTACAGTTTTCATTTTGGCTTCTAGGCTTTCAAAAATTTTAGTCACAAAATCATAAGTAGCCGTCTCAATAGACTTCCCCGAGAGAAAGCCATGCTGAGAACTACTAAACATGTTATTGGACACAAAGAAGTTTTGCAGCCTGGAGTACATGGCTTTCTCAAATACTTTGGAGAATGATGAAAGAAGACTTATTGGTCGATAATTTTCCAATTTTGAGGAGTCACCCTCTTTAAGCAGGGGCTTTACAATAGATAACTTTAAACTCTGAGGAAAGCAACCATTTTTGAATGAGTTAGTGACCATGAAAGAGAGGGGGAGAGCAATCTCCATTGCAATAAATTTGATCAAGTTGGTTGATATTTCATCATAGCCAGAACTATGCTTGTTTTTTAAGTTTCTTATGATATTAAGAGTTTCATATTCTGAGACAGAGAACAGAAACTTACAATGATCGTTTTGTTTAATATTAATTTGAAAGTTATTTAAAGGAATCATTTTCTTGACAGCCTCTGGGGCCGCATTGGCCATGTATAGATTTATTTCATTTGAAAGTTTTTGTGGATCACCCTGTAAGCCACAATGGCTTTGATTTTTGGAGCCACCCCTGATCTCTTTTACAAATTGCCAAGATACTTTAGTCTTGCTGTCACTTGCCTCAATTCTTTCCTGATAGTGAGCTTTACGAGACTGTGCAAGAAGAGAGTTGTATTTATGTTTTTCTGCTCTGTAAGCATCTTTGAACTGAACATTATGACTAGAAAAAGTTAGCAAGGTGTCGAGCCTAGATTTGCATGCTTTAATTTCAGGAGTCCCAAAGTGTTTTTGTTTTTTGTTTTTCTGATTATTATGAATTACTTTTAGAGGGAAACAATGTAGAAAGTGTGTGTGAACAATATTCATAAAGAATGCCCATTGTTTGTCTACATCTCTAGAGTCAATCATAAAGAGAGGCTCCCAATTGATCTGGTTAATTAAGTATTTAAATAAGTTTTTGTTTTCATCATTAAATATTCTTTTTTTATGAGTATTATTATCAAAATTGTCCAATTGAAAAGTTACCTTCAGAGCCAAGTGGTCTGATGTATGGGGATTGAATACAGCGGAGGTGAAATCATTTACATTTGTAAAGATATTATCAATTCATGATTTTCTCGCCCCTTGCACATGTGTGTATTCAGTAACTGACGGTTCTATGCTGAAAGACCTTAGGAACATCCTTAGAATACCCGACCGCCTCGCACCCTCAAGCAGAATGTCCAGGTTGAAATCACCAGCTAAAAAAATAAATGAATTATTATCAACTAAATCATTTAAAATTACATCCAACTTAGCAATTAAAATTTGTGGATTTTCAGTCCGGTAGATACACATGATTACAATTTTCTTTCTGCCAACTTGCACTTCTGCAGCGGAACATTCGAAGATGAACTGTTCTGATAAGCTGGAGATATTATTATGATACATGATAATAGATAACCTAAAGCTGTTTATCGGTATGTGTAATAATCAAAATTGGTAAGTAACAGTAATAGGTATAATATAATATAACAGACCACCTACAGTCGTTTAACGGTAAGTTCGTTAAGCAAAACGATAAATAACGGTAATAGACACGATATAAGAAAATAGAGGACTCGGAAGTAAGCTAACGAGAGTATCATCAATACAGAATGACCAGTAAAAGGGAAGAAATCGCTCTATTGAATTTTGTAGCATTTACAACGCTACACTTAAATGTGGCATATTGATGAAACGTATTGTAAATTATTACATATCGAAGTCATTTAAGAGATAAAACAATTGGACGTCGACAATTGTATGCTGAAAAGAAATTATACAGTTGAAAGTCCCAAATTTCAAAAGTTCATTGATTTTTAAGTAATAATAATTATTAATTATTAAAATTATTGCTATCATTTATTAATCAAAGATTTTAGTTACAAATAACGGTATAATAGAAAGAAACAACTGCCGTTACTGGACAGAAAATAACCCTCGTTTTATTACTGACAGGGGTGATAAACAGACTTTCGGGATCAACGCATGCTGTTGTATATTAAATGGGTACCTCATTATTTCTTACTCCTTTGAAGATATTTTAAATGGCCAACGTCAAATACACAGATGTGCACGTTGAAAGAAAAGTAAATCATAAAGGTCCCGCTTATAATGCGGATACTGTTACTAACTACTTTGGCAAGGAATATCCTAATCGATTGACTGGTTCTGAAGGTCCAATGAAACGGCCGGTGAAATCTCCTGATATCACTTCAATGGACTATTTTCTTTGGGGCAATTTAAAAGGTGTTGTTTATGAGGAACCAACTGAACTATACTTACTATAATGCACGATCACTACTCTCGGACGAAAGACTGATAGAACTGGAACTAGAACTGAACAATGTAAAATGGGATATTGTTGAGCTCTGCGAGATGAGGAGACGAGGAGAACAGTACACTAACCTAAAGTCAGGACATCACTTTTACCATGCGGGCGAGGATGACAGCTCTATGGGAGGAACCGGCTTTCTAGTGCACAAACGTCACTGCAAGAACATACTATCCATAAGGAAGGTGTCTACGAGGGTGATTTATATGGTTCTGAAACTAAACACAAGATACCACATTAAAGTAGTCAGGTCTATGCGCCCACGTCAGATCACCCAGACGAAGAAATTGATACCTTCTATGACGATATAACGCTGGCTCTACAAGAGGAGAAGACGCATTTTACCATCCTTTGCGGGGACTTCAATGCCAAAATGGGACTAAGAAATGATTTGGATGAGATACCCTTGGGAGACTTCAGACTCGAGGGCAGAAACGAACGCGGTGAAACATTACTTGGGTTTTTGCTACAAAATAATCTTTTCCAAAAGAACACCTTCTTTAAGAAAAAGCCCAGTAGAAGATGGACCTGAGAAAGTGCAGACGGCCGCACCAAAAACGAAATAGACTTTATAATAACAGATAAAAAGCAAATAGTCAAAGACGTGTCAGTACTAAACAGAGTGAGAACTGGCAGCGACCACAGAATGATATGTGCTAAAATAGTACTCGACTTAGGTAAAGAAAGACACAGGATGATCAGAAAGGCCAAGAACAAAACGTGGGCGTACCCTAGGGATGTATTGGAGTTCAAAGAGCACATCACAAATCTACTGGAAAACCAAGATCAACACCAAGATGTTGACACCATGAACGACTCCATTGTAACAGCCATACAAAAAAGCCAAACCCGGTACTGCCCAAAAACTAAAAGATTTGAAAAAATCAGCCAAACAACCACACAACTGATCCAGAAAAGAAGGGAAATGCGAAGCCGTGATTCTACCACAAATGAAGAAATGAGAGAAATCAATAAACAAGTGTCAAAGGCCATAAAAAGAGATATCAAATCTTATAACAAAGAGAAGATCGAGCAAACTATAGCGAACAACAAAAGCTTGAAAGTCATGCGAAGAAGCTTGGGGACCGGAAGGAAAGAAATTACCAAAATCAGAAACCGTCAAGGAAGATTAATAACGAACAGAGAAGAAATCCTGAAGGCTGTTGAGAATTTCTACCACCTGCTGTGTAAAAGTAATAGGGAGGATATTACAAATAGGGATTCAGAGCCCGATACTCTATCAACTGAAAAAGGCATTATAAATCAAGGCTCGGAAGAAATGCCAGATATCACGCTGGAAGAGATTGAATTTGCGCTAAAAAAGACCAAAAATAACAGAGCACCCGGAGAAGATACGGTGGCGGCGGACGCAATTAAGATCGGGGGCCCTGTCTGCTCCAAAAGATAAGGGTCCTATTCAATCTCTGTTTACACAACAGCACAATACCCAGCAGATGGCACAGCGCTATTGTAATACTGTTCCACAAAAAGGGAGATGCAGCCGATCTAGAAAACTACAGACCAATAAGCCTGTTAAATCACCTCTATAAGCTTTTCACAAGAATAATTATCACCAAACTAGAAAGCAAATTGAACCTCTATCAGCCGTTAGAACAAGCCGGATTCAGAGCCGGTTTTGGAACCAACGACCACCTACAAGCCATTAGAGTGCTGATTGAGAAATCGATCGAATACAACAGGCCATTGGTTCTGGCCTTTGTTCACTTCCATAAGGCCTTCGACACTATCGAGATATGCGCAGTCTTGGAAGCACTGCGGGAATGTCGCATCGATAATCGATACTCTAAGTTAATACATAACATCTATAAAATCGCAACATTGGTGGTAAAGCTGCAAGACAATACGAAACAGATCCCGATTGGTAGAGGTGTGAGACAGGGAGATACGATGTCTCCAAAATTGTTTACTACACTCCTAGAATACGCGTTTAAAAGACTGGATTGGGAAGGAGAGGGTATAAATATCGACGGTCGAAGGCTGACAAACCTGCGGTTTGCGGATGACATAGTGCTGACCGCTGAAAATCTCGGAGACATTAAGCTAATGCTGCAGGAGCTTAAGGACGTGTGTGCTGCAGTAGGTCTAGAAATCAGTTTCTCTAAAACAAAATTCATGACAAATCTGGTTCCTAGTGGAAACATACTTATAGAGGATAAAGAAATAAAGCTAGCGGATAAATATACATATCTTGGTCACGAAATCCGAATCTCAAGAGACAACCAGACGTGTGAACTAGGGAGAAGAATAACCCTCTCTTGGGCAGCCTTTGGAAAACTTAGAGACGTGTTTAAGAGCGATCTACCTATATTTTTAAAAAGAAAAGTCTTCAATCAGTGTGTACTCCCGGTCATGACCTATGGGGCTGAAACACTAACTTTGACCATAACATCTTCAAATAGGCGTAGAACAGCTCAGCGCAAAATGGAAAGATCGATGCTTGGAGTGTCTCTAAGAGATCATGTAAGAAATGAAGATCTACGCCGAAGAACAGGAGTCACTGACGTCATCTCTCGCATCGCCAGACTCAAATGGAACTGGGATGGATACGTGGCCCGATCAACAGGTGGAAGATGGACGAAAAGGCTGCTGGAGAGGAAGACCCCCCAACTCGGTGGACGGATGACATAAAGCTCAAGACAGAAAAAAGTGGGCAGAAATAGGGGAGGCCTATGTCCAGCAGTGGACACAAAAGGCTGGTTGATGATGATGATGATGATGATGAACTGAAGATCTCGCTGACCTAATAAATAAATTAACTGCTGTATGCCATACTCTTACCAGAAAAGCCCTCTTGCCTGTTACAAGCAGAAAATTATATCACCAGTTTGGTTGCTACATGCGTGCAGAGGTAAATTGTTTGAACAATTATTTTAAAAAGCTTCTGTTATAAGTTAAAATAGCCTGTGATTCACAAATAAATATGAATTTGTCAATAGTTAAATCGGTTTCGATACATAATTGCGAGGCCTGAATTACACAAATTATAAACGAGGTTTGAAATACATATTTTGATGCAGAAATACGAGTTTTGAGATTTTTAAAAATGTATCACTATATTCGAACGATTGAGAGATACTCGGTATAACGAATCTTAGTTTTTTCCATATGCATATCTTGGCTCATAGCCAAGATTTAAATATCCCACAGTCTGAAAATTCTTGATAATTCGGCATTATTCACACAGCGTTTCTGCATAATTTGGATGCTGTTTAAAATATTAAATGTCACATTATGAAAAAATATTACTGCAATACTTCTATGACCTCAATACTAAAATTCAAAGTATACTAGCATGATTAATACGGATCAACTCGCCAAGACAAAGTCTTTTTTCCCAAAACGTTGCTTACAAGGGTACTAATATAATATAATATGCTCTGTGTTATTGTGGAAGATTCGTCTTATTGTATCAAATATTATTGTATCAAATATTTACCTTTAACTCCACCTGAATCTTAAACGGATGGGAGAGGATTGATTAAGATAGGGCGAGACTTTTCGGTCCCGGTCCAGGGTGTAAAGTGTACAATTGTTAATTTAGTGACCCTTAAGCCCAAGTTATTAATATCCTTACAGCTTTAACAAAGGCCTAATTACTATAGAACTGATTATCTCAACAATGGTTTTCATAGAAATTAACCTAAAAAGACTTGACTTTCAAGAGCAAATTTAGCCCCGTAGTCAAAAGCGAAAAATCTAAAAATTAACATGATTAGTAATACAATTATTAAAACGTTTGGAATAATATACAGTAAAAAGATCAAACTTGAGTTACAATTGGAAAATATGAAGCGCTTCAAGTAGCCCTATTTTTCAGTGACAAGACCTAGTAGAAGGATACTTTTTTAATCAATTGGATTCGATTTTAATGCATTAGAAAAGATCTAAATTTATAGATCGATAGCAACCTTTATTAAGCTTTTTGTTCCCGTATATTACCAGCAATTTATATATAACGCTGATAATAACCATTCTAATTTTAATTATATCCTTTGATGTAAAATTTAGTGGTTATTTTATGATTGTTAATTGAATTACATGGTTCGCATAGAATTTAGGTATATATTTTTAGTTGTAAATATTTCGTGTTTATGTGTTCATTGTTGTTGGATTATATTCAATACAATATGTAAGTAATATAAAAGGTTCATTTAACTTAGCTGTTTGTGTTTTTCTTGTCCATTACTGTGAAGATTATCTGTTGTTGATTAAATATATACATGTACTGCGCGATAATATAGTAAAGAAGTTACAAAAGGAGAAAAACTTACATTTGCAAATTCTGGGTATGGAAATGGAAATGCTATGATATTTATAATAAGGGCAGGAATCGTTGATCAACTTGTGTCGAGCTGCTAGCTGCTGATGGATAATGCCAGCAACCTGATCGTGTCGCTGTAGGCAGGCAGTCGGGGCCAGTACCTTGCACGCTGCGGTAATGTGTTGTATTGTTTCTGAAGTTTCGCCGCATCTTCTGCACTCATCCTCTAGTCCAGGTTCCCTCAAGATGATTTTGCGGTAGTTTTTTATTGCTATCACTTGTTCCTGTATCGCGATCATGAAGCCTTCGGTCACGGGAAAAATATCCGCTTGACTCAACCATTTGTTCGACGCCTCATTGTCAACATATTTCTGGTTGAGCTCGTTTGGATGGCGACCATGCAGAGCCTTTCCTGTCCACGCCCGGATCCTGCCAGCAACACAGTTTGCATCCGATGGTAACCCATCGTTGCGTCGGCGGCATGCATAAGGTCGAGAGGCGTGTATCTGTTATCCGCCAAGTTGGCAGCTTTTTGCAGAGGTGCTCTTCTCCTGAAAGAAGCGCTGTAGGCTCTTGACTTGTTTCTGGTGCATCCTCATAAGATCTATTAGACCTCGACCGCCTTTATTGCGAGGCAGTGTTATTCTCCCTACGGCCGACCTGTGGTGGTGAGTCCTAAATTTGGTAAGGGTTGTTCGGATTTTGATCATGATGTTCTCCAGCTCAGTTTTATTCCACTTTATAACACCAAATGTGTTCGTTATATGTGGCATGGCGAAGGTGTTAATTGCATTGAACGTATTTTTACCATTCAGGTTGGTCCTCAGGATGTCGACGAGGCGCCCTTGATACTCGGTTGTCACTCTCTCCTTAATATCCCTGTGCTGGAGTTGCCTGGCCTGAAGGAGTCCTTGATATTTATATGTATTTATTTTATCCATCGGCTCTATGCGCTCTCCGCCTTCCAACTCAAAACCATTCGAGACCAACTTGCCCCGGTTAATGCTGAGCGTCTTGCATTTATCTAAACCGAAAGACATATTAATGTCGTTTGAAATGGTTTCTGTGAGGTGGAGTAGCTCTTTTAACTCTTTCTGATTCTCCCCGTACAACTTGATGTCGTCCATGTTCAACAGGTGGTTGATGACATGTTGATTACTTGTTCCGTTTTTTAGTTGGAATCCATAACCCGTTCTGTTAAGGAGCGATGACAGGAGATTCAGTGCCATGCAAAACCAGAACGGGCTCAAGCTGTCACCTTGAAAAATTCCTCTTCTAATGTTTATTGTGTCACATGTTATCTGTTCTTTGTTGTGGCTTACCTGCAGGATTGTGCTCCACTTCGACACCAGGTGACGGAAGATCTCCACTGTGCTTGGGTCTACCTTGTAAATCTCCAAGATCCTGAGCAGCCACGAATGAGGAACTGAAAGTAAAGTTTATTCATGTCATCAATAATTCAATTTTACAATCGTCAATAATATTTACATTAATAAAAATGTAATAAAATGTCTATAATATTGTGTCCAATAGTATTCCTTATAATTAATATAGAAAACTGTAGAACTTAAAACTTAACTTAAAATATTGTAACGTTAAAAAATAAATATATAAAAAGCTGCTTGTAGAACTATACATTTGAGTAAAAGAAAACATAAATATAAGCCTGGACATAAACTTATTGTTGAATAAAATAAAATTTAGTGGAATTTTAAAACATATATATACACAAATTTATTATTGATATAAAACACACAAAATAATATAATACAGATAAAAAAAAAACATGAAAAAGAACGGACTGGGGTTGGAGGTTTAATATATTTAAAGCCTTATTTAGACTTCCAAATCTGATTGCATGAACTCAGTGACACTGTAGAACTCACCCTCACACAGCAAGTCCCTCACAGCACGTACAAATTGCCCTTCAGGCAGGGTTTTAATCTCATGTGGCAATTTATTAAAAAGGGCTGGACCATGGTAGAGGGTTGAGATTTCAGATTTTCGCAACCTAAGAAGAGGCATGACCAAGTTGTCAGCCTGCCTTGTGCTATAGCCATGGATGCTATTTACTTGCTTATATCGATTTGTGTTTTTTTAGTGTACACAAGGCATTCAAAAATGTAACGTGATGGTACAGTAAGAATCTAAGAGCTCTCCTTTGAAGCCTGAAAATCCTTTCTGCTTGGGGCGCATGTCCCCATGCAAATAAACCATACATGCAACTTGATTGAATCAGAGAATGAAACACCATCAAGAGAACAGTTTTATCCACAGTCCTTTCAAGGTTCCTGAGAATAAATATTGATTTTGATATTTTGTTAGCATCAATATCAAAGTTTTTTTCAAAGATCAATGTGGAATCCAGATGAATTCCCAAAAACCTCACCGAATCCGCACCAACAAGTTCAGAATCCTCTGCGTTCCTCAAAGAAAACAATACATGCTCAGTCTTTCCTACATTTAGCTTCAGTTTATTTGCAGAAAACCATGAGCCCAATGCAGCCACAGTACCCTCCATAATATTATTCAAATCTGTCAACTTATGATTTCTACATAGAACAGTAGTGTCATCAGCAAACAAAACTAGTTTGCTTCCAGTGGACTGGTCAATATCATTCATGTAAATAATGAAGAGAAGTGGTCCCAAGACTGAACCCTATGGCACCCCATGATTCACCTGAGACACATCGCATCAGGCACCATTCACACAAGTTCTCTGGTCCTTAGGTATGCTTCAAGTAGTGCAAAACTTCGACCATGCAATCCATAATATTTCAACTTTTCAAGGAGAACATCATGGGAGATGCAGTCAAAGGCCCTTGAGAGGTCACAAAAAGTCCCATCTCAAAACCTTCAACTACATACTCCAGAAGATCTAAAAGCGCATCCGTAGTGGATTTGCCAGTTCTGAAACCAAATTGAAAATCCTTAAGCATATGGCCATCCTCAAAGTAGCCACACAATTGACCCTTAAGAAGTCTCTCAAAAACCTTGGAAAATATTGGTATCAACGCGATTGGCCTATAGTTATTTACATCGTCCTTATCACCCTTTTTGAAGATAGGTATAACTTTTTGAATTTTAAAGCAAGAGGGATACACACCCTCATTTATGCATAGGTTGTAAAGGTTTGTTAAGGGATAGAGGATATATTCAGAAAGTTGCTTCAAAAGAGGAACATTCAGACCATAAATGTCCAATGAGTGTTTATTTTTTAGGGAGTGTATTTCATCTCGAACTTGGATGTAGGTAACCTCCCTGAAAGTGAAACCACCCTCAGGAACCTCAAAAGGATGAAGATATGTCTCTGGACCTGGCCCCGTGGAAGGGATTCCCTTCAATGTCTGCTCAGCAATACCAGAGAAAAAGTCGTTAAACTCTGATGCAGTAATAGCGTTAGTGGTCACAGTCTTGTTAGTTTTGCGACGTTCATTCACAACCTGCCATGCAGCCCTAACTTGATTGTCCGCCTGTAAAATAAAATTTGAATTTGCAGTTTTTCTTTGCCTTGTTTATTTCCTTTCTATATCTGGATGGAAAATTCTTATACTGTTCAGCGGCTTCAGGAGTTCGACAGTTCAAATACAGAGAATGTAAGAAATGTAGAGATTCACGCATATTACTTAGCTCGTTATTAAACCAAGACACATGTTCGTCCTTAAAAGCTAATCTTCTTCGAAGGAGGCTTCTAGACCATTTACCACCAAATCGATAAAGTGTGTTGCTTTTGCATTTACTGACTCTGTGGACCGCAAGACAGACCAATCTGTATGTGCTAAAATTGCAATTAAATTTAGAATACCCTTTTGTGTTATGGGTTTATGCAAAGAAAGTGTATTTTTATTACAGACCGGCACCCTATTGCACTCCAGCTCAATCGCTATGGCTTTATGATCTGACAGTATGTCATCAAAAATGTCAGTAGCATAGTTTAAAATATCTGCAAAGTTAATGAAAATCTTGTCTATGCAAGAGGTCTGCCTTGTGCTTCCAAAAACTTCCCGAGTAAAACCATAGGTGCTCAGAATGTCAATGAAAGCCATGCAACGATTTTCGAGGGTGTTAAAATGAATATTAAAATCTCCAACAATACAAACATACTTACAATTTACAGATAAAATTTCAAAAAGGCTCGAGATTACATTTACAAAAATATCAAAGTCTCCCCCAGGTGGACGGTATATAGCAATAACAATTAGATTTAAGTCAGGTACCTCGACAGCAGCTAATTCATAATTCCGTTCCACCAAGAGATCTACCAGGTCTTTCCGTTCAGATCCAGTGATGTTGGATTTCATTAAAATCAAAGCTCCTCCACGTTGATGGGATGCTCTTGTGAAACTTGACACGCATGTGTAATTCTCAACATGAAAGGAGTCCAGCTCGTTCTCACACAGAAAATGTTCTGTGAGACATACAAAGTCCCACTTCCTCTCTGTATCCAGAAGCAATACCTCCAGTTCTTCAACCTTGTTTCGGATTGAGCACACATTCTGGTGAAAAATATTCAGTTTTTGGCTCCGTGGACTATTTGTGTTAGTCGACGGCTCTGTAAATTCACAAAATGGTTAACACGAATTCCAACAGGCCATAGAGACTCCCTGATAATTTCTGATGCTTGGTCAGATGGTATGCCCAAACGAAAAGAACTTCTCTGATTGTCTCTCTTTGTGCGCATTTGTTCGCAAACGCAGTTTTTGCTAATGCCTTGATTGATAAAGTACTTTCTGATGTCATCAGCTCGTACTGAAGGGTCAAAGCCAGTTGCAAAAAACCAGCTCTTGGAGGAGGCAAAAGTATCAGCCACTTTAAGTAATCCATTTGTGGCCGTTCCCATTATTGGCGACGGACGGTTAATTTTAGGGAGCTGTCGCCTCCTGTTTGTTGCAAGGGTCCAGCCGTTATCATGTTCCTTCGCAGACTCCAAAGGTGGAAAGACATTATCTGCATCCTTAACTAGCTCATTGTACGCCTTTTTCTGTGCAGGCTCACTGTTCTGTGGAAGATGCATGTGTCGGCGATCGTTCCTTTCCAGATGCTTTTGGTTTGATTGCTGGATGCCAGTGATCGCATCTGCAGTAAGGTCAATATATTTCTGCAGATTGGCTTTAACAACTGCCTTCTGGACCTGCTTAGGGTTGATG
Organism: Pissodes strobi; assembly: GCA_016904865.1. Classification (NCBI taxonomy): domain Eukaryota; kingdom Metazoa; phylum Arthropoda; class Insecta; order Coleoptera; family Curculionidae; genus Pissodes; species Pissodes strobi. The sequence continues at coordinate 154,593 of MU182952.1, read as the reverse complement.
GGTGGTTTACTGGACTTGTTAGGAGACTTTGGAGCTCTTAAAGTCTTGGAAGATGCCTGCAAAGCTGATGTAGACAGAGAAGGCTTCAAAATCAAAAGCTTTCTTGTAATCGATGAAAGCTGTGAAAATGTTTCTATTTTTGTTAGCCGCCTGGTCGAGTACGACGGAATCTATTACTAACTGCTCATTGCATCCCTGCGACCTCTTGATACAACTATTTTGCTCCTCTGCCGATATTTTGTTTGATTGGAGGTGCTGGTATATATTATTGGCCAAACACGATGTGTAAATTTATTATTATTATTATTTTTTTTCCTCAGATTTCTCTGGTCTTAAAGTCTAGATCGGCTTTTATTAGCAAGATATAGACTACGATCATATTGCTCTAGGAAAGACCGGACCATGTTTGTAGCGTCTAAAATAACCGACTTCTGCATAGTTCGGTAGGTCTACCAGGGTATTCCTATGTCTCTTATACCGTTCTTTAAAGTCTTCGGTATTAGTCCCATGGAGGAGATGATGATCGGCACCACCTTAACAGCGTGAAGCTCCCACATTTCTTGGATTTCGCGTCTCAGGTTGGTGTACATGGTTAATTTCTCAGTGTACTTTAACCCTGTATTGTGATTGTTGGGAATTGCGATATCTATCAGTAGCGCTTTCTTGTCTCTCTTGTATACAATGGTTATGCCACGTCTATTGTGTTCCACTGTCCTATCAGTTATAATACCCTTATCCCAATAGATTTTAACCCGTTCGGTTTCTACCCCTGGCGGTGGTTTTTATATTTATTATTATTATTATTATTATTATTATTATTATTATTATTATTATTATTA
>MU182952.1:141108-153744 GCA_016904865.1 Pissodes strobi | reverse complement strand
TATTATTATTATTATTATTATTATTATTATTATTATTATTATTATTAATATTATTATTTTTTTTTTCCTTTTCGTTTTCTCAGGTGTTTCCTGGTTCTTCAGGTGGGATACGGGTTATCACCAAGCACGCCCATCTATTCTGGTGGTGTTCAGAACAACAGCTTTCTGCATCAGGAAGGGGATGTTTCTTTGCATTCCCAACGTTTCCAAGCTCCTGTGTAGGTCCTTCGGCAAAATTCCCGTGGCTGAGATGACGATCGGAACAATTCTGACTTTGTTCAACTTCCACATCTTCTCTAGCTCATCCGCTAGTTCTGTGTATTTCCGTTTCTTCTCTGCGATGGTTGCAACGATGTTGTGAGTGTTGGGTACAGCGATGTCCGCAATGATGGCTTCCTTCGTCTCTTTGTATCTCACGATGATATCCGGCTTGTTGTACGGTAGGCAGCGATCAGTGATTATGGACCTGTCGTAGTAAATGGTGTACTGTCTGGTGTCGTTGACAGGCTTCGGTATTTGTAGTACGGGAGCTTAGGATTATCTGTGATGACTCCTAGCCTGTGGCATATGTCTTGATGGATGATTGCTGCAACCTGATTGTACCGATGTAGGTAGTCGGTTTGCGCTAGTAGACTGCAGGCTGCTGTGACATGTTGGATGGTCTCAGGTTTTTCTTGACATTTCCTACATCGGTCGTCTTTGACTTTAGGATCCTTGACAATATGCTTCCGGTAGTTCCTCGCATTTACCACTTGGTCCTGAATTGCAATCATAAACCCCTCCGTCTCAGGAAAAAGTTCCCCAGCCTTCAACCACGCGTTTGATGCTTGTTTATCAACATAGGGTTGGTCCAGGTCATAGGGGTGTCTTCCGTGGAGGGCCTTACTACGCCATACTCGGTGTTTCTCGTCACTGCTGTGTACTTTCTCATTCTCTTGCGCATCTTCATTTGCCAGGTTGAGTGGCGTATATTTGTTATCAGTTTTGCACAGACTTTGGTGTAGTGGTGATGTGGTCTTTCTTTGAAGGAAGTATGTTCATAGCAGTTTGATTTGCTTAATGTGTAGGTTCTTGATATCAATCAACCCGCGTCCTCCTTCTTTTCTTTTCAGTGTCATTCGTAGGGTACTAGATTTGGGGTGGTGTTTTCTATGTTTTGTCATTTCAGTTCTTGTTTTTCTCATGATGTTCTCGAGGTCTGTTGCTGTCCACGCTATTATTCCAAATGAGTATGTGAGTATGGGAATTGCCCAGGTGTTGAGGGCTTTCACCAAGTTATTGCTATTTAGTTCGGTTTGGCAGACCTTTTTAACTCTTGTGAGATACTCTTTCATCCCCTTTGGTTTTTGTCTGCTCGATTAGTTTTGCTTGTTCATACCCTAAGTACTTAGACATGTCTTCTTCTGTCATTGCTTCTATCAGTTCTCCACTTCCCAATTCTATCCCTTGTCCTCTGGTTTTTCCTTTCTCTATGTTAACAATCTTGCACTTGTCCAGTCCGAAATTCATACTTATATCTTTGGTGAACATCTCAACTAGCATGGTGAGCTCTTTAAGTTGGTCGTGGCTTGGTGCATACAGTTTGAGATCGTACATGTATAGCTGATGTGAGATGGTGTGTTCCTGTTGGTTGTTCTTCAGTGTGTAACCTATTTTTGTCCTATTTATCATGTTTGAAAGGGGGTTCAGGGCAATGCAAAACCATAGAAGGTTTAATGAATCCCCTTGATAGATTCCTCGCTTGATTTTGATCTCTGGGGTTGTTATGTGTTTTTCTTTCGTTCTTAGTTGTATCACTGTTCCCAACGTTTTCATCAGGTGTTTTAGGATGTTTCTTATCTTTGGGTGTACTCCGTACAGCTCTAGGACTTTGATTAACCATGAATGAGGTACGCTATCGTAGGCTTTCTGGTAGTCCACATAACAGCAGGATAACTTCTTCTGTTTCTTTTCACATCATTGAGGATGGTGGAATCAATGATGAGTTGTTCCTTGCATCCTTTAAATCCTTTTCGACACCCTTTTTGCTCTTCACTCATCAGATTCTGTCCCTCTATGTGCTTATTCAGGATTGTTGTAATGCAGGATGTTATTATTTTGTAGATGGTCTGGAGGCATGTAATAGGTCTGTATTTGGAGGGGTCTGCTGAGAGCTTACCTTTGGGGAGGAGGTATGTCCTTCCTTCTGTGATAAAGTGGGACTTTTTGGGGGTCTTTGATGATATCATCAATCGCTTTCGCTAGTTGTTTGTGGGTGCTTGTTAATTTTTTATACCAGTAGTTGTGAATATTGTCGCTTCCTGGACTCTTCCAGCTGTGTGTTTTCTTTATTACCTGTGAGACAAGTTCCTCCGAGACGATAGGCTCTTCCACTGGTCTGATCTTGAGGTTTTCTTCTTCCTCTTTCTCCAACCAGCTTGCGGTCGAGTTGTGTTGTTTACTTTCACTCCAGAGGTTGGACCAGTAGGCGGTGATGTTTTCACTGCTTGGTACTTCTTCCACCTCTTCGTTAGCTCTCGGTCCTTCTTTTAGTCCTCGGTAGAATTTCTTTTCATTATTGGTGATTTCTTTATTCTGCCTTTTTCTCTTGGTACATTCAGAATATCTTCGTAGTCGTTTGCTGAAAGCTGTTAGCTTTTGTTTCAACGTGTCTAGGACTTCTTCAGGTATTGTGTTTGGTATATCTCGTGGAGTATGGTTTCGGTATTTTTCAAGTATCTTTTTGGTTTTTCACTGCAGTTTTCTATTGCTATTTCCCTTGTTGTATTCAGTCAATCTTGCTATTTCCACTCTCTTTTTTTCTCTATTTTTCTCATAAGTCTCCTCTTCCAAGATGGTGTCGTCTCTTCTTTAATTTCTCGTGTTTCTCCTTGTTCTTTGATTTTAGCTCCATTGTTCATGGCTACAGTGAGGGCGCCACTCTAGATCAGGTCGTGAAGGCCTTCAATGGTTTCCATACGTTCTACTAGTTCGGGTAGGATTTTCTCATTCATGATGTTTACTTTAATTATTGCTAATTTTCTTGAAGTCTTTTGCTGAGGGATGTAGGGTCTGCAGGTGGGGTCCATTCCCGCGTATTTCTGAATATTAGTGTGAAGGAGATCTCTCATTTCATCTATTATTTCGTTTATTATTATTATTATTATTATTATTATTATTATTATTATTATTATTATTATTATTATTATTATTATTATTATTATTATTTTTATTATTATTATTTATTATTATTATTATTTTTATTATTATTATTATTATTATTATGACTTTTTCTCGAGCTTTTCCTGACTTCCCACTAGACAATCGGGTGCATACCAAGTCTGCGTAGTGCGTCTTTTTTCACGAAAAAATCAAGCTATGTTGCGTCTCTTCAGTGCAATGGCATTTTGTATATGGTGATGGGTCTGTATTTAGCTGAAGATGTTGCGCGAAAAACTGATATCTGTTGTAGATGTTATGAATTGGATGTTTGCACTCTTTCTTTAATCCATATTCATTTCACTTGCTTGTCAATTTTTGGTACATTTTTTTGCTAATATTGTACGTTCATTACATATGTGAGCTTCTTATTTTTCATAATTCATTTTTATTATTATTGGCATAGTTTCGAGGCTACTCAACCGCTACTTCGTCTTTATTCTGACCTTCAGTTATCTGTGCTTGAAAACCTTTTCGAGCTGATTTTGTATCTTGGATAATGACACTTTCACAAAGGTTGCATTCTTGGAGGATTAGTTTACGAGGGTAAAATCACCGTATGGTTAGGTAAGTTTGTGATATTTTAGTAGAGTCGCAAGTCAAAAGTGAAACCTTCTTTAAATGCATTCAGCTCATTTTTTCCTGGACATTGAATGACCCTGAGCAGTCGAGCTCAGATTTTCAACGCTAAATCGCGATGGTAATTGAAATCTGAATTGTTGTTAATGGATCGTATACATGTAAGTGTTAAAAAAGATGAAAAGCTTATAGAGACACGTTTGAACTTTTGATACCTTAAATTACATTGAACTGGTCACAGTGTAAATGACGCACTCATGTAATATTGCCGTTTAAATTGGATTATGTTGGTGAAACTAAGTTTCTCACTTTTTATAAAATGTAGGTAAATTATTGAATAAGAAGCCATCAGAATATAGCATACACATTCCTTTTCATAATTTAAGTCATATCACGCCTTGGGACTATATTGAATACTTACATTAATTTCAGGAAATCTTCTGCACCCTCAAACATTCTAATTACTTCGCATACGAGAATGTTATTATCTGTACGATTTCATCAAATTCATTTAGCTGAGTAATTATTTAGAAATGTGATAAACCTCCATGGATTCCTTTGTCATTGATAGAGCATCGTTTCAGCGGGAAACATGGCTTTTGTGATAATTGTGCCGAAACGTATGAAAGAAAGAAGATAGGCATTACAAAACCAGGCTTTGTTGAAAATATCATCTGTTCAATCTTGAATATATCGGTAATTTGAATTGCTTTGTGATTGTATGTCGGGGATTAATTATAAAATTCTTAAGGATAAAAAAAATTGCTATTTTCATTTCATGCTCATCATTTTCATTCAAAGACCAGAGAATTAATCATAATTTCCTATAATAGTTCAGGAAGAATAATTAGAAGTTATTTCCCAATATCAAGATTTGATAAATTTAGAGCCATTGAACAATTGATTTCGATAACCAACTGCGAGAAGAAATACCCCTAAATTAGGATTTGGTGCATTTGGAACCAGTAAAGCCAATTCACTTAGAAGACGAATGCACAGAAGGTATTTCTTTGTCAAGATTCATATTTAACTGCCATAGATGTAGGCAAAGCTACTGAAACCGTGCTTGGTCATAAGGCTGAAGAAGAAGAAGATCGTGGCAGGTCAAAAAAGGAAGATTGAAGATAAAAATAAATGGGATAGAAATACAAATAAAATACTTAGAATGAGTGGAGAGAAGTATATGAGACACAAGAAACAAGACAGCAAATAGAGAACAAAACATTGAAAGGCTTGCTCGCAAGCTTGGTGAACCGTGTAACAGTAAAGTCAAATTTTAGTCTTTAACATGTTAGCAAAAAATTGCTTTTAAGCAGCCTGGCTCGGTATATTGAGAAGAAAAGAAGCTATACTCAAAGTACGTCTAATAGACGTCCAATATATAGTTCGCTGCTTGATGCAACCAATTTGCCATTTTGCAAACGCATGTTTATGTCTACCCTTGCAATTGGTGAATAATGATGGGAAAGTGGCTCACTGAACCTGGATAACATGCAATGCCCCTTCCAAATATTAAAAGGAACAAAACCAAAAAGTAATAGATGATGCCGACCGAGTTGACTTTGCAACAGATGTGATTAAATGTTTACCAAAGCTAACATCTCATTGCTGCCGAAAATATTCACCTTGCATCTACCCTGTAAAGCTTTTAAAAATAAAACAGAACTATTAAAAATAATAAGCCATCATTGTCATTAACTTCATTCATTATAATTCTAGAAGAAAACAATGTGGCAGTAATCATCTTAAAAATAATCAATGCAATCCTTGTTGTTCAAATAAATTCGGGCAAGTTGATGTCATATCATACAACAATATTTAATGGATAAAGATAGAGCGTGAACAAAGAAAGGAAAGGACGGTGATGATGCTTTGGAAAAAATATGTGACACCCTAGCGATGGATGTGTAAGCCCCAAATTATTTGCTAGTAAATTGTACTGTAAGAGCATACTTCAGTTCCATGATTTCACAATCTATAATATTGAAATGCATAAATCTGATAATTACTGCTGTTATTAGAATGAAGGACAGCTAGTTTCTTCAGTGTTTACAACTTGTATCATGGTCTACCTGAATAAATATTGCCTCGAAATTCCGATAATTTCGGATGTCAAAATAAAAACGTAACATTGGCAAATGCACGTACCAACCGGTATAGTGGTATTTCGAAAGGACTTGAAGACGGGTCATTCCCAAATGGGGTGTGACTCCACTCAAGCAGTTATCGACCGAAAGCGGCTGCATTCTAGATTATACAACATAATTAAAATAGCTAAGAAAAACTTCCTTTACTAGAATTTACTTCCGTACTGTCGCCAGAGGTAAAGAATTTTTCTAAAATTAACCACATGATTTGGAAAGAGGTTTTGATGAGTTTCAAGAACATACGTCTACACCGAGATCTACACAAAAGTCTACACAACAAGCAGACGATGCAGCAAAAAAACGTTAACAATAAACAGCGAAAAGAAGTACAAAAAAACTACGAAACCAAAATCTGCAGCAGGTTGAAACAAGCGTCAGTCCAAGGGCCAAAAATTAAATTGCTCTACACAAAAATAGACAATGAAGCAGAGACAATACAAAAAATAAGCCAAAGTGTACAGCAGGTTTGAAAAAGCAGTCAAAGGGGCAAAGGGTGAATATGTCTAAAATAAGCAAAAGAAATAAACCTGACTATAAACCTCTTTTTTTCACTATTTTTTTAAATATATTTTAAGCATGAGTTATGTGTTCAGTTGCGTTTCATCTTGTTTTATTTTAAAAGCTTTTTTTATTTTAGTGTTTTCAAAATAATGTAAGTAAATATTGTACAATAATAAAATTCATCTTTGCCGATATATTTTTTTAAATATAATAAGGCAAAATAACCTAATATAATATGTTCATTTGCATGTTATATCTTTTCTAAAAAAAGTGTTTTTTAGTTTTGATGTTTTCAAAATAATTTATGTTATGTTAAGTTCAAGATAAATATTTTTTATATTTTTTTTTGCAGAAAAACAGTTTTATTCCTTATTATCTTAGCAGTCCTTCTAATCCTTTAAATAAAATATATAAATATGTTATAACTGACAAAAGGAGAATTTGAAATATGGCGTTACATAGAAATATTTAAATATGGAATATGATTTGACAACGTATCTATAAAACTATGGATATTATATTTGAAATAAAATGACAATGATGTACCAAACATATCAAAAATAATGTAACTGTGAAGTTTTTTATATCTGCTCTAAAATATACTGTTTAGGTCATACGACCTATTACGATTTAGCCATCGATTATTAAAAATCATAACAATTAATTCTCCATTGAAATCATACCAAAATTTCAATTATTGTAATACTGGATTATATACTCAATGTTTATTGACCAGTTCCCCCTTAACTTGCTGTGATGGCGAGGCGTAATATCATGTTTTATTCATCAGTTACTTTCCTCATTATAATTTATTACTTTTTCCTATGCATGATGATTCATATTAATTAAACTCTTTACGAATAAATATATTGCCTAATCGCTTGTACATTTTTTTCTAAAATTAAATTGGCTATTTTCATTACCTTGCACTCTAGCATCACAATTTGTACTTTCAGATATTTCATTGCAATTTGATGACACGCCTTGCCAAAGTTCACCTTCATACCATAACTATAAAACTGTAATGTTTTTATATAACATATACTTTTATTTAACTTTGACAAATAACTGTGCTATTTTAAGTTAGAGCAATTAGCGGGCAAAACGACGCAAATAAAATTAAAAATGGTCACAAATTGCGGCTTAAACTTTTTAATTAAATATTTAATTAATCATCGATTGACCTTGGATATACCGAATCCTTGAAAGCTCATTAGCATTAAACAAGGCTGAGCTAAAATATTTAATTATATGCAGTGATCCAATTATTTTATGTTATTTGTTGATATACCTACCGTGTGTCTTCGATTTAGCTTACTTTAGGTTAGTTCATTTTGGTTTTGTAAATTAGAAATTCTCTTGTATTGGGGCCCCACTAAATACTGACTTCACTTATATGACAAAGGTAAAACTCCAAACATTCACCGTAGAGATAGATGCTTAAACCTTATTTCTAATAGCCATTGTGTTTCAAATTTGGTTAGAATTGGCACATAATTTTGTTCTTCTTCTTGGTGAATCATGGAAATATCCCAAGTGGTGGTTTATTTGCAAAGAAATGTGATTTAACAAAAACTGTGTTAAGAATAATCAAAAATAATTTTTGCAGAAAACGGACACGATATTGAGATGTATGATCAGTGCAAAGAAATAAATCCAACGATTTTGAAAGAATTTCTTATATTACATTTGTTTCCTCAATTATTCTGAATCTTAATAGTTATGCTGGCCTCTTCTGAATCCGCCTTCTGCCGCACGTCCTTGAATACCAATTCAAGTGGTAGGTCTAGTTTCAACTTGAAATTTTAAATATTAACTCTTTAATAAGCCGCTTGGCTTTAGCGAAACTTAATGGAGCAGTCACTAGCATAGATGCACTTCTCTGTTCAAAGTCTGATTCGGTGCTGGAAAACATTAATTTTAATATTTTGGTAACTGCAGAAAGATCGACTGTGCATCTTATTTACAAGCAACATGCAAAAGAGTATTATCACGCCCTTCCTTTGGTGACCCAAATGGCAAAGACAGTCTTGGACTTGCACTTTTCTCAGTACATTAAGAGAGAAGAGAGCTTCACCTGTGCTCAATCTCTTTTGAAATCCAAACGTGTTATCCATTTGGTGTTCGCATTTTCTATAGATTCGCATGTGGATACTTCTAAAGATAGTTTTTCATATGTCAGACATAAGACTTATCATTCGATAGTCATGGCATTATAAGGAATATTCTGGCAGTGTTATAAATATTGATCATATCCAGCCGAATGGTAGCTTGCCTGAGTTATAGATTCTGTTAAATGACGATGTTATTAGATCCAAAAATGTACCATATTCTCTGAGATTAATTTCGTCAGGGTCAATAGCATATCTTCCTTTCTGTGCCCTTATTGCATGAATAACTTCGTCTCTGATCATTTCTGGACCACTTTATGGTCTATCCTGGTTCATGAGTGAGGTCTGTCATCGTAGAAAAGTATTTCAACATAATATTGCCGTCATCTCATAAACTTGGCTTCTATGTCTAGAAGTATTTCTCTATTATTGGACTATTGCTTCAGGCTTTCTATATCGGCTTGTCACTTTCTTAATTTTTTTATGCATGTTAAAGTTGTCATATGTTTCTTAAAGTTGTTTTATCTCTAGACGTTTTGTAGACATGCATTTTTCTTATCCTTCTCTTCAATTTGTTTTAATGGTTCTATTAATGTGTTTGTATTCTGTCCAGTGTGCCCTACATTTCCGTCTTTCTGTCATGAGGTCCGATATTTCTGGTATCATCCATTCTTGCTTCTGTAAATCCGATGTCTTGTTCTTCAATTTTCGTTATTTCGTTCCGATTTTCTCAATGTCCTCTCCCTGTACAGATTTCTCGGTTGTTTTCATTTCTTGTTGAATTATGGAGCATACACCTTTCTTCTTCTTCTTCTTCTTCTTAATGTAGGATGCTGTCCTGTATATACCATAATATGCCTGGCTCTTTCTGTCTAATCCTGTGATGCGAATGTCCAGCTCTCGAACCATCGCTTCTGAGGCCTCCCAACAGGTCTTGTTGTGTTTGGTTTCTCCTGTTTCACTATTTTCACCAATCGGTCGTCGGTCATTCTTTCCATGTGATCTCTCCACACCCGTCTTCTTTTCCTGGACCATCTTACTATTTATCTTCTATGTCACATCTATTTCTAATTTCTTCGTTTCTCTGTCCGTCTCTCAGTGTATATTTTGTTATGGATCTTAGCACCCTCACTTCTTTCATTCGGAGCAGGCGTTTCGTAGTAGAGTTGTCAGCTCTCGTTTCGACAGCATAGGACATAATGGACATTTCTGGACCTCTTCATGGTCCATTAGTGGTGATAGGTGAGACTGTCATCGTAGAATAATATTTTAACATATTGCTATCGTCTCATAAACTTGGCTTCTGTGTTTAGAATCATTTCTCGCTTCTTGTCTCATAAGACTGTTGCTTGATGCTCTCTAGATCGACCTGTCACTTTCTTAATTTTTTCAAGCATGCTAGAGTTGTCATATTTTGTGAATGTTGTTCTACTTCTAGACATTTTGTCGACATGCATTTTTTTGTGCTTCTCTATAATTTGTTTACAGAGTTCTATTTATGTGTTATTATGTATTCTGTCCGATGTGCCCTACATTTCTGTCTTTCTGTCATAAGGTCCGAGATTTCTTGTGTCATCAATTCTAGCTGCTTGTCTCTTATTGTGGATCCGGAAGCTTGTTCTTAAATTTTCGTTATATCGTTCCGATTGTCTTGATGTCCTCTCCCTGTGTAGATTTATCTGTTGTTTTCAATCCTTGTTCAATTATGGAGCTTATATCTTTCTGTTTGTTCTAATTTTTTAGTTGTGCAACCTTTATTTTTCTTTAATTTTTTCTCTTTTGAATCTCACGATTCTCTCGAGTTTAACGTCGATTTTGACAAGTTTGTGCTCATTATTAACATTTAGCAAAATGAAATCAAATTGATTTCTGACAATTTTGTCATCTCTGTCTGCTGGTGACCTTCAAGTGTATAGTCTTCTGAAGTGTTGTTTGGAAAAGATGTTGTCGGTTAGGAGATTATTTTGGTCGCAGAACTGGCGCCAACCTGTCTTCCCTGTCATTTCTTCTGCGGAGATCATAAGCTCTATCAGCACCATATCCAATTTTGGCGTGAAAATCTCCGATAACCAATGCTAATTTATTGTAAAATTGTTCGATTTGGCTGATCTGATTTGTTATCTGATGGAGCATAAATCTGAATTATATTTAAACTTCTATGGGTTCCTGGTCATTTTAACCTTTATAAGACACCGTGGGGTCACATATACCCCAGACTTTATATTACTGTAAACAGATTTTAAATAAAGAGCCAAATTGTGCTGCCCTCCCGTGTAAATTTAAGTTAGCATGTCATCCGGATATCGCCCGCGGCGTTTGTTGATATTTGAATTAGTTGACTTTTAACAGTGAGATAAAGTGTGTGTGTGGGGTCCGCTTGACCCCAAGTGTCCTTGGCGTTACATATTTATTAGTACGGAAAGTTGATACTACTTTAAATATTTCCTATTTGGTAAGTAGTTTTTATCACTTTTCCTTATTGTTAGTTATTACTTTGCTATATTTTAGTAAAAAATTAATATTATGGAGATCAGCCAGCCATTCTTGTGGCAGCAAGCGACCTTTGACAGAAAAAGAGCTTGAGGAAGAAATGAATAAATTTCTTTTAGAAGAAGAACACGAAGAGGAAGATTGTTTAGGTGACAATGACACGGACGAAGATTCAGATTATTTGGAAGAACAGCAGGAGTCAGAAAGTGAGCAGAGTGATTAAGAAATGCAAGAACAGCCTTTTGCGAGTCAGCCTTTAGAGCAAGAGCAGCAGGAGTCAGAAAGTGAGTCGAGTGATAACTACATGCAAGAAAAACAACCTTCTGCGAATCGGTCCTACCACCGCAATACAGATTTATTAGAAATTCGTGCCTTGTTCGGACTTCTGTATTTATCTGGAGTGAAAAAGTCAGCAAACTCGAGCACTGATGAATTGTGGTCAAATAGATATGGTATGTCTTTGTTCAGGGCAGTAATGTCAAAAAACCGGTTTAAATTCTTGTCATCGTGTCTACGATTTGACGACAAAGAAACCAGACAAGAGCGGCGAGCCAACGATAAACTGGCACCTGCCCGAGAAATATGGGACACATTTATATCTAACTGTCGCAAGTACTATAGCCCCCCATTCTTGCACAATAGATGAACAATTGATGGGATTTAGAGGTAGGTGCCCATTTCGAATCTACTTAGCACCCAAACCAGATAAGTATGGGATCAAAATTATTATGATGAACGACTCCCGATCTTGGTACATGGTTAACGCAATCCCGTATGTCGGAAAAGTGACCACAGAACACGGTGAACCAGTACCCGCTTATTACGTTAGAAAACTATCGGAGTCGATACACGGACCCAATAGAAATATCACAGTGGATAACTGGTTCGCTTCGGTGGACCTCTTCAATAAAATGCTCACTGAATAAAACCTAACTTTAATTGGCACGCTCAGAAAAAATAAAAGAGAAATTCCTCCTTCTTTTCTAAATGTAAAAAATGTAGGAACATCAAAGTTTGCATTTGATAACAATAAAACACTCGTTTCATTTGTTCCTAGAAAAGGTGAAATTGTACTTTTATTATCGACAATGCACTACTCCAGTAATATCGATAATGATACAAAAAAGCCTGAAATAATCATGGATTATAATAGTACCAAAGGAGGTACTGATACCTTTGATAAACTCTGCCATAGTTACACAACTGCAAGAGCAACTCGACGGTGGCCAATGAGATTTTTTTGCGGTATGTTGGATCATTGTGGTATAAACTCTTCAGTGCTGCTCAACTTAGTCTATAAGGACGATGCTATGAATAGAAGACAATTTTTGTATGAACTGTCATTTCAACTAATTGAACCATTGCTACGAGTTAGATTAGAAATTCCAACACTAAATAAATCTCTTAAAACATACATTAGGGATATATTGGGTATTTCCGAAAATCTAGAACCAGCAGCACAGGGTACAATTTTAGCAAAACGAATAAGATGTGCTTTTTGTCCTCGAGAAAGGGATAGGAAGACAAAAATGTTATGTGGCAAATGTAAGGTAGCCATTTGCGATACTCATCGAGCTATTGTGTGTTGTAACTGTAGTCACTGAACTTTT
>MU182952.1:114390-140708 GCA_016904865.1 Pissodes strobi | reverse complement strand
TATTATAAAATTTTAAAAAATGTTTTTTTATTATCTTAGTCTTAGTCTAAATTTCGTTCAAGTTATTTTTAAAATTAAGAATAAGCTTAATTTGTATAATAAAAGTCTAAAAAAAATTATGTTTGATTTAAAAATATAAGAAAATAGTTGTTTCTCGTTAGTTAAGGTGTTATCTAATACCTACTTTTTTCTTAGATATTTTTTTAACCTCCAAAACCTATAAATGTCTAATGAAGGTTTTAATGGTTCTCGTTGTAATTTGCAGTAAAATCAGAACATTTTCTGCGTCACTTTTTACCATTTTCACCAACTCGTATTCTAAACTGATGCGTTATTTTTCTTCGGTTGGATAATCGAACCTCTGGAATGTCCAGAAGTCCTGCAACTATATGTTCGCGGTAGGTACGAATTTAAATTTTTATTGGCAACCTCTTTGTACAGACTGCAGGCGTTTACAACACATTTAAGTTCCACACCAAGTTTTCGAAACCATTTGATGCCCTGACAAAGTGTGGTGAGACATCGATTCCTGCATTGCCGGTACAGGTTTCCACGTGGCACGTTTGCTTTTTCGACCTCGCTTTTTACCCTTTTTTGGTTGATTTTCCGAAGATGGAGGCTCATTACCAGTATTGTGCGTACTTGTCGAGGGTCAACATTAGTCGAGGTCGTAGGTTGGTCTAGATTGGGTAAAGCGTCAGTAGTGCTTGTCGAGGGTAAAGGTTGATCAGGCGATGAGCTGCTCTTATATCTAGGTTTTTTCTTCGACGGAACCTCTGCCATGATGCTTAGTAGGCACAAGAGAGACGTCACGTGTATCCCTCCATTTCAGAAATGTGGTGCCATGTTGGTCTTCTTTTGAAACGATTTCTCCGAGTTTTAGCTTAGCTGAATCTACTTTTTTTGAAAGCCTTTTCTCTTGGCCTTAACTGTGCCAACCAAATGAGTATGACTGTCTAATAATTCTTTAGTGAAGTCGTAGGTAGTATAAAAATTGTCCACATATAACTTTCGTCCTTCATAAAGGAGTCCTCGAGATAAAGATAAATATACTTTTTTGCCAATCCAATTTCACGCACCCCCGCTGCAGATTTACCAGCATAAATCTTCAGACTCCAGGTATAACCATTTGTCGGGCAAAGCTTGAATAATTTTATTCCATATCAATGGAATTGTTAGGAATGTACTGACGAAACACTAATCGCCCTCTCCATGGTATTAGTGTTTCGGCAATCACAATATATTCGTTGGGATAATAGAGGCTCTTGAATTTTCTTTCAAACATATCTACCAGGGGCTGAATTTTTTCTAAACGGTCCCCTTTTTGAAGCGTTTCATTGTTGGCAAAGTGGAGTATTTTTAATAAAAGTTGGAATATATATCTTGACATAATAGACTGTGGGATTTTCATATTATAAATTCCTTGCGTTGACCAATATAAATCTAAATAATTGCCAAGTGTACTAGCCCCATCCATAGCATTAAGCCAAATAACTTTTTTATTTCATTGGTAATTGTGGGCCTCCATCTATTTATTTGTGCAAACTGTTGCTGCGGGCGAATCGTTTTACACTGTTCCGCATATCTATTCGTTTCGGTTACTATAAGATTAATGACTTCGTCATCAAATATAAGTAAGAATATATCAAGAGGATCTAGCGGCTGAAATTTCAAGCTGTGTTTCCTTGTTACCAATGAAAGGAAAGTATTTCTGATGGCCCACAAATGCACCCCACTCGCCAGCAACTTCAACTTCACCTTCTATTTCTTCCACCTGCCTGTTGTCCACATCTTCCCACTTTCCATCAGAATTAGCACTGTTATTTTCACTACCACTATCAGCAACAGCGGAACTTGTCAAATCATGACCTACACAAACGTCTTCTTCAGACGCACTACTATTATCACTTGATAACCAATTAGGATCATGGACACTGTCATCTGAACTAAAGTCTTGGTCGACAGAGATTTCAAGATCAATTTCTTCGGCCAATAATTGTAACTGCTGTGGGGTAAGCGGTTCTGTGCCACGTCTCTTACTCATCTTGACAGTTTAAAACTGAAAAGAAAAACAAACTTAACAAATCTTAACCAAACGTTGCGTCATTCATATATGAAAGACGTGGCCCCTTGCGTCAAAAAAACAACACGTTTTATCCTGGGGGCCACGTCTTTCACATATGAATGACAGCAAAAAACCTAATGAAATTGGAATATAAACAAAAATAACAATGCAAATGTTCTTTACGGGTAATAAATGAGGTTATAAAGTCATATGGCAAAGTTTGACAATTTGGCCCCTGGGTGATTTTAAAAAATACCCTTTTACCTTAAAATTGTTTGGGTTTTCTCTCCAATTAGTATTAAGTAATATTTTTATGGAAAATTTTGAATTAAATTTTGTTGAAAATTGTCAATATAAACCTGCCATTTGGTGACGTTATATAGATAACATTTTTTCAATTTATCAATATAACGAACATTTTCTTAACGATTTTCTAAATCATATTAACACGAAAGAAACTACAATATAATTCACTATAGAAAAAGAAATTAATGAACAACTTTAATTTCTTGACATTCTTATAAAAAAAGACTTGAATAGTTTCAAAACAAAAATATACAGAAAACCTACACATACAGACAGATATTTAAATTTTAAATCAAATCACCCATTAATGGTTAAAAAGGGGGTCGTAAAATGATCGAATGAAAATAATTTGTAATAATCAAAATTTTAACACAGAAAAAGAATTTTTGAGCAATGTTTTGATTAATAATAACTCTCCGATTGATTTCATTCAAAAATGCTTTATAGAGTTTGAACAACCAAATATTAGACAAAATCAAAATAGACCTATTATGAACCTCTTTATTCCTTATATTCCTGGTTTATCAGACAGAATAAAACGAATAGGTAATAAATTTAACATACGTACTATTTTCAAAACAGAAAACACCTTTAGATCCAAACTAACAAAAACAAAACCACTCAATGAAAATGAAACTACTAAGAATGTATCTATAAAATACCATGTGAATGCTATAAATTTTATATAGGTGAAACCTGTAGACCATTACCAAAACGTATAAAAGAACACCAAACTTATATTAAAAATACACAATTTCACAAATCACATATTTGTCAACATGCATTTAATAACAATCACAGAATACAATGGAACGCTTTAAGTATTTTAGCAAAGGAACCTTCATCTAAAAAACGTAAAATTAAATAAAGTGCTTTAATTTTATTAAATAAAGATGAATGTGTTGCTTCAACTTCTGTTAGTTTTAATAGCACCTGGTTACCTTTGCTAAAAACTGATGTTGATAAGGGGCAGTTAAAAATTAACTAATCCTTTCAACAAAAATCATTAAATTCTTCCTAAGCGAATAATACCAAATTATAGATATATAAAGCTTCAAAAACAAATTAATTTACCAAATAACACCTCAATATCACACTAAAGACCAGTAACCAGTAATTAAAATATATGGCATTATAATTGTCATCTTGTCAAAGTCAGTTCAAAGCTTGACAATCTGCAAGAGCTTTTTACTGTTTTATTGTATTTACTAACCATTTTCATTTTTAGAGTTTATCGTTCTTGACAACGGGGACAGATTTGTTCCCCGAAACGTTGAGTATTTCCCTCATTTTCCAGTTGATTTTTTGCAGCTTCGTTAGGGTCATTTAACTAGCACTTGTGCTGTTTATACCCTGGAGCCAGAGCAAGCGGCTCTAATTGGAGAGAAAACTCAAACAATTTTAAGGTAAAACATGAATCCTCCACAACAATATAGAACATATCAAATACCCCTTGGCAGTCAACGTGCTTTAATAATTGACACTTCACTATTAACACAAGAAGTTTCCACAACGTTGTACTAGTATGTAAATTCGTGATGGTAAAATTACTAAAGCTAATAAGAACGGAATACAATTGCCATTATTAATGTAGTATTAAATAAATCTATTGAAATGGCCAGGCTTATGTATAATCCCCATATAGGTAGTTATATTAAATCGCATTTATCAATTTCCAATTTTATCTGGCTAATTTGCCAACAGCATGCCAATAGAATAATAAATCCTTAGTTATTTTATAAAATTGTCATTTTATTTTTTTATTTCATTAAACCTGAAAATGTAAATTTCATGGGCTGCATTGGAATGAAAATGTATATTCCAAATCAAGGTAAATATTTATTTACTAAATTCAACATTCGCCCTCCTCTGCATATTTATAGAAAATATGATATTACTGTGCGAAATTTTATTTATTTAACAAGCGAAGAAGATATTCATAAAAGCTTAACAATGGTTATATAAAACGGACTAAGGGGGCTGGCGGTGGTGTAGTTGCGCTTATGAACGCTGATATCAGTATTTGGTAAGGCCTTGCTAAAATATGATTTATCGCGATGTTTTTGAGTATTTTTACTATTTGCGCAGCTTCCGGAAACTCAACAGGCATTAATATTTATATTCCCATTGAAAATACTCTGGAGAATAAACAAATACGTTCGAGTAGATTTACGTGTTCGATCGAGTTTCATTTTGGCAATTTATGTAACTGAAGGGCCTAACGGACATGATTCTAATTAGGATTCCTCCATCCCTTGTTAATATTCAATACAAATTCCCGCGATAATAACTGCTCTGTTGGTTTGGCCGAATTGTGAGTTTGGACATGAGTAATTTTATTATTAAATTGGGTTTAACCACTGTAATTTTTGCGATTGCCGTATTGATCACATGGGCTGGATTTTTCTTAAAATCGGACCAAATAAGTATTTTCTAAGCAATCATGCAAGCATTTATCACAATATTTTATAGAACGTTAACAAAGGCAATAATATTGTAATTTTCCAAAAAAAGACATTATCTTTAGATCATCATACAAGATTCATAAAATTTGAAGATCAGATAGAAAAAATTGGCATCTCCGCTACGATGCAAATTTTGAAAATGTGCATTTTGAAACCTTGTAAGAATTTATTATAAAAGTTCCCTCAGTTACATCTCTTGTTTTTTCAATTGGTAGTCCATTGTTAAAAACCTTCAGCTTATTTTAGGAAATATTTTATTTTTAAAAGAAGAAACTTTCAAAATACATGAAAAATTCATGACATTTTAACTAGAAGTGGGATATCCAGAGGAATGTACATATAAAAATAATTACAAAATTATGATAAAAAATATGTAAGTAATAATTTGATACAATATAACAAACAAGTGTTGAGGAAACACCCCAACATGTGTATTTAGTTATCGTTTTTCACCGTATAGTTTGGTGATAACACCCTGTATGTCCGTAGTATGAATGAGCCATGATTAAACGCCGAATAGATTTATTTCACCCCAGGTAAACAGCAAATTTGTTCATTTAAAACATGGTATTTCAGTTACTCCTTAGTCCGAACCTGGATTGTCGGTAGGTTAGATTCCGTTATGTGAAATAATCCCTGGAAAGCCAGTTGTCACTCCACCAAGGAAATCGTTATTAATCGTTCTCAATATAATATATCTTGGTTTCCGTCAATGTTGTTTAAACAACAATATGTCAAATAAAGAAAGAACATGTTTCTACCCTCTCAAATGCATCCGCGTCTGCGCAATTTCGCGCCAGTAGAAAAAGTTAGATTTTAGTGCATTACAAACACTCACCCGTGAAGTCATCGCTCTGCTTAAGTTTGGCGCCAAGAACATCTACTACTAACTCTAGGATTTAGTGTGAACGGAGAGGCAGTCAGTTGAAATTTTGAATTGATTAAATTCAGTAAAGAGAGAAGTTCATGGTAGATTCAAATAATCAACAAGTTTTGTTAGACACTTAGTTTTATGTATGAAAGGACGAATGCTTGAAAGTAATTAGAAATCATTTTATATATTAATCATTTTTAATGCAAATTAATTCTTCTTTATTTTTAAAGTACGTATTACCTAAAATACATGTTTCAATTCACACGCTATGAATGAAACCCCCACCAACCTATTTTGATACAGTCCACTAATTAAAGTGGGTAATTATAATGTTAATTACTACCCCCTCCTTTATGGTGTATAAATGATTAAGAATTAATTGTTTATACCGACCATATAGATAATATGCCAAGCCAAACCATTATGGTTAGGTTCGAAAGTAATAAAGATTTATTCAAATTCATTCGAATTCTCAATTTTAGTAACATATTCATTTAAAAACAATCTATTCCGTTTTTCAATTTTTTTTTTGATCACTACTGTTGCCAAATAAAGGAGAAGTTGGAAATTTGTATCGAGAAATTGGCAATGATGAACAAAAAGGTAAAGTCTCCTAAATAGAGGAACTTGCTGTGGACAAAGTTGATTTTTATTGGTCTTGTATGGTTCAGAACAAGAACATACCAATGTCGGGCCCATAATTAATACCTCCAATACCCACAATTTTTCTTTTTTGTTGTTGTTTACATTTGAAAAAGGCTCCGAAAAAGTTGTGTTTTTGCAGTAAATCGGCCTAATAAGCCAAAAATATACACAAAATTACATTCTCCAGGTTTTACTGGATAGAAAGTCGCTAAAATCACGTAAAAATATGTTGCAATGATTAAAATATTTGAAGATAAGTAAAAGCCTAACCTTAAACCGAAATCTGAAAATACAATTTCTACTCCTGTGATCTAAAAATGGCTTGTTTTAAGTGCACCAGAGCCCTTACAGAAGACGGGAAGAAGTTTAAAATAGTGTGTGACTTCTGTAAAAATCAGTTCTGCATAAGTTGCTCTAGTTTCACAACATCAGAGGCACACGTAACCAGGCTGAGTAAGAGAACGTTGCTTTTTGCATGCCCTGACTGCATACCTGTAGTTCAGGGTTCAGTAAGAAACTTTACAGATAAGTTATCGGCCGTTTTAGTTGACAAATTAAAATCCATAAAGACTGACTTCGAGAAAAGCTTGTTAGACTCTATAAACAGTTTGAAAAAGTCTTATGAGTCGAAGTTGGATAAAATGTCTAAAGACCTGGACAAAAACTTTAAAAGCTACTTGAAACAGAGCCCCCTGGATATGAAGACAAATAATACAGAAGAAAACTATAAGCCACCAAAAAATATCAGTACTGCGAAACAACAAACTGAAGTCAGCTTGATTAAGATACAGCCTCCGTCCCACCAGCCAAAAATCGATCATACTACGGTTCAAAAATGTGTTACTGAAGCTACTCTCAAAAAGTACACAAATCCACCATTAAGTCCATCGGGAGCGCAGTTAAATGTCAACAGAAATCTTCCTTCAGATAGCCAACCGCAGAGTTCCAATCGCAGAGTTCGTTTAATGGGCACCAGAGAGAGTGCAACTGGTTTACAAGTAGCTAAAAAACCAAACACCTCGTGGATATTTGTGACTAATTTTACACCCGACACGAGTACAGATACATTGGCTTCATATATGCAGGACAACACGGGTCTCCAAAATGTTATATGTGAAAAGCTCAAAACTCGTAAAGATCAATGGAGAAGCTCCTTCAAAATTGGAGTACAAAAAGATGATATTGATAAAGTAATGGAAGCTGACCTCTGGCCATCTGGAGTCTCATTTAGCCATTTTTTGTACCTAACCCGCAATAAACCTATAGACAAAGGCTGGAGTCAACAGAGAAGAACTCCAAGGCCTCCACCGAGAAATCAGAGGGATATTTACGGAAGGAACTACTAGTCTTTCATCAAAACGTTCAGTGCTTTAAAAACAAACAGCACGATTTGGAAGTACAACTGGAGAGCCTGGGATATCCAGAAATTGTTTGTCTCACCGAACACTGGTTCTTGGACTGTGAAAAATCAGCCTTACAAATTGGGGAACTTGCAACAATGTCTGTGTTTGGAAGAACTAACTTAGTACATGGAGGGTCCTGTGTCTTGGTAAATGCTCATATTGATGCCTTTGAAGAAAAATAACATAGTAAGCAAAAGTGTTGAAGGAGCAGTTGAGTATGCGGCAGCTGTTTTAAAAAAGCAAAAATTAATTGTTATTTGTTTGTTCTTTAATGTTAGACAAATTTGATCTTTTTATACAAAATTTTAATGATGTTCTCAATTTTATAAATACCAAGTATCTCCATTATAAAAGTATTATATGTGGTAATTTTAATATAAATCTCTTGGGCTATTCAACTAGAGAAATTCAATTACATGACCTAATGAAATGCTATAATTTTACTCAAATAATTAAGCAGCCTACAAGAATAACATAAACTAGTGCCACACTTCTTGACCATGTATACATAAATTTTAACAATTCATTTTTAGGTAAAGTGGTAACAACTTCACTATCTGATCATGAGGATCAGCTTCTGCGTGTCTCTGTGCTGCCTTCTACAAGGTGTCCAGAGCGGGTGGTCAAAAAGAGAGTGTATTCGCAGGCAAAAATGAAAAAGTTTTTGGGGCATATGAGATGGTGTTATGTCTACGATTCCAGCGACGTAAACGTAGGGTATAGTTGTTTTAAAGACTTATTGAAATGGGCAATAAATTTGATTTTTCCTATTAAAAATTTCAAAAAAATAAAAAAATGTAGATCTTGGATCACAAATGGCATAAAAATATCGTCAAAAACCAAACGCAATCTATACAGAAAAAAAATAGATCCCACGATGATCTCATAAGATATAAAAAATATGTCGAGGTTTATGAAAAGGTTGTTTCCTGTGCAAAAAAAGCTATTTAAATAATTCCATATTAAATTCTAAAAATCCAGGAAAAGCGTTCTGGAATGTTGTTAGAAAATGTACAGGAAATTTACCAAAAAATAAAGGTTCAGTTCTTGAAAATATCAAATTTTGAAATTCTTAATGATATAAACAAACATTACATAAATGCCTTTCCTAATCTAAAAATTGACTAAAAAGAAGCCTTAAAAAATGTAAAAACCTCACAAAAATCTTTTTTCTTGTATCCAATCACACCAAATGAAATAATCAATGTCATTAAAAATCTCAAAAACAAAAAATCAACTGGTCAAGACGAAATCCCTGTATCAGTAATAAAAGCAACAGCAAAAGAAATAGCAAACCCTTTAAGTTTTCTAATTATTAATCAAAGTTTTGAATCTGGAATTTTCCCAGATGAATTAAAAATAACAAAAATAAAACCAATTTATAAATGAGGAGTTGAAAGTGAAATAAAAAATTTATAGACCGATTGCGTTGTTAAATAACTTTAGCAAGATATTTGAAAAAGTTATTTATGAAAGACTAATTCATTTTTTTGAAACAGAAAACTTACTATCCAACTATCAAAACGGCTTTAGGAAAAAAATCTACAATAAGGGCATATCAAGCGCTGTGCAAAATCCTAAATTCATTAAACAGGGGTTGGGAAACAGTGGCATTGTGTCTAAACCTGTCAAAAGCTTCTGACAGTGTCGACCACACCCTTTTGTTGGAGAAACTGGATAGGTGTGCGGTCCGTGGAGTGCCTCTGCGGCTCCTTCGGTCCTATTTGGCTCAGAGGAAGCAATACGTTGCTGACAGTGGTTTTAAGTCGGGGTTTGAGATTGTCCGTGGGAGGGTTCCCCAGGGCTCCATACTTGGTCCTCTCCTGTACATAATCTACACGAATGAGTTAGCTGAAATAGTGGATAATGCCGTACAGTTTGCTGAGTGTCACTTTATGTAAAGATAACAATGAAACTATGACTTTATATATCTTTAATACACTATCGCTACTAGAAACTGGCTTACGGTTAATACCTTACTGCTGAATGTCGATAAAACTCAAGTAATAAAATTCAATTATAACAAAACCAATTCTTCCACTACATACACACAAGACGATAAAGAAATTCGGACATTGGATCATGTAACCTTCCTTGAAATTAAAGTAGATCACAGGCTGGATTGGAGACATCACATCGACTCTCTAGCAGGCAAAATAGCCTCCCGCTGTTATGCCTTAAGGGTTCTTGCAGTAGATGTTAGCGAGCACACTGCAAAAATAGCATATCATGCGTATGTACACTCTCGATTGAGGTATGGAATTATTTTCTGAGGTGGCAGCGCGGAGGCAGGTAGGATACTGGTCTTGCAGAAAAGGTGTGTGAGAAATATGTTTAAGCTAGAATCAACAGAAAGCTGTAAAGAAAAATTTAGAGAAAACCAAATCCTAACACTAGTATCTACTTATATTCTGGAGTCTGTGTTGTTTGTCAAGGACAATCAGGATCTTTTTTTAGAAGGTAACAGGGAGCACTCACATGATACAAGAAATAAACAAGACTTGAAAAACGTAAAATGTCACTTTTCTTTCATTCAAAAAAATGTAAATTTTAATCTTATAAAATTTTTTAATAAAACACCATTAAGCTTACGATCATTGGAAAGCAAACAATTAAAACAAATTCTAAAATCAATCTTAATTGAAAAGTGCTACTATGCAATTAGTGAATTCTTGAATGATAAAAATCTCATAGTCGAACAGCTCATACAAGACTTTTAGATTTTAGATTTTAAAAAGGTGTAAGGTATAAATGTAGTTGGATTTCTTTGTATGCGTATTACAGTTTGTGTGTGTGTGTGTGTGTATACTTTTTAATTTTATATTGTTTTATTTTTATTGGCATAAGTTTTTTTTTTTTAAACTATGTACACCTACTTTTTCTCTTTTTTCTTTTTTTTTGTAATTTTACATGTTCGACAACCATTGGTTATGTAAATTGAACAAATAAAGATTTGAAACTGAAACTGAAACTGAAATTCAAGCAAAAACCCTTGAAGTTGCACAGAGCCAAGGACAAAGGTTAGGCACTTTAAAGCATCAAATTGATGGTTAGAAAGATTGCGTTATCGGCACATTATTACCTTCAAGACAATTTGTTGAGAATCTACGGATGCTAATATCACAGATGTGAAAACTTGGAAAAAGCAGTCATTGGCCATTTTAAAAGATTACGCCCCAAAGGATGTGTATAATGCAGACGAGACGGGTATCTACTATCATGTATGGCCAACAAAAACTTATGCCTTTGAAAATGATAAGGGTTCTGGAGGAAAAATTGCATAAACTCCTAATAACAATGTTGTTTTGTGCAAATATGGAAGGGGAAAAGGAGAAACCACTTATCATAGTACAAGCAAAAATCCTCGATGCCTTAAAGGGGCGCGCAATGATAAGCTACCCGTTCAATGGATATCCAATAAAAAAACGTGGATAGCAGGAGATATCATGATGAGGTGACTTCATGAATTTGAATTTATACTGAGATGAAGAAATAAAATAGGAACGCGGTATCGCATCCCAAAATTGCACTGAAAAATGTCAAACTTATTTTTTTCCACCAAACACCACCGCAGATTGCCAATTTCTGAACCAAAGCATTATTCAGAACTTTAAGATGTTCTTCAAAAGTTGTTTTTATTAAGAAGCTTTTAACATATATGGATATTGGTTGTGATTTCGGTGGCCTGGCAATACAGTAGAGCTTTTTGAAAAGCCGGAATTATATGCAATATAGTTATGGAAGACTTTGGAGAGGAAGATAATATTCCGCTCGCCCAACTGTTTTCTACCTTAAACGATACTTCTGTGGATTGGACTAAAGAATTGACCACCATAGACTTTATTGAAGAGATACGACAAGTGGGTTCATCTACTCAGGTCTCTGAAACTGAGGATGAGGAACCTGAAATTCTTCAAGCATCGAATATTATAAGTCCATCTGAATGAAGCCTCTGCAAGTTTGAGAGGTTCAGAAACATTTTTTGCCAATGTGACAAATTCTGGCATGGTTTGAGGTGTATGTAAGCTATTATTAAAATAAATTTTATAAAAATAAGCTAATTTAAAAAGTAACCATTTCATACGTTATATATGCATGTACACGCATAAATTAATACGCTTTTACATATCAATATACGTAAGTACATAGCATGTATAAAATATCGTCATTTTCATTTACATATAATATTATATATAGGATGTATTTCGTAAAATTTAATTTAAATTCTATTCTCTAGTAAGTTTATGTTACAAATATTATATACTCAAAATTATTAACAACGAAAAATAATAATATAACATTTGCTTTAATTCCCTGTGTTCTCTTTTAAAGATAAACGTCTAATATACTGTCAATTTTACTTATCCGTAACGCCATGCCTCGGAGGGCGTGCAGGTTATATAGCCAGATAATAGATAGATCTACGTCAGGTGAGAAGAGATAATAAATAAGGCACTTCGGTTAAACAATAACAACGTTATTGATCAAAGACTTAATGAGAAAACAATAACCGATTACTAAATCACGCAAGTTCTTTCGGTTGAGGTATCGGTTGAATTGTTTATTGGTCTTAGTCCCTGTATTAAAATAAAGTCCTTTAAGAGCGGCGTTGTGTTTTAATTAATGATTAGGTTTGGCTATTTCATGAGATAATTTATTAAGGTTCTTGGTTTATCTTAATTTCACTCAGTACTTTAAGGCGCTATAACTGTTGAACTTTAAAAGTCACTTGACGTAGAATTTTGAAAGATCTATAATTTCTTTATTTATTTATTCAACGGGCAAGGTCCAATCAGTAGAAAAAAATACAATGCAGACACTTAAATCTAAATACAACTAGTCATTTAATTAGAGTAAAAGTAAATAATAAAACTGTACTGTTCCAGCACTATCTGTTCCTTAAACATAATTTCAATGTATATTCTGAAATGAAAAAGAAATCCAATTCGACCTCATTTGCACTTCCCATAATTCTATTAATTGCCGTATGGTCTCCATAGCAAGTTCTATGGTGTTGAAGGTCGAAATTTTTTTTATCCTTAAGGGACGAGGAGGAACGTAAAAGCTTAGTTCACTGAGCAGTCCTGGGCAATCAACAGAACCACGCACAATTTTATATGCCATAACCACATCAGCATTCTTCCTTCTCACACACAGACTCTGCATACCGAGCCCTTGTTCCAGCTCCATGAAATTGATGCTTTCAGATGGTATACCCTTCATAAAAGCAATGTATTTAATAAACCTCCTCTGTACAGATTCAATCTTATCTATGTGTTCTTGAAAGAATGGAGACCAACCAGTAGTCGCACATTCAAGCTGAGGTCTAACCAGTGATACGTACAATTGCTTCACAGAATTCACATCTCTGAAATCTCTAGTATTTCTCTTAATAAAACCCAGCATTCTGAGTGCCTTCTTACAACAAGCTGAAATGTGCTCAACAAATGAGAGGCTAACATCAAACAACACTCCTACGTCCCTCACAACATCAACTCTGTGCACATGTTCACCGTTAAAGAAGTAACCACCCGGCGCAACCGTCAAGGATCTGCTAAACTTAATGTATTTACACTTTCCAATATTCAAATGCAGTTTATTGATATTGCACCAATCGTGAAACCTATCAAGGTCTTCCTGCAATTTAAGTCTACTGTTGTCATCAGACTGAGCCAAATATAATTTGAGATCATCCGCAAAAACTGTAAACTCCAAATGGAGGAAACAGTTTTCTATGTCATTAATGAAAACGTTAAATAGAAATGGTGCAAGATGTGCTTCTTAGGGATCGCCTCCCTGATTACCTCTGATGTACTGCTGTTCAGCCTGATAGTCTGTACCCTGTCAGACAAATAGGATTTCATCCATTCCAACAATGATTCGTGTATACCAGCATCAAAGAGTTTTCCCAATAATATCCCATGATCCACCCTGTCAAAGGCCTTGGAGAAGTCGGTGTACACAGAGTCAACAGCATGTCCTCGCTCCAAGGCCCTGATAATGTAGTCATGATAGACAAGTAAGTTACTCGTTATGGATCGACACCCGCAAAATCCGTGCTGAAAAATAGAGATAACGTTCCTAAAAGAAGCCTTCAAGAAATCAGCCAAGATTAACTGAGGTAATTTAGGTATCAGCGACATGATGGTTATCGGGCGATAGTTTACAACTTCATCCCTTTTGCCGTTATTCTTAAGTATGGACTTTATATATGACTGTTTCCAAGTATCAGGAAAAATTCCAGAAGAAAGTGATAAGTTAAAAAGTAGACAAAGTGGTGTGGAAAGTTGAAAAGCAGTATGTTTCAAAAATAGGCAGTCAGAACATCAGGCCCAGGACCTTTGCTCAAGTCGATACTAAAAAGTCGATCATAAACTTCATTAATTCCAATGCTAAACGAGCCAATACTTAAACACGAGGAGACAAATACATCCCTCTCACGAGCAGTCCCTCCAACACCACAGTCCGAGCTTGCGTATACAGATGCAAAATGTCGAGCAAACATGTTGGCAATATCATTTACATTATTTTTGTTTTGAATGTAGCACCAAAAAAATTTTGGGTCATGAGATATACTTTGCTCAACACTGCAAATGTAAGAATCTTAACACTGTTTAGCCCGTTTCTTACATAGATGCCTGAGATCACGAAATATGTTATAATCATCCATTGATCTAGTCATCTTCATTGAGCTTCCTTTTTCTTAAAAACACTATGTTTAAGGTCGTCGGTAAACCAGATAGGAAACTTAAAATTATTCCTTGCAACAATCCTCGGAACATGAGTATCAATACAGATATTTAAAATTTCGTGAAATCTAGAAACAGCTGCATCAACGTCACAGTATTTAAAAACATCATCCCATACAACATTAATTAAAAAATTATTAATTAAATTGTAATCACAATTCTTAAAATCATATAAAATGTTTTCGTACTCTAATGGCACATAGTTGTCACAAGTTCTAAAGCCAATCAATAGGGCTGGATGGTGACTGTCACATGGAGTCAAGCTAAAATCATCACATACAGACACAGATCCAGCACTACCCGAAAAAATCAAGTCCAGAAACACTTCGTTAATCTGACTTAAATTAAGAAAGGAGACAGTCTCAAGCAAGACCTCCGCCGCTTCACTGCGATTTCTCACCAGATAACCAAGTTCTTCATTCTCATCCAGTCTCCAATCAATTCCAGGGAGGTTGTAGTCACCTACAATGTAGACATGGTCTTCGTTGTGCAGGCCCAAGATCTCCTCAATAGCATCACAGTGACTATGGTAGCAGTCAACATCACTTTGTGGAGGCAAATAATAAAATTTTCTTTTTATTCTTTAAGGTGGCCAGTACCCAGAGCTCTTCCAATTGTTTATTGTTGTGACATCGAATATAAAGCTTTCTAGCAGATATGTGCCTGGAAACTGGTATCAAAACTCCTCCCCCACGAGATTTACCCGTCGCCTCACAGTCACGATCTTGTCTAAATGTCCGGTAAGCCATGCAACCAAGCTCAAAGTCACTAATATCTGAAGTGAGCCACGTCTCTGTAAGCATGATAATTTCATACTGAGTCAAGAAAACATTAATACTAAAGTCCGCCAGCTTTGTCCGAAGTCCACGAACATTCTGGTAGTAAATTGTTACTTCCCGGTGTCCCTGAGTTGACAGAAAATTTGCCTAGCCTTCATGTCTAGGTATATTAGTTTTAGGATTTCTGAAGGTAAATCTCCTAAATATAACACCCAGAGGCCAGAAAGATGGCTTCAACAGAATGTCATGGTGTTGTTGCTCTACTCCTATTTTAAAAGCCTTGGATCTATCCTTGGTTGGAAGCTCTTCGACAGAAAATTGATCATTAGGCAATTTAGCCTTGAACTCTATCCATTCAGACACCATGTCAGGCGTAACTGAATCGGCAACCTTACCTATGTACAACCACATTTTCCTTGGCATGGCCATGAAGCCGTTTTTACAATTAATGACAGACCCCGTAGACACATTCTGAAATGATATTCTAGGACGTTGAATATTCGAGTTAACCTCCGACGAGATCGAATTGGTAGGGTCCTGAGCAATGAGTGTAGCCCCATTTACAGCATCAGACACCTGTTTATTTGTTATGAACTGGGTTTGTTTATTGGAGTCAACTGATGTTTTGTTTACATTGTCGCACGTGTTATAATTGGAATGCTGTTTATGTTTACATGCCATGTTTATGTTTTGATCAGGATCCCCGCCCAAATAGCTTTCTACCGCCATCACCGCACTTGCGTCGTTGTGATGTTTGGTTGGATTATCCAAGCTAAAAACATCATCACGTCTGTCTTGAAAAATCGGAATATTCCTTAATTTTACCTTCAAAGTATCTATTTTCTCCTCTAATAGCGTTTTATTTTCAACTAAGATGTAATTCTTGTCTTGTAGTTCAAGAACCAAAGTTGTAAGTACCTGGTTGTTAGCTTTTAAAGATTCCAAAGTCTCTGCTGATTCTGGTCCACATCCGGGACAAATAATCGTGTTTGCGGCTATAATTCTAACCCTTTTCATCCGCACTACACATGCAGGGTGATAAACACATCCACATTTATCACATTTAGCTGCTGCTTTCACTGTTTTCTTGCAATAAACACAAAGAGCAACCTCTGATCTATCATAAACTTGTTCTTTGTCAGCCATGTTGAATTACCATCACTAACGTAGATTCGACTTTAGTACTTTTTAGGCAGCTATTGCTCAAGAAATACGTTCCTGTAAACTGCGCTTCCCGAGTTGGGTCTGAAGATTAGGATTTGGTTAGAGCTCCTGCCACATCCCTGTGGACTGCAGTAGGTGAGTGGAATAGGTCAGAAACAAATGCCTCTCTGACTGATGGTTCGCTTGACTATTTATATCATAAAATCTGCTATTTAGTGCAACTTTAAGGTTCAAAATTGCCTGCGCGTTTCGCTGGAGCTTGCTTATAAAATAACTTTATTGTTTATAAAATATTTTTCAAGTTCAAGTTCAAACTTAGGACAGTATGATATTTAATAAGTAGTTTAAAAGTTTCTAGCAGTTTACGCTATGTTTCCGCAAGGCTAGTGGCTATTAAACGATTTTACTGTAATATGGGCGCAGTATTAACTAGCCCATGATGGGTATCACCCAGCTTTAGAAAGGCCGCGTTTTACGGTCATGGTAAATACCCAAATAACTCCAGGTAACTAAGAAGATTCGATATTTTATCTACGGCATGCTAAATTCATCTTTACCAAAGTACAGCACATAATCAGCTACGCCACTGCCTGTGTCCAGATAATAAAATTTCTTATTCAAAGAGCTGCTCTTCGAAAGTGATGTTTATATGCAAACCGAAGTTTCCAAGAACGCTTCCGCTGCAGGATCGAATAGAGTCTTGTACTGCAGTAAAACAAATTCTGTGTAAGCCGCAAGAAATTGAGCACTCGACTGTTCGAATGGTCGTCTGTGGACTTATAGCTTTCAGACTAGACAGGAATAGTAAGTTAAGAATGTTTGTCGCTTTTAAGTATTCTTCGGTAAGACAGACATTTTTAACGATAGGCAATTATTTAAAATAAATAAACAAGGATTTTCGAATAATACATAATACATCATTGTGTGTATCAAAAAAGAAACAGATTCTCCTATTACATCTGCTTACAGATACCTACATCAGGTTGAAGTTAAAAAAGAAAATATATATTGACCAAAACATATTAAATTAATAAGTATACTGACATTTAACGGATCCAACAAAAAATATAATGCATAAGCATTAAAATATAGCAGGAATTAATGAAACATATAAGCGCATTAAGTGATGTTATTTTAATATAGCTAATAAGAAGAAGGAGACAACATCTTACACAGTAAAGAATATAGAAGAAATGACTTGTTCGCATCAAATGCAACATTATAATGTATTTAACAACAAAATTTGATAACCACATAATATCACTTGAAATTCTTCATTTTTTTGTTACAAATAATATAATATTCATTTCAGGTCCCCTTATTTACATTTTCAACCTGTTTATCGATGTCACATGCACCTCGAGGCACACAAAGTGTAAATTATGGTAATTCAATTCTGAACTAGCCTATGTTTTTGGCAGAGATAATGGTATTAATGAAAAAAGTCCAATTCAAAAAATAAATTAATTGGTCTGAAATTGAAATAAGCACGTATGTTTGAATATAATATCGAAACTGGAAAACGAAGCAGTAATTAAATAAAAAGAAAAATAAAAAAACGGTATTTGAAGTGGAAACTTAAGTGCATAAGCGTATACCTAGTCCTAGTTTATATGCAAACAAGAATTAACAATTAATTGCTTAATAGGGTGTGCGATATCCACATAATTTATGTAGGATACAAAAACTGGAATAATTTCAATGTAAACAAATATTTTGAATGTACTTACCACAAGTGCTATATATTTCAAAGTTTAGAGTAAAATTTTATCTCGAAATCTCCCATGAAGCAGTCAGAAACTGCTACTTTTCATTTAAAAATGTTCAAACTCTTCGATTCTGGCATATTTCAAATCATTTCAAGTGAGATTTCAGGCCAATAAATCTACTTATTTACCACAAAGACTATACGGATAGATCTGTTGAAAGTGGCATACAATCGAGGGAAACTGCACCAAATCACCAACAAATTTCATAATTTTCATATCGTAACCCATTTTTGCAGCTTCGAGCCATTTTCGAAGAGATTTCGGGCAATTAGATGGATAAATCTACATATTTTAACCTAAACGTCATGTCAAAACGTTGAAGGACTTATTTCTTGTAATTTTTCATAATGCATCAAAAGCGAGGTTGCACATTTAAACAATAAATATGTCGAAGAGTGTAAAACTTCAGAATTGGGTAAGATTTTCTGCATGTTTCCCTTTAACATCGATTTTCTCATATTTCCCGGTCTTGTACGGAAAATTATTATAGAACTTTTCTATAGCAGTAGTATCAAGGTTTAAGAATCTGGGTTAGTTCATTTTAAAATAGCTATGCGTTGGCTGGCATGTTCGATTAAAACTGAAGACCAAGACCTATAAACAGTTCCAATCATACCTCAATCTAAAGAACATGCGTGTTTTAGTAATCAAGTATAACGTAAATATATTTAGTCTTTTCACCAATTGTTCTCACCTGGCGTAGATCGATCCTTAGTTTGAGCTACATAACCTGCACGCGATCCAAGGCAAAACGTGGCAACATGGCGAGCGAGAATGACGCGGAATTTTCGCTAAGTAAAAAAGTGGAAATTATTTGTTTTCACTGTGACAAGAAAGTAGTTTCTACTGTAAAGTGCATGAAGTGTCTCAAACTGTTTCATCCAGCATGTTTGCAACAAGCCAGCAGTGCTAAAAAGGCCATTTGCAAACACATTCCATGTGATGAGCCTGCTAACCTCAAAGGTCAAGATGCTAAAGATCTTTTAGAAATCCGAATGATGTATCAGGAACTGTCTGAGAAATATGTGTTCTTGGCATCCAATTACCAATCGCTGAGGGAGAAGCTTGAAAAAATGGAAAAAGTCTTCGAGGGGCATAATGAGTTACAAAGTGCAGTTTCAAATATCCAAACCTCAAGGATTTCAACGAGGCAATCGGCCACGTCGGAATCCAAAATTTGTACGCGTCAAAAATCACGTACTTCGGAGCTTGATGCGGTGATCGTTAATGCCGAACCCACACTCCAAATCCGCAACGGGGACGGCGAAATCGCACAAGTCGAACGGAAAACGCCATCCTGTCCGCGACGTATGTTGACTAGCACTTCTGATAAAGTGTCAGATCTGTCAAAGTCAGCTGGAGAGAAGGGAAAGGAAAACCAAAACAAAGAGGATAATGCCGTTGTTTTTGTCGATTCTCTGGAAAATTCAGCTTCAAAGGGTGCCTCTGGCGGTCCAGAATATGAGTGGAAAACTGTCTCAAATAGGAAAAGGCCTAAACTTTTACCTGAGAACAGGCCCAAACCAATCCAGCAATATTCTTGAAGTTGCACAGAAATTCTACTGGGTCTTCCTTCGAGGATTGTCAAGGACCACAGAGTCTAAGGCAATTCTGGAATATCTAGAGAGTCAGCACAGAAGTACAAAAGATATCATCTGTGAGAAAATGAAGACCAAATCAACACAAATCAGCTCTTTTAAACTCGGTGTCCCCAAGCAATAGGTTGACAATATACTGGATCCTGAGCTGTGGCCAGAAGGGATTAAAGTCAACCATTTTCGGAATCTGCAACGCCCACAATCAAAGAATTTTTCTTCTCCGGAAGGAGGCACTCGGTGAGTGGGTTTAAGACCAAAAATGTTATGTCAATATTACATGCAAATATTCAAAGTATTTATAATATAATATCAGAGTTGGAAGTGGTCCTTGATGAAGAATCTTTTGACTGTGTTTGTTTTAATGAGCACTGGCTGAAACCCGACCAATTGTCTGTATTAATATTGCAGGCCTATAGCGTTGCCTCTGGTTTCTGTAGGTCTGTTAGGATTCATGGGGGTGTTGTCATTTATTTAAAACCTGATGGTGACTATCATGATCTGAATGTTTCAAGATTCTCTGAGGAAATTCACTGTGAGGTTGCAGGAGTTTGTCTGGCGCAGCAATACACTCAGCTTATCACAGTTTATAGGTCTCCTGGGGGTGACTTTCGGAGATTTTTAGAGATTTTAGGTAGTGTTTTTGACACTTTGAATCTGACTCTGAATGTCATTGTTACAGGGGACTTTAATGTTCATTTCAATACTAATGATCCTAGAGCAGCTGACCTAGGTAATCTTCTGCAATCTTACGGACTACACATGACTGTTAATTTTGCTACAAGAAATGATGCTTGCCTTGATAATATTTTCACAAATATTGTTACTTCAGCAGACTGTTGTAGGTCTTTTGATCTTCACCATCTTTTCGATCATAAAGGTATAATATTTAACTTTGATAGGGTCAATGTTAAATTGAACCCTAATGCCAGAATTAATTATAGACCTATAACTTCCGATGGACTCCTTCATCTCTATAATGTGGTTGAAGGAGTGAACTGGCAGTTTGTAAATGATTCTAGTATGAATATTGAGGATCGTTTTGCATTGTTTGTGAATATCATTGCAGACTCGGTTGAGCGTTGTTTCCCACTCTAGTCTAGATTGCCCAGTAGTGGACAACAATATGTGCGAGTTGATTGGTTTAATGATAGGCTGAGAGAGCAAAGAGAGATGCTTCACACTTTAATTGATTTGAATAAGAAATATCCCACATTAATTCCTAAAAGTCTAGTATTGCAGCATAAAAATAATTATAAACATGAAATTTCCAAAACAAAAAAACAGACCTATGATGCCTGCATAAACAATTCAAATAGGCCACAGGTGACTATGTGGAATATTATTAAGTCAAAGTCATCTCAATCCAATACTCCAAATAGCAATATTCTTAATGCACAAACATTTAATAAATTTTTCATTAACATCGCTGATGATATTGTAAAAGATTTACCAGTGACCGACAAAAGCTTTACTGACTATTTGAATGTGCCTGAATTAACCAGTTTCAATTTTCAACTCATAACTTTCAATCAGGTTAGAGATAAAATATATATGCTAAAAAATACCAAAAGCCGGGACTGCTTTGAAATATCCACAAGAATTGTCAAGACCCTCAAACATAGTTTTCCTACTAACCAAACTCATAAATCATTGCATTTTGGCTGGGGTTTTCCCCTCTACTTTAAAAGATGCTAAGGTTGTATCTATATTCAAAAGCAAGGGTTCACCTGATGATGTTACCAACTATCGACCCATTTCTCTTTTGCCGATTTTCTCCAAGATATTTGAGTCAATTTTAAAAGATCAAATAAACCTGTACTTTGAACAGAACACTTTGTTTCATGCCGGTCAATATGGTTTCCGCAACAAGAAGTACACAACACTAGCCATTAGATCATGTTGTTGAAGGGTTGGAGGAGGGCTTGGACACATATGTCTCTTTCTACGATCTTACAAAAGCTTTTGACTGTGCCTCTCATTCCATATTAATTAAAAAACTAAAATACTATAACTTTACCACAATAAGTATAAATTTAATAAATTCCTACCTTTCACATCGTACTCAATTTGTCTACTTCAACAATAATAAATCGCAGAAAGAAATGATCAAACATGGAGTGCCACAAGGCTCAGTGTTGGGACCTCTCTTGTTTTTGATTAATATTAATGACCTGTCTAACTTTGAGAATAATTCTAGACTTATACTCTTTGCTGACGATACAACCAACATTATAAAGTATAGCCCTACAGATCCACAGGCTCGGCATACTTTGGATGTAACCCAGCAGAATCTGCTTGATTGGTTTGTATCAAATCAACTTAGCCTGAATAGGTCTAAAACTCAAAATCTAAACTTCACCTTTCGTCGAAGCAATCCGAATCTTCCCTCTGATGACTTTGTTAAGTTTCTTGGTGTTACCCTTGATCCATCTTTAACTTGGGAGCAACATGTTCTGCAACTCAGTAATAAGCTTTCCAGAGTCATCTTTCTGATTAGAGCAATATCAGGCTATGTAACTCTTCCCACTCTTTTGACAGCCTATCATGGTTACTTTTCTTCTCAGATGTCCTATGGACATAGTTCTCATGCAAAGAGGATTTTTGGTTTGCAGAGACGGTGTGTGAGAGTCCTGGCTGGATTGGGCTATCGTGAGTGTTGTTAGCAATACTTTGTAAAGTTTAAACTTCTCACTTTTCCATCTCTATACATTTATACATGTCTAGTCTATGTCAAGGAAAACATCTCACAGTTTTCATTAGACGGTAATTTACATGGTCATTTAACCCGTAATCGCAATGACATAGTCCCTGATTTTCGCAGGCTGTCAAGAACTCGGAGAGATACTGACTATTTTTCTATAAAATTTTTTAATGCCCTGCCAGTTAATGTGAGGGTATTGGAATCTAGGCAATTTGGTCGGAAGGTTAAAGCTTACTTAATGGCAAGGGCTTTTTATTCCATTGAGGACTACCTCCAAAATGACTTATCAGACTTGATGTGATATTGTCTGTGTTAATGTCTTAGTGTTTTTATATACATAATATTTAACTGTACCTACCTATAAGTTTTAAAAAATTGTACATGTTTTTTCTTTCTATTCTGTTCCTTGGTATAATGAGTTCTAACAAATTTTATTTTAGTATTGAAATATAGTCTGGAACACTGCAGACATGTGGCCGAGATGTCTCTGTTTTACAGATTCTTTCACGGCAGATGTTCCCAGATTTGCCCCGCCTCATCCTGCCCATGGCAACGCCTGTCAGACAGTCGCGACACATGACAAGAGTGCACCAGTTTGACGTACAACTGGAAACTCTAGAACATTGCTTTACAAGAACTCCTTTGTCTGGCGCACTGCATCACTGTGGAACTTACTCCCAGGACATCTGCTTCCCCCTATTTACAATTATTCAAGAACCGTGTCAATCAACATATTCGCACACACAATGCTCGTCAAGGGTCCTTAGAAGCTCCCGTTAGTGGGTGTGCCACTGCCATAAAAAAACGTATGAAAATATTTAATTTTTAAATTTTAAATGTGATAAGCGTACTTCAGTGGGTTAAAACTTAAAGTTATATAACATAATATAGTTAGAAATGAAAACGATACTAAATCTATTCACGTATCGATGAGACCTTGGGGATTTAAAAATATCTACGTCTGGATTGGTTTAGGGGCTTATCAGATATTAGCCTCCACGTTGCGAACTTTTCAGATCTATTGGGCCTGCCCTCAAAAAACCATTTAGAGACTCCATAGGTTAGTTTTCTAATCCTCCGTGTATTTGGGAGATCTTGTTTTTTTTTCTCCCAGTGTAAGACACCTTAGTATTGGCAAGCAGTCTCCTCCTCTTTCTGGCAGTACCTACATAGCGCCAATCCAATCGCAGTCATATGTTTGTTGAGCCTTCAGAGCCCTGTTAGAAGTCCAACTATTATTCTAGTTGTACTTCTTTTTTGACTTAGAAGATATTCTGTGAATTTTGGAGACGGTTTTTTGATAAACTCTTTAGTTTGTCAAGCTATTCTTTTTAAAAACCTTTCTTAAGATTTCGTTTGCCTCCATAATTTGATGTTAGCTTTTTGTACAAGTTGTACTCTGGCTCCTGCTCAGTCTAATGAGTAATCCCCTTCGTTGCTTTGGTACCATGTATGTGCTGTGTCTGTTTCAACTATCCAGCTCTTTTGCGGCTTCCATGCAGTCCCATACCAATTTTGAGTTAACTGCTTTTATTGTAACTTGGCTGTCAGAGTAGAAGGCGTAAATTCTTTCCTCATCAATTCGTTCACACAATAATGTATTGCGACAACTTCTGGAATATCGTCGCATACTTGCCGAAGCTCAGTGAGATTTTTGTTTTTGGATTGATTCCGTAAATACCGGCCCCTGCACCTTCCTCGGTGTTTGATCCCTCTGTATGGACAGCTATGCCTGAATTATTAAAATGTATCTCTGTCCGTCAAACTTATCCTTAAAGTTTTATCAAAGCTATGTTTCCCTTGATGAGGTCGCATTCCAACTCTTTAAATAGCTTGTTTTAGTCTTCCCTGTGCACGCCCTGAATGCAAAAATATAAGCAGAGTGGCCCTCTTGGCTCCCATGACACTCAGGCGGACTTGTCACCACTCCAGCCTGTTGTGTGTTTGCCCACCAAACTACTTACCCATATGCTATCATAAGGCTAATACTCGTGAAGCTATGTGGTCATTTTCCTTTGCAGCCCCCAGTTTTTTCCGCACATCCATCTTCACAGATTAAAGGCTACTATGCTCTTTGTGTAATTTTTTGTCAGTGTTGATTCCATGTTAGCTTATGGTCAAAGATGACTCTTAAATACTCTTCCTCTTCTGCAAATGGAATCTTTACCCCATTTATTACTTGTGGCCTTAGTTCTTCTAGTGTTCTATTTTTAGTGAATTTAACTATAGTGGAGTTCCTTCTCATACACCATGAAGCTAGTTTTGTGAGCTCCATGGTCGTATATGCGAATCTGCCTTTTGCAATACGCAAAGTCTTCGGCGTATCCTAAGCAATATAAATCTTTGGATGTAAGCCTTACTATCAATTCATCCATTGGGACTGTCCATAGTATGGGCGATAGTGCTCCTCCTTGTAAGCACCTCCTATTTGCTCCAGCTGTCAGTGTTATTTCGCCAATTGTTGATAAAATACATATTGAAAATTTCTGGAATATCTACATCACGTAAGACTAATAAATATTTCATCAACTTTAACGTAGCTTTGTTTAGTAAGCTAACAAAAACTATATTGCGGCTTTATATTTCAGAAAATAGACGTACGTACATAAGTTCAAAATATATATTATATATTCTAGCAAGAGCAATATCGGACGAAAATTGCAAACTGAGAGGTTGTTTTTACTATCGCGTAAAATTGTTATTACAAGCTGTCTAGGAATCACGCGTGCCGCTTAAATACATAAAATGGCTTTCCGCTTTATATTTTAGACATTAAAGGTCACCTTTTCGTGCAAAAATACGTTAATTTTGTCGACTTTTAGCTTGCAAACTTAAGCTTTCTTCGAATATTGACTTCATTACTACATTCTTTGTTAATCATTGGCGCCTTATGAATTTTAATGACACGAATAGCTCAGTTCTAATTGTAGTGTAGGTCGCTTTTATTGCTTCTAAATTAACCCATTACTTTTAAAGCATTGAGAACAAAGGAAGACCATTTCGCGTTCGAGTGTCAAAAATATTTCTAAACATAATATTGAATGCGTCGCAATGTTGTTCTTTTCAGGCATCTACAAGTTTCCGCTTGCAAATATTTCTGTAGTTTAACGTTGTGTAATTAATTTAAATAAAGCCAACGGTAGTTCGAAATTCTTCTTCTAATGTCAGTAATGTGTTATCATCTTCCATATTCAGACAGCACCTGGTTCTACTTCCGTGGGAGGTAGCTTAATTATATGCAAATATTTTTGATTAAATGATGATTAATATTTTATTATTATTATGCCTTCATGACAAAAATTTGCCTGTCTAAAATTAAAAAACCTATTTTTTATTTAGCATTTTCAGCTTTTGTTTAAGAAGACTTCTTTGCCTTTATTATTAGGACAAAGTTGCAAGTGGGTAAAATTAAAAATACTACTTGCAAAAATATTCGGGTTTGAGGAGTCCAATTTAATTATATATTTTTTGTGCATCCACAGATGGAAACAAGCTCCGTATAAATCTGCGTTTTGAAGATATTTTGATACCGCAACAGATATTTTACCTCAACAAAAATATAAGATACTGACAGATTTTAAAGCAATTTGGTCGGTATAATCATGTATTACCGCATAGGAGGGGGTGGTAATTAACTTTATAATTAAATAAGGTTTAAGGCTGTGTGCACGTGGAAGTAATTGAATTGAAACTTTGTATTTCGTGCAGAATCTTTAATAATAATAAATTGCAGAGCGCTTTCGGCCCTAGGCCATCATCAGTGCTTCCTGAAAGCAAGGAAACAATCCTGTTTTTCAAAT